>SJXQ01011245.1:11343-150358 GCA_006408695.1 Aepyceros melampus
GTTCTTTGGAAGGGATGAAGCTAACGCTGAAACTCCAGTACTTTGGCCACCTCATGTGAAGAGTTGACTCACTGGAAAAGACTCTGATGCTGGGAGGGTTTGGGGGCAGGAGGAGAAGGGAACGACAGAGGAGATGACTGGATGGCATCACTGACTCAATGGATGTGAGTTTGAGTGAACTCTGGGAGTTGGTGATGGACAGCGAGGCCTGGCGTGCTACAATTCATAGTGTCGCAAAAGCCAGACATGACTGAGCGACTGAACTGAACTGAACTGAATTCAAAGAGTCAGACATGGGTGAGCTACTTTCACTTTTACGGCTACAATCCATGGGGTCACAATAGATTTGTGCACGACTTACAGACTAAACAACAGCACAGCTTCACTAATTGATATCTATTTTATTTTTAAAAAGGTCTCAATAATATATGTTATTCTGCAGTATGATTTCTTTATTAAGGGAAATCAAAGAATAGTTTCAATATCTATAGCAGAAGAACTGTAATTGTTTAGTACCTGTCTTCTTTCCCCATTATGTTAACAGGTTGGCTTTGCACTCTTTCTGGAGTTGATTTTACTGTTGAAAAATTATCTTTTCAAAAGTTAATCTTACAAACATCTCCTTGTGATTGGCCAAAATCAATTATTTTATTTCTATCACTAATCTTTATCTTGTGATGGCTTTGGATTGCATTTTTTATCAGAACATTTAAAAACATATTTAGTCAATTAATAATCGTGCTCATTTAGTTAACATATATTAAATGAGTCCATACTATATGCCAGAATCTATACTAAGTGCTGGTGAAAATGTAGTTCCAGCTGTCATTGAAATTATATTCTAGAGGAAGTGACTGATATTAAATCAACACACAGGTAATATAAAGTGTATAATTGTAATAAGTAATAAGAGGAAAGGAAAGATGGTGCAATTTAGGTTGATTAAGGGTTTATCAGGGAAGGGTGTTCTAAGAAAATGATGTATGAGCTGAGATATAACGAATTAGTAGGTGCCATTCATAAGAAGTATGATGGAGGGCAAATGTGATGTGTGTTAGGCAGTGATGTGAAAGAAAAACAGAAGGAATGGAAAATCTAAAAGCCATTTATGAAAGACAAATCTCATGTTGCTGGAACTCTCAGAGGCCAGTGGCTGGAATAAAATGAATGACAAGATGAGTTAAAGGAGGAATATCGATGATCATGTTGGCCATGGTAAACAATTTTATCTTTGACTTTAGAATGAGAGAATGTTAGCTAAGAGCTGTAAACAAAGTTGTCAATATTTTTTTTTAATGCCCATTCTATTCATTGGAGAATGGATTATAGGTAGGCAAGAATTCACCTAGAGTTCAGAATATTACTTTAGGACAGTTCAGTTCAATGGCTCAGTCAAGTCCGACTCTTTGCGATCCCATGAACCATAGCATGCCAGGCCTCCCTGTCCATCACCAGCTCCTAGAGTTTACCCAAAATCATGTCCATTGAGTCAGTGATGCCATCCAACCATCTCATCCTCTGTCATCCCCTTCTTCTCATGCCCTCAATCTTTCCCAGCATCAGGGTCTTTTCAAATGAATCAGCTATTTGCATCAGGTGGCCAAAGTATTGGAGTTTCAGCTTCAACATCAGTCCTTCCAATGAACACTCAGGACTGATCTGCTTTAGGATGGACTAGTTGGATCTCCTTGAAGTCCAAGGGACTCTCAAGAGTCTTCTCCAACACCACAGTTCAAAAGCATCAATTCTTTGGCGCTCAGCTTTCTTTATAGTCCAACTTTCACATCCATACATGACTACTGGGAAAACCACAGGTGAGAGGCAATGTTGTTAGAACTAATGCGGTGGCCACGTGCTCAGTCACTTCAGTCGTGTCTGACTCTTTGCAACTCTAGGAACTTTAGCCTGTCAGCTCCTCTGTCCATAGGATTCTCCAGGCAAGAATATTGGCGTGGATTGCAAGGTCTTCCTCTAGGGGATCTTTCTGACCCAGGGATCAAAGTTGCGTCACCTGTGTCTCCTGCATTGTGGGCAGATTCTTTTACTGTTGAGCCAGGGAGATGGAAAAAATGGATGGATTCAAGGACACATAGTTTTATGTGAGAGATGAGGACAAAAATGTTTTAAGAATGAGTATCAGTGCTTTGGCTTGAGGTGGTTGAATGTGATATTATAGAAATAGAGAAAACTGAGTTTCAGGCTTATGGAAATAGTTTAGAGCTGAATAGATATGGCAAGAGTTTGGCGCATGCTAATTTTGAGGTATTTGTGAAATACAAAATAGAACCCTAGAGTAGACAGCTACATAAAAAATGTAAAGTTCAGGTGTGAGTCTGGGTTGGATACAAAAACTTGTGAATCTTTGAATATGGATGGTGATGATGATGCTAGCATATGCAAAACACACTTTTTTCCAGTTACCATTTGAAGCACTTCCTATATAGTATCTCATTTAATGATCAAAATGATTTTATGAAATATTTACTATTATCCTCATTTAAAAGTTGGAAAAACTGAGGCTCAGAAATCACCAGCTAGTCAGTGTAGCACCAGCATTAGAACCATGACACTCTGAATCCAGATTCCATGCTCCCATTTACTACCCTTTGTTGTTCCTAAAAGAAACCAAGATATATTCACCTGTCCTTTATACCATGTTGCTTTGATTTTCTATCAGAGAAAGATTGTGTTCATAAAATGATAAGAAGTAGAAATTGCTCCCTACTGTCTTCTGATTTAAGGATATGAATTTAATTGCAATCCTCAGGCTCACATGTGATGAAAATCAATATGGAATTGATCCCAGTAAAGTGCAGAGTGAGAAAAAAGACACCCTAGAACTGGTCTTTGGGGAATTTGGGGAATCTTTGGGGTCTTTGGGGAATCTCAAGCTAGTTTGCTAGAGAAATTGGCCATGAGATTGAAAAGTTAACCACAGACATAAGAAAACCAGGAGAATGTGGAATCTTATAAGCCAAGAACCAAGGGAAAAGATAATTTCAAAGGAATGGAAGACATCAATTGTATCCGCAGCTGCTAAGATATCTAAGTGAAGTGAAGTGAATTGAAATGAAGTGAAGTTGCTCAGTCGTGTCCGACTCTTTGCGCCCCATGGACTGTAGCCCACCAGGCTCCTCCCTCCATGGGATTCTCCAGGCAAGAGTACTGGAGTGGGTTGCCATTTCCTTCTCCAGGGGACCTTCCCGACCCAGGGATCGAACCCTGGTCTCCTGCATTCCAGGCAGACACTTTAACCTCTTAGGTTTACTATAAAATATAAGTTCCTCATAAATCAATATTAATTTGAAGGAAAGTATGCTGGAATACAGTTAAGATCTCATTCTGACCTTAGCCCTGACTTTACTTAGATGAGATCATGGACAAGTCCCCTAATCTCTTTAGATTTCAGGTTCCTAACCTATAAAATAAATGTGGAAGGATAATTTCCAGTCCTTCTACTCCCCAAATGTTGTTTTATTATTTATGGTTTATGAATGTTTCATGAAAATAATTTTTGTTGTTGTTGTTAAAATGCTTCTTTCTGAGCAAAAATTACTTGCTGTTCACATTCATAAAATAATTTACAATGGATAACACATTCCCAGTGAGGGAAGTCAGCTTACACACAGATGTCATACAAAAAGTCTTTTTTTATTAGTGGTGGAATTTTAATAAAGATTAAATCATAATAGCGTAGTTTCAAATTTCTGCATGGAGCATCACTTTCTTTTTATACTAATATATATAGTCTCCACTTTCAACAGAAAATATATTTGTACCCAAGAGATCTTAGAATGTCCTCCAATGTCTGGCTTTCATCCTTCAAAATTTCACTTTGGCAAGTTCCTCATGTACTTGTGTGCTGGACATTGGCATGTGTGTAGACATGTAAATGCTGCATTTGCTGAACAATGTGTACTTATCTGCAATTCCAAATGGCACTCACATTTAATTGTATCCTTCTGTCTTCATAAAAATGCACTTAATCTTTTATTAATTTACTGTAATGATGAAAAGAACATATTATTCTTTACAGGTATGTAGGGGGTTGGTTACCATCTGTGTAAAGGAGGACAACTTATGTAGCCCAATAAAACTGGAAGGGTACCTTCTTCTTCTAGTGCAGACATTGTGCTGCCTGAATAATAAGTGAATTCAATGTTTTGAGTTATGAGAAGTGAGTGAATGTGATACGTTTGGTTATGAAGATTCTGACTTAGAGGGACAGCAGTGCTATGGTAGAGGACTAGCTGGATACAGTGATAAAGGTAACCATCAAAGTCTCTGCTAACACACCAGTGAAGTGAAGTGAAGTCGCTCAGTCGTGTCCGACTCTTTGCGACCCATGGACTGTAGCTTATCAGGCTCCTCTGTCCATGGGATTTTCCAGGCAAGAGTGCTGGAGTGGATTGCCATTTCCTTCTCCAGGGGATCTTCCCGACCCAGGAATCGAACCCTGGTCTCCCGCATTGCAGGCAGATGCTTTACTGTCTGAACCACCAGGGAAGCCCCATATCAAAACAATTCTGCTAATTTCACCTGCAGATATAGAAGATGAATGTAGGGAGTATGAGTCACATGGATTCAGGCTTAACTTACTGGATCTACCAAATATAATCTTTGGCAGATCATATCAGGCTTCTCAGATTATCAGTGATGTCATCATTAAAAGGGGAATCATATTAATATCCACCCATAGACCCACTGAGTGAACTCAACAGGGCATTGCACATAAAATTCTAAATATACGGCACATACTAAGTAGCCTGTTTTTGATATTTGTTTTCATTGTCATTTAACTATTACCATTGTTATAGTTGTTCCAACATTATAGAGTGATATGGTGAGGAATGAACAACTAGAATATGGAAATGACACTAATCAAATACATTATATGTTACAAGCCAGAAATTGATATAAACTGATGCCAAGAGCAGGGGATGACTGACTGACATCTTGTCACCCTGTTCTTTCATTTTCATAAGATGTTTTACTTTGTGAATATTATCATATAAAAATATATTTATAGATTTTTAAAACTGTATTATGAAAATAAAGACTTGTAAAATAAAAACTGTTTTCAATAAGTGATATCTTGAAATGAAGGACAATTCTGTAGAGTTTCCATTTTGCATTGGCAACAAAATGTAATAGAAATTCAGTTCATAAAACTGTTTGTAGTTCCTATCATCAATGAACCCTTGTTGACTGATTAACTGATTCTATGGCATTGAAAATTTTTTCTCTTGTTTTTCAGAAACCCAAAGTCTTATTTAGAAAAATTATACAGCAAATTAGAGGCTAATGTCTCTTTTATCATAGGTTATCTTTCCTTATTGTTTTTTATTATGTCTTTCCAATTATTGTGAACTCTGAATATTAAAGACAAGAATATTATCAAATCTTTTTAATCTCTAGAATGTTAAGCATGTTAATTAATTAGCTGGCATGCTGAAGTATTTATTCATTAAATAAAAGTTTATTGAGCATCTATTTATGACAGATGTTGAATAAAGCACAGTGGACTTGACTGAGAGATGAGAAATTCCAAGTTTCTATCTGCAAGAATTTCTACATATAAATATAGTACATATGTCCATATAATATTATATATATATATAATACCCTTGTACTACATGTGAATACAAATCTATACATGTATGCAAACAACAATAGTAGGCTCAACCTGTGAGATCATAAGCAGTGGGAAAGATAGATGTGGGGAAAGTGACGAATCTTTCTCAGAAAAGGTAGCACTCAGCTAATACCAGAAAGATGAGAAAGATTTGACCCAGTTGGAGAAAAGGGACAAGAAGAGTAGGATGAAAGGAAGGTAAATCATGAAAGACAAATTCAACACACACACACACACACGAACAAACCATAAAATAAAGAGCATGGAGACAAAAGAGTGAGCGGGAACAAAGAATTTTGTCTGCATGGAAGTCATACAGAGTTCTTTCCCAAGCTTGCTACTAATTTAACTTAAACTGATCACGACACTTATCCAATTTTTAGTTATATGGGTTATTAAGAGTAAATGGGATCAGAAGTCTTCTAGAACACAAAACACAAATGAATGAAGTTCAGCTTTACAGGAGAGGGGTTTGGGGTTCACTACTAATTAACAACTTACTCTTTTAACTTCTCTGTCTATAGTTTGAAATCTAGTGCTCTGGGACCACTCATTGGCAATACTCATGATGATTTAATAGGTTCTACGGGTTAACTCTTATAATTTTAGGAATACTGAATATACAAATAGGGACACCCAGATCTAGGAAAAGTTTCAGTCTATTTTTGACATTTCAGTGCTTCAGAGAGGACTTTCTCTCTTGGAGTTTGAATTACTTAGATGATGCTATCTTTTAAGGTTCCTTATTTTGATGTCTTATTTTTCAGTGATACTACCTTCCCATATTCCCATATGATAAACTAGTAAATATATATTTATATTCCTCATAGAGATATTGTAGTAATCAAGAAGAATGGAAATGAATGAATGGAGCTGTCCTTGAGTGGCTTATAAGAAATCCAGGCACAAGTTCAGGCTGTTGTCTGTTAGTCTTCCTGTTTGTTAATGTAGACTTAAAGCTCCAAAATACTTAAACATCTAAATGTTGATAATTTTTAGTTTATTATTTTTAATCTTTTTTGGACACTTGTAAGGACAGAAATAACCAAAGTAGCCACTTAAAACCAGTTGCAATTTTTAACCAATATGTCTCCAGTGATGTCTAGGGAAATTGATTCCTCCAACTTAGTACTGCTGACCTGGCTCAAAGTGTAATTTTACAAATTATTTCTCATTCAGATAGATATATTATCTTACCTTCTTCAGTGTGTTTACTGTGATTTATCTCAGTCTGAGTAGCTTAATCTGTGATGTGTATTTGGATCAAGGGTTGTATACTTTTAAAAGCCAGTTACCATTTTTTGTCTTTTCTTTTTGAATGCTCCTATAATAAAAATAATATTTCCATGAGATGAATATTTTCAGAATGTGACTTTAATGGCACATTTTTTTGTGTGTAGCTTGAGAATTCAGTTGCAGTGTTTTATTGTCATTAATCATTAAAAAATTTAGTCAAAATTCAGCTACTTGTGTAACATATAAACTTTTTCTGACGAAAGTAAAGAGATCTTTTCAGAAGTTCATAAAGTGAGGGTGACTGATACAAATGTTTCTATATTTTTTCAACTCTAAAAACTTTTAAAATTAAATTTGAATGGTTATTCTGGTTGCAGGAATGAGAATGGAAGTACATAGTGAACCTAAACATCAAAGGACAGAGATTTTTAAAAAAGGAGGTGTGTCAACTTTGTAACTGTAGGAAGACAAAAAGCAGAAACATTTCTATGAAGGAAAGCAGAGAAATAATCATGGAAAGGGTCAAGGCAGGTGAAGTAAAGGAGTGAAAAGTATTGTAACAAGTAGAAACAGAAAAGAATTAGTCATCATTAAATTCAGTGCAGTCTTATGGTTAGTGAGGGGTTTTTGTTGTTGTTGAGGAAGATGAAACATTCGTTAAACTTATAAGATATAGTTTGAATTAAAGGATATGATGTTCTTAGCATATTTGATTATGTAAAAATGCATTTATGGAAAAGGGATATTTATTTTCTTTTTGGTCATGTTAACTTCAATAGAAAACAAATAGTGACATTAGAGAACTCCATTTAGAGATTAAAAATATGTTTACATTTCTTGGCATCCTAATTTCCTAACTCAGGTAACTTAAGGCTAGATGCACTAGACAATGTGGGACATGGTGTAAAAGAAGAATGACAAAGTGCGATGTTTGTAATAAGAATATATAGCCTGAACATTATTACACGGATACACCAATCAAGCTGAAACGTTGAGATTACACAGGAGCGAGCAAAAGTTTTCCTGAAAGAATGTGAATAAGAGCACAGAGCTGTGGATATGCACGCTTGGCTAGGGAATGGCGAATAATTTAACGTAGCATGAAAAGACTGTTAACCAAAGAGCTATGTTCATCATATTCTTGCGTGCTCAGTAGCTCAGTAGTGTCTGACTCCTAGCGACCCCACAGAGTGTAGCCCACCAGTCTCCCCTGTCCATGGAATTTTCCAGGCAAGAATGCTTGAGGGGGGTGTCATTTCCTCTTCCAGGGGATCTTCCCATCCCAGGGATCAGACCTGCATCATCTGCTGCACTGGCAGCTGGATTCTCGACCACTAGCGCCACCTTTACATGTGTAAAATGAAGAGGGAAATACATTTGAAAGGACTACTTCAAAAATATTTTTTAAAAAATCTTTAAAGAGATTAAAAATTTTTTTTTTAAATCTTAACCTTTCAATATGAAAGGTAAATCCTTAGCTCTCATGAAAGTGATGCTCCGCATTGTATGAAGCACTTTTACATACTTGTTTTTGTTGTGATATGCCTTTGTTACATAAACTGGTTCATGGGCTAAAAGCTCCAGATAATTGGAAATTTGTGCCTTTTTTGGAACAAAAAAAAAAGATGTTTCATGTTTTTTGGAACATGAAAAGTAAAGACAGACTCTGGACCTATAGGAAATTCTTTGCATTGAATATTTATTTGATTCTCACATTATGTTCATGGCCACAGTGGATAGAACACCATGGGCCCGTTTAACATCAGGAAGGCCATTTGACAGAACTGCATTATGTCAGCATATCTGTGCTATATGTTGTCTGTGATAGTTAAGAGAATTTAAAAGAAAGAAACTTAATGTCATCAGTTGTTTGGAAGGGTAACTTGTTTGGAAGGGTAACTTGAAAGTGCACATAGGGAACATGATAAAAAATTTAAAGGCTTGTTTATTAAAAGGAAATATAGCCTATTTTAAGGATATCTTTAACATTTAAAAATTGTAATAGTAATATACATACAGACATATATTATTATAGCTTTAATATTAATGTTAATATTGTAATACTATTATACTAACATTAATAATAAAGTGAGTTAATATAAAATAAGTTGATTCTTTTACATTATGTGAAAGGTTTGGCATTCCATACAAATATGAAAATTAGTGAGAAAAGTCTATTTATAATATTACTCTTTGAAAAATATTAAATATTAGAGCAAGGTACTAATTAATAAAATGTATGTTTTCTTTCAAATTTTGAAATATTAATGAGAAAAATATTGCATTTAGCAAAGGGCATATTATTTACTATATAAATGTTATGATCAGAATGTACTATAAAAAAGTTATTATATCTTGTCCTCTGTTGAACAGGGGTAAGACAGAAATCTAGTCCTCTATATATTTGAGAAATTACTTTGCATTATCTCCAAAATTAAACACAAGTTCCATGTAACTCACCATTATTTTTCTACTAACCACTAAAACAATTTCTTAGGTGATTTCTCTATTTTGTGTATCTCCAGGAAGATAGGGCAGCAAAACAAATGCTCTGACACAGTAGAAAGCTTTGTAGATTGAGAAATGGAAAAGGACACATTGAAAGTGGGAATGAATCAATGAATAACAGAATTGTCAAATTTTAGTGCACTTGTGTATGTTTTGGAAATTCAAGAAAAGCATAAAAGAATCAAAGCTTTCATTTTGAATTGAACATAAAAATTATATAAAATTTGTGCATCAATCAAATTTTGCTCTTTTATACCTTAATCACATTCCTAATATCACCAACAAAATACCTAATTCTCAATTTAGTAGATGTTTTAATTCTCATCTAACTTGTTTTCATTGAAGTGTTTGATGCTGCTGATCCCTCTCTTCTTGAAAAATTCTGTGTGTGTGATTCTGTCAGTAGTTATACCATGGATTTCTCCTTTCTTTTCTGGCCACCACGCTGAAGTTCCTCCATATCTTGTAAATGTCAATGGTTTTCAGTATTCCCCGCTCAGGTTTCCTTCCTCAGGGGACACAGTCCTTGAACAATTTCATACAATTCCATGGTTTTAATTACTCTCAGTGTGCTGCCCTGCAGATTAACCCCAAATCACTTTCTTCAAATCTAGATAGATTCACCCAGTTGTCTAGTGAATAGTTCCACTTGAGACTCTTAGAAAGCATTTCAAGCTAAACACATCCCCAGTTGTAAACTTACCTACTCTTGCAATTAACTATATTAGTTTCAAACATCATCGATTCCTTTCTTTGCATCATTCCCAAAATCTAATCAATTATGAATCCCTGTCCACTACCTACCAACTACCTACCATTTCTATCCTTTATTTATCCTTTCTATGCAGCTCCAGTACTTTGGCCACCTCATGTGAAGAGTTGCTCACTGGAAAAGACTCTGATGCTGGGAGGGATTGGGGGCAGGAGGCAAAGGGGACAACAGAGAATGAGATGGCTGGATGGCATCACCTACTCCATGGATGTGAGTTTGAGTGAACTCCGGGAGTTGGTGATGGACGGGGAGGCCTGGCGTGCTGCGATTCATGGGTTTGCAAAGAGTCAGACACGACTGAGCGACTGAACTGAACCCCCATTCTCAGTGTCTTAGCTCAGGGATTATCATCATGGTCCTGCTTTTCAAACTGAATGTCTGCGTACTCCACAAAATTAATGTGTTGAAGCCTTAACCCCAATGTGATGTTATTAGGAGATGTGGCATTTGTGGAGTAATTATGTAACTAGGTTCAGATAAGTTCATAAGATTGAAGCCCTCATGATGAGATTAGTGCCCTTGTAAAATGAGGAAGAGACACCAAAGCTTTAAATCTCTAAGCCAGATGAGGACGTAGCAATAAATTGGGTATCATTTGTGAGCTAGGAAGTGGGGCCTTACAAGACCCCAACCATGCCGGTTCCCCGACCTTAGACTTCCCAGCCTCCTGAAGATTGAGAAATAAATGTCTGTAGTTTAAGCTAGCCATTCTACAGTATTTTGTTAGAGTAGGCTGCTGCTGCTGCTACTGCTGCTAAGTCGCTTCAGTCGTGTCCAACTCTGTGCGACCCCAGAGACAGCAGCCCACCAGGCTTCTCTGTCTCTGGGATTCTCCAGGCAAGAACAGTGGAGTGGGTTGCCATTTCCTTCTCCAATGCATGAGAGTGAAATGTGAAAGTGAAGTCGCCCAGTCGTGTTCAACTCTTGGCGATCCCATGGATTGCAGCCTCCATCCATGGGATTTTTCAGGCAAGAGTACTGGAGTGGGGTGCCATTGCCTTCTCCAATAGTAGCCTAAGCAGACTTAAATATCTTAGATTCTTGTAAAAATCTTCTAACTGCTTTACATTTAAATACAAAATGATATTTAAAAGTGCTTAACAGATTTTTAACTCTTGTCTTGTACATGAGTTCCACTGTTCTTGTAAGAAAATTGCAGTTCTTTCAGTTGGCCCTGGTCTTTTCCCTGGCCATTGTTACCTTTACATTTTTATACTTCTGTTGGTAGAGACAACATATTTGTAAGGTTTCATAAAAAGAAAACAATAACAAACACTTTTATAGTGTTTATGTGTAGTACATTTTCTTTTAAGCATTTTCAGTGTATTAACTCATTTAATCCTCACAACAATCCTACAGACAGGTGCTATCAACATTACAAATGTTAATTACTAAGGAAAAGTAAGGCATTCAGGGATTGAGAAACTTGTCCAAGGTCACACAGTTAAAATTCCCTCAGGCAGCGTCTTCATATTCATGTCCTGAACCCCATCTGAGCTTTGGAGTCAGCCAGATTTAAGTTTAAATGCCAAATCATCCTTTTTATTGGATGGTAACATTGAAAAAATTATTTCACTTCAGTCTCCATTTTTCTCAGCTGAAAAAATCAGTATAATAGAACTTGAAATATTAATAACAGTCTCTAAGTACAAACCATGGGACTTAGCACTTAATGAATATTCATAAATTCTAAATATTGTTTTTATTTTTTCTGTGACAGTAACTATCATATCCCTTCAGTATTCTAGCTGAATATGCTACATAATAATGATGGAATTTACAATTGTTGGTCCCCTTCCAGTAATATTTTATCCTTCAGTTTCCCTTCTTTTGCTTAGATAACTCTTTTAGGTCTTAGTGTAGATACTACTACTTCCATGAAACTGTCTATGATTCCTCAAATCTGGAGCAGAAGCATTCTTACATTAATAGAATCCTGTTTTACTCACATGTATTCCCCTTTACTATAATTATATATATACATATATATATACACACACACATATTTACCTTTACTGTAATTATATATATATATATATATATATATATATATTTGGCTTGAGTCCCCAAGAACTGAAAAGTTTTTGATAGGTTTGCTTCTTGTTTATTGTTGGGTTCTCCAGTTTCTGAATATTAGTTGAAATATAGTAGGTTGGTAAATATTTATTTGTGGTATACTAAGTTGCTTCTGTCGTGTCCGACTCTGCGTGACCCCATGGACTGCGGCCTGCTAGGCTTTCTGTTCATGAGATTCTCCAGGCAAGGATACTGGAGTGGGTTGCCATTTTCCTCTCCATTTATGGTATAAACGATGTTATTACATGGAATGATCTACCTTAGAGACTATCTTCATATACTCATGGATTTTATATGAGGGCTTAAATATTCTAATGGAATCTAAAATGGATCTGGGAAAATACAAATTCATAGAGAAAGTTAGCATTAAATTAAAAAAATCTACTGTTTTGTTTTTATATTTTTTCCACAGGTAATCAGAGAACATGTACCATCAGGAAAATTTTATTAATCTACATGAAAAATCAGAAATGGAATGAAGTCAGCTAAGAAATCAAAAGAAAAAAAAAAGAGATAACAGCATCAAAAAGTCATTCTATTTTACAAAAGGGCAAATACTTCCAAAGAAGTTACATCCCCTAAAACAGACACAACCATGGCCTACATACTTACAAGCTTTTAGTTCAACGTCTATGGTGTTCTCTTCTTGTCTCACTGATTAAACAGTAAATTGGAAAGTGCAATAGAATATTTAAGAAGCACATTTTAAATGTCACAATTTATTTTTCAGTTTCTTAGGCCTTCATTAATTTTGATTTCCAAAACCTTGTTCTTCATTCACAAGCTATAAAATTTCCTTAAAGACTCGTTTAATGGTAGTGTCAAATGAGTTCACCATTTAATGGGATTGGCTGTTCTCCTAAGTGCAAAGGACTTCCTTCCACCCTCTCATCCAGCTGCCTGGCCTTGTGCAGTTCTCATTCCTAGTCTCTATTGCCTCCGTTCCTCAAGGAAAAAAAAAAATCTCTGCCTACCTCCTAGAGGTGTTGCAAGGATTAATAAATTGCAAAGCACATTGAAAATTTTGGATAAAATCCACTCTGACAGACTGAAGTATTACCATGACCACAAGTATCATTTCCAGATGCTGCAGATCCAAGACAAAAGAGCAGGTCTGGTAATCTCATCCAAGCCTCCCACATGGAGGGTTATTGCCAGGCCAAAGAGTTACATTTTGATATTTAAATATCAGTGGTTTTATATCAAAGCCATCTTGCTGAGAGAGATTTTGTCTGGACACGTAAAGTGCCTGAATTGGCACAACAAAAGGCAACAGCCCTGAATCATTAAGCCTTTTAAAACCACAAGCAACACTATTCCCAGGAAAGTTTATCTCTATTAAAAATCAAAGACAACTTCCCTTTCCATTTAAACAGATAAGTCAAAATTATAAATGGCCAGCTTCAGAAGACTGACTATGTAGTCAAGAGGGTCACAAATTCCTTGAAATTTGAGAAGCTTCACAGAAAGGGATATTGAAGTTGGATTAGTGCTCCCAAGTGAATCTTAGCAGGGTTTTTGTCTGGAAATCTTGATTTTAGATGTGAGCAGACTTATTGTTTCAAGGAGTTCGCTTTAAATCAAATATAGGAATATGTAGGGTAAATAACTTAAATATCAGTGAAGAGCCAGTAGATTCCCAAACTATGTGGTTTCCTTATATTTGTATCTCTGTGTATGCAAAAACTCACATTTTTTGTTGTTTGGGTCTTTTTTGTGGGGGTGGGGGTGGGGGACATGGGTCCCAGGTGCAGAGAGCTGGGTCAATCATATTTATAGTTCCTGGCACCATATATCATTGGTCCCATCCCTTATTTGGCTTATTTGTCCATTTCTTTCTGTTCCCATCCCCATCCTACTATCCTGTCCCTCTCCTCACTTGGGCAATCATTCTAATGTGTTTTTATGGGTATCCTTTCATTTTAATGTGTTCTTATAAAATACTGTCATTTGGGTGCATGTATTTTAAAAAGCAGATATCGTATTTGCTATAGGTGTTTTTCTCTTGTTCCTTTTTCCTCAGCATTGTTGTTAAGGATCTTCTACGGCTATAGGAATATCCAGCATGCTGCCTTTAACTCTTGTGTGGTACTTTGTAGGGTATCCTCTTTCCTTCCCCATTCCTGGGGATAGGCACCCACATTGCCTCCAACTCCTTGGAAATACAAATAACACTGTCAAGAACATTCCTATGTGTGTTTCCTCATAGCCTGTAGGAGAATTTTCCAAGGTTATGCCTTGTGGTGGGTGGTGGGGGTATAGGAGGTCTGTGAACTTAATTGGATTAAAACTACCTCAGATTGCTTTCCAGGATGGCCACACAGTTTCACATTCTGTGCAGGAGGTTTCCTATTTCCTGCCGCTCCTTCCAACACTTGGCATTATGCAGCTTTCTAAATTTTGCTAATCTCATGGGTATAAAGTGATATATTATTGTTCAAATTAGCATGTCTCTAATTCCCAATGGGTTTGAGCGTACTTCATGTTTGTTAGCTTTGGGGTTTTCTACACTGGTAATCTCAAGATCTCCTACAATGCAAATTGTATTTTATAACTTTGCCTGTATTTTTCTTGTGGTTCCTGCCCTTTTTTTTCTTTTTCTTTTTTTACTTGGAGAAACTACGTCTATATTCTAGTTATAAATCCCTAGTGGGTTTTTGACTAAGTATGCCTTCTTGCAATCTCTCATCTGTCTCACAACTTTTCCCATGGATTCCTTCCTTGAATAGAAACTTTAGGCTACGATAATTGCTTTCAAACAGCAAATAGAATCATTAGCTAAAAGAACACAAGGACTGGTATTTGCAGATAACTCATCTCTGGAACATACATACAAGAGGGAATATATTATTTAAAGAGATAAAGGAAGCATGACAGATTGAAAATTAGTCTAAAAATGGCTGAGAGGACGATTTTGCCATTTTTGGTGACAAAACAAAAGTTAGTGCCAAATTATACTATTACTTACTGGCTAGAACACTTAATTAAATTACAATATAACTCATTTAAATACAAATATATTTGTCTTTACAGTATGTTTCTCATATTAGAGAATATGAAATAACTAT
Source organism: Aepyceros melampus (assembly GCA_006408695.1). Taxonomy (NCBI): domain Eukaryota; kingdom Metazoa; phylum Chordata; class Mammalia; order Artiodactyla; family Bovidae; genus Aepyceros; species Aepyceros melampus. The sequence continues at coordinate 26,639 of SJXQ01011245.1, forward strand.
TATTAATTATTTTAATTAATTAATGAAAATTTAAAATATTTTCATAAATGTTTTTATATAAATCCAATATTTACATTTCAAAATGAAGTAAAATTGCAAATACACACATATTCAGAATCAGTATGATTGTCAAAAGAGATGTCATTTTGAAAATTTACATTTAGAGAAGTGATAATGTTTTGTGCATGGTGTGTTAGTCGCTTAGTCATGTCAGACTCTTTGCCACCCCACGGACATAGCCTGCCAGACTCCTCCATCCATGGAATTCTCCAGGCAAGAATACTAGAGTGGGCTGCCATTTTCTTCTCCAAAGTAATGTTTTACCCTCCCCCAAATTCAACATGAACACATTATTTTTGTGCTCTTTCTTTTACCTGATAAAAAAGCATTTAGAGAACAAAGTTCTATAGCAAAAAAATCCTGATGAGAACATAGAATAATATTTTTTGAGGAAATATATCATTTTGTTTTTCATACTCAGTAGGCTATGATGTAACCTAAAAGTTAATTTTTCCATAAAGGATTCAGCAGGTGAAAGTGCTGCTATTAATATGTTGCCCAAAAGGAAGGTGGCTTTTGAGTTTACTTGCTGAAATAGTTTTCAGATAAAATTTTCATTTATTTAGGGAGTGGTTCAATTAGTCTCTCCAAGTCATATGATTATAGATGCATATAGGTCATCGAAAAGCAGGCACTTCATTCAACTTCTGAACTGTCACAGACCATGTACTATCTTACCAGGAGCCAACATTCTGTGAAGCATTCATAAACCTAAAAAAACACTGCCTTCAGTGCTTATCCTCTTCATAATCTCCTCAAAAGCCTTGCTTAATTTATACATCACTGTGAGAATAATATACTCTCAGTCTTTTAAATTCTTCTGTTTTGTATTTCCTTATATCAACATAACACAATAAGGCCTTTTCTCTTAATATTTTCCAGATCATTGTACCACTATGGCCTTAGAGTCTGTAATCTGTGTAAAAGTGTATTGGTGAGGAATAGATATTTTGCAAATAGAAGCTGAAAGTCAGAGACTTACCTCATTCCTTTAATTTTTTCTAATCTGCTGTTACTCCTCCCACCTTTGTCTAATTATCCACCCATCTAGGGAAACACCTAGAGAGACACCTTTGATCAACTTTTCCCTTGCTCCAACCTGTATATTGTGGGTAAAAGTAGGAATCTGACCCTGACCCTGATCTGAATGACATGAATCATTAGACTAACTACAGTTCTGTTATATTCACTAGGTAGATCACACATCCAAATTGTAATTTCTATATCTGATGCTATAGGCATCCTACAGCCTCCACCAGTTCTCATTCTAGAAATATCACAAGGAAGGATGATATATATAAGATTCAACTGTACCATTTCCCTCAACATTCTGGCAGTTAGAGTTCTTATTATAAATTAAAACATCAGTTTTTAAAATGCATTTCTTTATTTACTCAAGATTACATTCGGGTTCAATGAGAACTGAAGACTCAATACTGAAATATAAAGATATCTATTTACTAACACCTCTATGCTTATACTAGTAACTGTTTAGTTTCCACGTATGATGCTTTTATTGTCATAGGATATAAATACCAGAACCTACTTATTATGATGACTCTAGGGGGGAGCAAAGTGAAAACACACAGAGTATACTTAATTTTACATAAAGTTATTCACGATAACTAGCAGGAAGCTTTCTAATACATACATATTTGTTAAAGCTCTTTATGTTTCTCTGTGTAAATGCTAATGGTAGACACAGGAAAATTTAACTAGTTTTCCCTTTAGGAGAATCAGGAAAGACTGCCTAGAAATGTATTATACTTCAGCTATCCTTTGAAAGATGAGAAGGAGTTGGCCAAAAAGGACAATTCAGAGAGAATGGAAGATTTAAAAACATGGAGAGTTTGGGAAATAACAAAATGTTAAATGTGAGTGAGGGTTTAGAGAACAGGGGAATGATGTGGTTTGGGATTTTATGTTGTGTTCAGATGAAAGGATCTGTGTATCAAGCTAAAGAGGCTAAACTTAGTCCAATAGTCAACAGGAGGAAGAAGGAAGAGAAGAATATCATAAAATTTGCTATTACTCAATATCACATAACCATGGGGAGGATAGTTGGAGGAGAAAACCTGGAAGGATCAGGATTAAGCAAAAACATGCTGCAAATGTTAAGAGTCAAAGATGCTATGTACCTAGATTATGGTCTGGCAGTAAGGCTGAAAAATACAGTCAGAATTCAGTCATGTCTTTGGTAGGATCTACTATTAATACTTTATAATCAAGGAATTATCAGATTTTCAAGAAGGAAAGCAAGTTAGAGATCATCAAGCCCAATCTCTTCTTTTTGGAAATGAGAATAGGTGATTTGATTAGGAGATTGTGGAGGTAGGACCTAAAGCTAGCAGTTTCATTTACAAACCATTAAGGTCATGAATTGGATAATCAATTTATCCATGTACCCATCTCATCACATGTATAACACATAGATAGTAATATCAGCCTTTTGTCAATGTATGGGAAATATCTCATACTGAGCCTAAATAAGATAGGGCTAAATAAATATTAATTTTCCTTGTTAAATGATTACATCATTAATCAATATTGTAGTAGACCATTCTCCCTTTTTTGCTCTTTACAACCCTAAATTTGATTGAACAACTAGTACCCTTTCGTTCTCTGAGCATAAATTTTCAGAGCACCATTTGCTCAAGAGTGGAAATTACAGATTATACCCAGAGAAACCAGCAATCTCTTGGCATTGTGATTGATTTAGAATTTAATATGACCCATATCAGACCACATGGAATCTACAAGACTCAATTCTAGGACATTGATTGGTGCTATCAGGAAATAGATGTAAAAATGGAGTATAGATGCCACCTTCCTAAAGCAAAATGATAGTTATTTGAGAATATTCCTAGACATACTGGGTCCTTGTGACAGGTTTGAGTCCAGTGTAGACCCCGACCTGAAGTCAGATACAAACATGATTTCCAAGTATGTGAAACTAATAAATGCTCCTTTGGATTATGCTAATTTAACTTCTGTTTTCTGTTACTTGCAATGAAAGAGGCCTAAATAAAACAATATGAAAAGAAAAAAAAATGGCAACATTTAACTTCTGCTAAGGAAATGAAAAAATAACTTAGATTCTCTAGTGAAAAAAACAATGACAATAGAGATAAATTACCAAGATCTCTCTCAGGAAAAGCAATCTTTCTAGGAGGGTTGAATAAATAAATTAGTTTTCAGGAAATAATTTAATTTTAACTATGCTATAAAACTATTTTAGAGATAATTCCATTAGCTGCATATTAAAGAATACTTGATACATAAAATGTGTTATAATCTGGAGACATAAGACATAAGGCAGTTATATTTTTCAAACTGACACCCCTTCATGAGTTCAATTTACAAAGACATAAAGGTTTCAAGAACATTTATAGGAAACTGCACTGGCATGGTGATATTCAGTAAGATTGAATCAGAGGGACATTTAACTTTACACTATCATATTACATTAAATCTCATTTAGAGCAAATGAACCACAAGAAAAATTTTAATTTGTTGTAAGTATAGAATTATGAGCCTGAGTGTGGGTGGTAGGAGAAACTGAGTAAACAGCTAATTTAATTAGAAGAAATAAGCTGTCTTTTTTATACCACTTGAAAAAAAAATCCAAAATCATTAGTACACAAGGTTTTATAGTCTCATACAACAGCACTTCTTATTTGTCAGCCTCTTTTGAAGGAAGTCAGCCATGGCCAACTGATCTATAAATTCTTCCAAGATAATCTGTACCAGAGCCTAAATGGGATGGTTCAGTTTCTCTCATCCAAAACTTTGAGATTTCAGTGAAAGGCCAATCTATCAGGTCATGCTGATGCTAAGTCACTTCAGTCGTCTCCAACTCTGTGGGACCCCATAGATGGCAGCCCACCAGGCTTCCCTGTCCCTGGGATTCTCCAGCAAGAACAGTGGAGTGGGTTGCTATTTCCTTCTCCAATGCAGGAAAGTAAAAAGTGAAAGTGAAGTCGCTCAGTCGTGTCCGACTCTTAGTGACCCTATGGACTGTAGCCTACCAGACTCCTCTGTCCATGGATTTTCCGGGCAAGAGTACTGGAGATAGTGAGTGCTTAATTTTCTAGTTTTATAGAGCTAGTCTGGTGTTAGGCATATGGAAAGCCAATGCCTCCTCTCTTTCTCTCTCTCTTGATAAGCCAATTTTAACTGAACTAGTTGAATTATTTAGTGTATTTTGCAATCTTCCAAAGGTTTCCAAAGGCTTCCAAAGAAGTCACATAACTTCTTTAACATGAAGACTCAGATAAGTGGAACTGCTGACCTCTAAAATGAAAAAAAAAAAAAAAAAAGCGCCATTGACTTCCATTCATAACGAATTGTTAGTGTATAAATTGTTAGAATCTGATATAATTCCATGTACATATGGCATGCTGAGACTTGAACATACCATGAGACATAAAATAATCTAGTTAGATAAGTCATCAACTATTCCCTTAACTGTTCAAAGAAAAAAAACAAACCTGATGTATTTTTTAGGAACCATCAGTACAAGAAATTTTCCAACAAAATCTTTGTTTGTAAAAAGTTAAACTACTCTAATATAAGACCATAATTGATGATAAACAATCTAAGTTCTGTAACTCAAATCAAGTAATCATTCTAGAATTTGAACATGATCATCCAGGATACTTGAAGGAGATTTTCAAGCCTCTCAAAACTGTCTATGCCATCTCTCAGACTTCTCTCCAGTAACTTCGATTTGTGGGCATTGTTCAGGTTACTTGTCCTCTCCATTCTTAAGTTTTGATGTCCTGTCTTGTTTGAAACTAATTGCCAGCTGGATTCCGTTTTGCCCTCCCCACTCGCTTCCCTCCATTCCTTTATTTTGCAAAAACTATTAAATGCTTACTGTGCCACAATGTATATAAAAGCACAACAGTAAACAAACTGTAGGCCCTGCCGATCAAGAGCTTTTCTGGCAGAGTCAGATAAATAAAAAGGTATATTCCATTTGGTTATATAAGACTTGAAGACATGAAAGTGTGCGGCTTATTGGAAGGACACAACTCAAGAGGGAGTTGTACGAAGGTTTGCTGAAGATGAAGGTGAAAGCTCAGTGGGACCTACGAGAGGAAAGAGAGAGGGACAGCAGAGACCGCATCTGTACAAGGGCCCAGAAGTAAAGAGAGCACATAAAGCAAGGTTTTCTAAGAAAGTTAGTGTGTGTGTGTGTGTGTGTGAGTGTGATTGTAGGGGTGGTTTGGTGTTCATTAGGGAGAGAGCTGAGAGATGTGAGAGGTGAGGTTTGAGAACCAAGGCAGAGCCAGCTCACAAATGATTTTTCAGACCTTGAGCATTTTCTACTATGCTGAGAAGGCAAAGGGACATCACTAAAGAGTTTTAAACACAGGAGTAATAACAGAGTCTGTTCACTCCCTGGTTATGTGAAGAGAGATGGGCTTCAAATTGCCGTAAGTTTTCAGATACGATTCTTTTAAGGTATCCTAAATCTATCGGTCAAGTCTTCCTGGGTAGTGTAGTTGAAGAAACACATTTTTCATTGAGCAATCATCTTTACATATGTCAAAAGGAAGGCTCAGAGGTTAAGTGATATGTATCAGGCAACCTACCAAGTTATCATGAAGTACAGGAGTGAAAGTACTACCTCTTAATCCTAGATGAGAACTAACGAATTAAAAAAAAAAAAAAGGCTTATTGTCAGAAAACAATAACTACTTATCAATATTTTTATCTCAAGATGCTATATTAGATGATTTATATAATATAATTGGAAAGGAGTTATATTTGTGCATGTAACCATTGGTTTGTAAACATAATATGTAAGACGATATAGACAGCAAGTCTAAATTTAATATCATAATTTTACTTTAGTTTTGGTCATTGTGATTTCATATGAAAGATTTAAAAAATGCTGTCTCTGGAAATAATTTTTATTTTTATTTTTTTTAGTAAATTGTACTCTCTATAAAATAAGCATATAATATCAATAAAGAAAACAATATAGCAAGTTCTACTTTACTGGATGATTTTTATAAGAAAGAAAATTAAAATATCATGTGTATAGAAAATACATGAAACACTGTCTTCTGTTAAGGGATGCTGGACTTAATATTAAAAATTAAAGACTATTATTTGTGTTGCATTGCTTTGTGCAAAAGAACTCATCTTTGTTATTATTTCTGAAAAATATGAGAAAGCTAATCATGGTATGAGTCAATCGGTGCAGGAAGGCCATTTCACTATTTTGTGTGGTTATTACTTTTCAACATTCCAGAATCAGTTTCCATATTTGAATGTACGTGGTCTACTGGGTGGGATATAATTATATTTTTTATACTATAATGAAAATTAGTTTTATATTTAAAAGAAATATAATGTAAAACATGTTTTATATAGGAGAGGACTAAAGAAAACTTGTTTTCTATTTTTCTTCCCAGAAATGTGAGAAGTGAGAACTCTGGACACAACCCATCTCTTCTTCACAGTGTATGGAGAGGTGACTATAAGCTTGAAAAGCAGAGTTAGAGAAACTTGAGATATTTTTGCTAGTACTCTATAAGAAAGACAGCATTGTTTTCTTTGTAGACACAATCTGGGCATCGATAGCTCTCTGAAGAAGGAATGCCTCGGGGGCAGAGGTGCCAGGTGAGGAAATAAGATGGAAAGACACTTGTGAAAAATAACTTTCCCAAAGGCATTTTGATTTGTTTCAGAAAGCTCCAGACCTATTCTGTTTGGTTCTAGATCAGTATCAGTTGCTTCCTTTTCTTCTTTGACTGATCAAAAGCACAAAGTATTTAACCTCTCTCCACTGTTTGTCATTCATGTTTTTCACTTATGCAAAAGTATTATTTCATGTATATATTTAAACAAACATCAGACAGTACAGGCTGGAGTTAAAGGGCAACTTTGAAAATACTTTTCTGCAAATTTAAAAATCAAACTGATTAACTTATTTTGTGTGTATATGAATCATTAATATTTTAACTGTTGAATATGAAAAGTATCCTAAAATGTGGTAGAGAGAATGACGATGGCTGCAAATGCAGGTTTTCAGTAATAACCCATGTATATCAGAATATGCAGAAAAAGAAAAACCCAATAATAATATCTGTAAGATAGACATAACAACTGATGAAGCCAGATGTTATGTGTTAGTAAATAATACATATGAGATTAAATTCTAATTAAATTTGAATTACATACAAAAATAATACTTAAAGCATTCTACATTTGTAAAAAGTCACTATTGAGGAAGACACTGTTCATAGTCCTTTATATGGGAATCCTGGTACTCCATTTATTCCTCATGGAGTTTAGCAAGAAATGTTTGTTTATCTGGAAACGGTGATCATGATATTTGCTCACCAAGTTTACTTTTACAGTTGTTTGCTTATGCCTGTACTCAGATGCTTAGTCCTGTCTGACTCTGTGATCCTTTCGACTGTAGCCCGCCAGGCTCTTCTGTCCATGGAATTTTCCAGGTAAGAAGACTGGAGTGGATTGCTCTGCCCTCCTCCAGAAGATCTTCCTGACTCAGGGATTGAACCCACATATCCTGCGTCTCCTGCACTGCAGGAAGATTCTTTACCACTGAGCCATCAGGGAAACCCTTGGTTTTAGATTACTTTCATGCTCACAGCTACACCACCTTAGCCTAAGTTTCTGGTTCTGATAGCTGCAGTTCTCCACATCCTCCTTTCTTTACATATTCTAATGATATTTCCGGAGAAGGCAATGGCACCCCACTCCAGTACTCTTGCCTGGAAAATCCCATGGATGGAGGAGCCTGGTAGGCTTCAGTCCATGGGGTCGCTGGGTCGGACCTGACAGAGCGACTTCCCTTTCACCTTTCGCTTTCATGCATTGGAGAAGGAAATGGCAACCCATTCCAGTGTTCTTGCCTGGAGAACCCCAGGGACGGGGGAGCCTGGTGGGCTGCCGTCTATGGGGTCGCACAGAGTCGGACACGACTGAAGTGACTTAGCAATGATATTTCAGAGTTCCAATTTGTGTGTGTGTGTATGTTTGTGGGCCCAGCATGCTCCCACTGCACAAAACTGCTTGTGTTTTTAACGTTCCTATTATATCTGAGCCTTTTACTGTAATTCACTTCAAATCCACTTGGGAAGTAAGTGGGATTTAAAAAAAATAACAAATTGAAGTTTCACAATACATATTACAGTATTTAAAGAACCAGTTCTTTATGATTCAGTACTTCTTTAAGTCTTTAAAATATTATGCATGTGTGTTGTGAAACAGTGCTGAAAAAAGCAGTCTGGGAAGGTACTGCTACCAACATGTTTTATGGAAATTAAACTGTAGGCCTAGTTTAAGCATGTTTATTAAATTCAACTTTCTCTAATAAATCTAAACCTATCTTGAAATTGACAGCCAGCTCATAATACATGTGCCAAGTTAAGACATATCAAATTTGAACTCAGTTTTATGTTACAAAATAGTTTTAACTTGCAACACATAAAAACACAAATGTAAAGTTTGGCTAGTTTCCTACCTGGAACCATGTATAACTGAACCAGCTAATTATCTCAACTTTTACCTGGTAGCTTAGATAGTAAAGAATCTGCCTGTAACGCAGGAGACCCAGGTTCCATCCCTGAGTTCAAAAGATCCCCAGAAGAAGGGAATGAGTACCCACACCAATATTCTTGCATGGAGAATTTCATGGATAGAGGAACGGCTATCCACTCCAGTATTCTTGCCTGAAGAATTTCATGGACAGAGGAGCTTGGTGGGCTACAGTCCATGGGGTCACAAAGAGTTGGACATGACTTACCAAGTAATAGTAACATACCTATCTTCTAGGGTATTATTTTTATTTCTTTTATCATATATTATATTACCTTGTGTTACATTTTATGTCTTCTTCAGTTCAACCACATTCTTTCTGTGGTCTCTTAGAGACTTCTCTTCCTCTCCGACTTTTCCAACTAATAACAGTAAGAGCTACTACTTATTCTACGTTATCGAAACTGTGCTAAACATTCTATTCACTTTTTCACATGTTATATTTTCAACAACACTAAAAACTGAGATTGATATTCTTACTGAATTCACTTTGTTGGTGAATAAGCTGAAGTTTGGAATGATTTCATAACTTCTGCAAGATCATACAGCTACTCTATGTGAGAACATGGATTCAAATATAGGTTTTGCCAATAAGCCCATTTTTGGTCCAGCTGAATATAGTCTTTGGAATGTTCTTACTTGAGATCTTGGCTACCAAAATAATTTCCTTGGTTTTCTTAAATACTAGAAAACATAATTTCTTTAAGATGTATGTTAAAGCTAAGTGAAAATCTCAGTTGTGTCTGACTCTTTGTGACCCCATAGACTATGCAGTTCATGGAATTCTCTAGGCCAGAATACTGGAGTGGGTAGCCTTTCCCTTCTCCAAGAGATCTTCCCAACCTGGGATGGAAACCAGGTCTCCTACATTGCAGGTGGATTCTTTACCAGTTGAGCCACAAGGGAAGTTAAAGCTAAAGTCAACATCAAGATATATCATGATTGATCAGTGAACAAATTTATGAATTATTTCATTTGAACTTAAAATTGGATCTGAGTTGTAAAATATAAATATTTAGTACATTTATTTTTAGGCTAAACTTTCAACAGTTTTAGTGTCAAATTACTGATTCAATTGTCAACTTAGGTAATTTTCTCTTGTTTTATCACTAACAACACTTTTTATTGTTTCTGTTTAATTTTGTATTATTTCTAATCACTCTGAAGGTAGAAATCATATAAATAATTCTTAAATAAGTCAAATTATATTAAATTAGGTCAATCAGTTGACTGTAAAAATATGCCATATGCATCAAAGAAAGCTTCACATGTTTTCTGATGTCTTAAGAAACTGAGGGAATTCATTTCATCTCTCTGTGAGAAATCAGGCTCGCTCTCTCTCTTTTTCTCCAATTTTCTAGATGGCAGTTTCTATAGCAACCATCCTCTTAATGTTCCTCCATCCCAGTTCCTCTCCCTGAGTGTGAAATATCTGTAAACTTTTTGTTGCTCAGTAAAAGTTTAGTAAGAAATAAAAACAGCAATCCTCCATTTATCATCTGGTGACAGGGGTCAATTTGAGTTGCTGGGTATGTTTCACCTAAGACCATTACTGTGGTAGGAAATTGTTTGTTCAAATATTCTCAATTCTCCCACATGTGCACAACAATAGAAATAAATGAAATTAGTAAGGAAAAGGCAACTGTAAGAATAAGATTTCCAGTTCTTACTGGAAAATCCTCTTGTTTTTCACTGAAGAGTCAAATGTTAGAACCACATAACATAGTGGTTAAAATGTGGAATGTACACTCATTTGGGCCTGGCTCTCTTCCTTGACCATGTGACTTTGATCAAGTTAACCTCTTGATGTTAATGGGGACAAGGGAAAAAGTGAAATTACTGACCCTATAAAACTGTAGGAAGAATTCAATGTGCAAATACATATAAAGTATTTAGTACAATTCCTGAGACACAGGAAGTGCTCAACAAATGGTAACTTTGAAGGAAAAAATGTAGGAGGTAGTTTATATATGCCAGGAGGCACTAAGGTCAAATGCTAGTGCTTTTATTTTGGCTTCAGTTTTTGTTAGTGATTATTATGTGATTATTTTTTATAGTTTTGCAGTATACAATTTACTTTGAGATTAATAGTCTCTTCCTTCACCTAACTGCCCTGAACCCTTACTCCACCATAAAAGCCATTTGGTTTATGAATGTTTTATAAAATGTCCTGCTCCGCCAACATAACAATCTCTGAACTGCTATGCCTCAAATCCCACATCTTAGAAAACGATGACAGTGTCTATTAAAAAAAACTTTGTCAAATACACACTCCCTGTCCTGAAATGCATGCATGTCTTCCTTCATGCTGGCCCGAGCAGGTGATAACCTATTGGTGGGTCACTGGATACTAACGAATCAGGGCAAAACTGCAGTATCCATGAGCAATCTGTGAGTCCTGCTTGGCACAAGGGTGTATTAGCTCTGCAGATCATATAAACCTATGCCAAAATAGCATTATGTCTCCATATTAAATGAATTCTCTTCATTATGTATAGAACTGGATCATGTGCTAACAGTTTCTTTTCCGCTGATGCTCATTTCTTTCATGTGGGGGAATATATATCCTTCATCTGCACAATCTTTCCCCCTGCCCCATACCACTCTGAGGACACACCCCTTATGAAAGCAGATATAAAATAATCAAGGGAAACAGTTTGTAATATATCTTCCCCTCTTGTCCCACCCCCACAACAAACAATTTATATGTAAATATGCAGAGCTAAGGCAGACACTAACTTGCCCAAATTAAATGACAGTCAGTCCCTGAGGACCAGCAAACATTAGCCAGGACACCAAGGATTATGGTTGTTTCCTTCAATTGCCTGACAGGACAAAGGGCTGTTTGCATAATAGACGTACAGTCTCACTCCACCCATTTACATACAGAGAAATTTAAGAGAGCATGTGTGCCTGATCAAGGCATGTAGAGAGGACTCATTTGTTTTTCTGTTTTGGCACCACTTATTAAAATATTACCCCCCTTGGACAACTTGATGTGCATCAGCTCTGTAACTTAAATGTCATACATGGCAGACATTAATGATTCTTATACTGTTATGTATGCCACATATGCACATACAAGAACACTGCATTAAGGAAATGAAATCCTCATGCTTTTTAAGAAGAAAAACACTATTTTGGATGGTAAGGGAAAAGTAAAATCTGTCTTAATATATCATTAGATATTTGTGGAAAATATTTAGTATTAGAACACATCCTTGGAAAGTAAATGGTAACAATTTTTTGCTGATTTTTTCCTCTTTCCTTATAACTCATCAGGCAGAGAGGGTCATAAATCTTCTTTAAGGTGTTTGTTAATTTTATGATTTTTTTTATTAATGAAATAAACATTGACAATGAGAGACCATAATATGAACTTTTTTAAAAAAAGATTTTCATCAAATAGATTTTTTTAAGGCATCTTGTATTTTAAAGACTCAGACAAGTCATTCTGGAAAGCTAATTAGAAAGCTAATTACTAGAATGGAAATGATTCATATCTATCTGGGGGCAATTTAGGTCACAGATATGCTTTAAGGCCAGGAAAAGGGACATCATTATTCAGGTTTTTTAAAATTTCTGATTCTATGCTTAACATTCACTTGGAGTAATATGAATTATGCATGCATGGTTTATTCCTGGATTTCCATAGAAAATTTAGGTGACTTTTTATATGTTTTGCGTAAAGAAGTGATGTTAAAGTGAAATTAAACACATTACCTTCTTACAGGACTATTATTTCTGATGCTGTGAAATGTTATATAGTTTTTCAAATCTATTTGACTAGGAATTTTTGTTTCTCCTTGTGGGCTATCTGCAAAGCATATTATTTTATGGAGTCTGTTAATATATCCACATTATAAATTGGAATTTTTGTTCCTTATATGAATACTCTGCTACTTTTTTTGAAGTCTCACTAAGGCACCTTTTTAAAGAAGTAACAACATTCAAATTAATTATTACTACTTTAATATTACAAAGTTACAATATTACAAAGTAACTATTACTTTATAGTTACAAATAAGAAAGTAAGAATTGAAAAGCCACTCCTCATTCTATTCAGCTGGAAATGACGTGAAAAATAGGGGGTATTTTAAGCAATCCAGTTCCCTTTCTGAAATGGGACCACTGACAGAAATCCACCTTGAAGATGGAAGAGCTACGGGGAGGATGATTTCAGAGGGAGCTGTATCTAATAGTTATACCCTGTGTATTTTGAGAAATCATTAAAATAAGTCAATGCTAACCACATTAACCAGTAATAATCACAAATTTTAGCTAATAAATTATTAATGTAATGTAGACTATTTGTCAGCAGAAAATACTTTATCCAATCTTCTCATTCTCTTCATTACCATTTTGAATAGTCTGATTAACTGTCAGTTACATACATAATTCTTGTTACAGTTTGTTTATTGCTTTTCAGCAACCCAGTAATCCTAGTGGATGAAAATATTTTTCATTTGTCACAGTGACACGTGCTGTGAAGTGAAAGTATGAACAGCTGCAAGATCTCCTAAGCTGATATAAGGGAACATACACATTTTTTAAGATTCCACCTGATTTTTTTTTAACTTCTATTTATCTAAAATTAACCACAGGATTAGACTTTGGTTTCAGACATGGCTTCATTGTGAGAGAAGTATAATTTCAGAAAAAAAAATCAGCAAAGGCTTTGACCGTTATACTCGAATTTGACATTTTAACAAATACCTTAGCGGAACTTATCCTCCAACACATTCTTAGATTAGACTTGCCTAACTCATGGCTCTTAAAGAGTTCTCAATTATTCTCTGTTTAGTCCAGCGCAGGCACTATTCTCATCAGCTTCCTCTGCGCTGGCGTCTTGGGTGGTAGATTACATTGCTTTACCCTTAGAATGTTTCTGCCTTTCTACATTCCTGCTTGAGCCATGGATCATTACTATAAAAGTAGCCACATGGATAATATAAAAGCCTGTAACAAAGTGTATTTTAAAAGAGGAGCATTTTGTCAGGATTGTGGGGCTGGAGCAGGGGATCTTGATTGGATTTGTGCTGAGAAAGAGTTTTAAATCAACCTTTTTACTATTTTCGGGTTGTTTGTATTTAAAGAAAGGTTAACTCATAAATAGCTTTTAAACAATCATGTTGGATGGGATTCCAAATAAAATCATCTCTAAATAATGGGAAATAATCTATGGTTCTACTGGTAGTAATAAAATTCATTTAAAATATGACTTAGAAAAATTCTTCTTATACATGAAAGTGAAAGTGATAGTCACTCAGTCGCGTCTTATTCTTTGTGGCCCCATGGACTATACGGTCCCTGGAATTTTCCAGGCCAGAATACTGGCATGAGTAGCCTTTCCCTTCTCCAGGGGATCTTCCCAATCCAGGGATCAAACCCAGGCCTCCTGCATTGCAGGCAGATTCTTTACCAGCTGAGCCACAATAGTTACAAAAGCTAGAGATGGGAAATAGGAAGGAAATCTCCTTATTTGTAAAGATTATATATAAAAAAAGATAACAGTACAAGTAGAAAAAAATGCTCATGAGATACTGAAATCTTATTATACAATTTAATTTTTGTACTGTGAATCTTTCTTAAGTGAATGTAAACTGGGATTCTGCATATTGTAAATTGTCCTCTAATATGTTTATTTGTTCAGCATGGTGAATAATATCACCCAATATTTACAAACTGGGAAATTTTAAATATAAGCCTTGGTTACTATTGTCCTTCAAGAAGTGGGAAGTTTTTCAACAATGGGTTGGATTTCTCATATGAAAAGAACTGCTTTAGGCAGTAAGTGCTCCCTAAACTGTCCACTCTTTCTTATTTTCTTATATCTAGGCCATTTCATGCTGGTACAGTATCTGTCTGGACCCCATAGGCACTGATGTTTGAAACTCTTTGTACCAAGTCTAATAAATAAATTCCTTTGGATTGAGTCCGAATTGCATCTCTCCTATACTGAGTCTGATTTTATTGCTACATTTGAGGTACATAATTAAATATCCATGTTCTAACATGGTTATAAATAAATTATTAACAAGACTATTCTAGGATCTCAGGATAAAACTACACTTCATTAGTATCTTAAGCATTATACTTAAAGGTTTTCCTAGATAATAATGGGTCTTTTATTTTCATAAAATAACAGACAAGGTGACTCTCTTTACCTTAATGTGCTACTGTCTTGATTTTGCTAAAATAAAATTATTATTGACCAGTACAAATTTACAGCAATACTACTATTTATTTTTGTGGGTAATAAAGTCCAGATTCATTTCACTTGATTCTATAGCTCTCAGGAACAAGATAAGTAAAGTAATATTGGTCACTTATAGGTGAAACAATGTGAGAAATACCTCACAATTGCATTCATTTCACATGCTAGCAAAGCAATGCTCAAAATTCTCCAAGCTAGGATGCAATATGTGAACTGAGAACATCCACATTCTCAAGCAGGATTTAGAAAAGGTAGAGGAACCAGAGATCAAATTGCTAACATCTGTTGGAACATAGTAAAAGCAAGAGAGTGCCAGAAAAACATCTACTTCTGCTTCATTGACTATGCTAAAGCCTTTGACTGTGTGGATCACAACAAGCTGTGGAAAATTCTTAAAGAGACTGGAATACCAGACCACTTTATGTACCTCCTGAGAAACCTACATGCTAGCAAAGCAATGCTCAAAATTCTCCAAGCTAGGATGCAATATGTGAACTGAGAACATCCACATTCTCAAGCAGGATTTAGAAAAGGTAGAGGAACCAGAGATCAAATTGCTAACATCTGTTGGAACATAGTAAAAGCAAGAGAGTGCCAGAAAAACATCTACTTCTGCTTCATTGACTATGCTAAAGCCTTTGACTGTGTGGATCACAACAAGCTGTGGAAAATTCTTAAAGAGACTGGAATACCAGACCACTTTATGTACCTCCTGAGAAACCTGTATGCAGGTCAAGAAGCAACAGTTAGAACCAGACACAGAACACATGACTGGTTCAAAATTGGGAAAGGAGTACGTCACCTTGCCTATTTAATTTATATGCAGAGTACATCATGGGAAATGCCAGGTGGGATGGATCACAAGCTGGAATCAAAATTGCCAGGGAAAATATCAGTAACTTCAGATATGCTGATGATACCACTCGTATGGCAGAAAGCAAGAGAAACTGAAGAGCCTCTTGATGAAGGTGATGGAGGAGAGTGAAAAAACTGGCTTAAAACTCAACATTCAAAAAACTAAGATCATGGCATCTGGTCCCATCATTACATGGCAAATATATGGGCAGACAATGGAAACAATGACAGATTTCATTTTCTTGGTCTCCAAAATCACTGCAGATGATGACTGCAGCCAAGAAATTAAAAGATGCTTGCTCTTTGGAGGAAAAACTATGACAAACCTAGACAGCATATTAAAAAGCAGAGACTTGACTTTGTCAACAAAGAAGGGCAATGCCAAAGAATGCTCAAACTACCACACAATTGCACTCATCTCACACACTAGTAAAGTAATGCTCAAAATTCTCCAAGCCAGGCTTCAGCAATACGTGAACCATGAACTTCCTGATGTTCAAGCTGGTTTTAGAAAAGGCAGAGGAACCAGAGATCAAATTGCCAACATCTGCTGGATCATCGAAAAAGCAAGAGAGTTCCAGAAAAACATCTATTTCTGCTTTATTGACTATGCCAAAGCCTTTGACTGTGTGGATCACAATAAACTTTGGAAAAATTCTGAAAGAGATGGGAATACCAGACCACCTGACCTGCCTCTTGAGAAATCTGTATGCAGGTCAAGAAGCAACAGTTAGAACTGGACATGGAACAACAAACTGGTTCCAAATAGGAAAAGGAGTATGTCAAGGCTGTATATTGTCACCCTGCTGATTTAACTTCTATGCAGAGTACGTCATGAGAAACGCTGGACTGGAAGAAACACAAGTTGGAATCAAGATTGCTGGGAGAAATATAAAAAAACCTCAGATATGCAGATGATACCACCCTTATGGCAGAAAGTGAAGAGGAGCTTAAAAAGCCTCTTGATGAAAGTGAAAGAGGAGAGTGAAAAAGTTGGCTTAAAGCTCAACATTCAGAAGACGTAGATATGGCATCCGGTCCCATCACTTCATGGGAAATAGATGGGGAAACAGTGGAAACAGTGTCAGACTTTATTTTTTTGGGCTCCAAAATCACTGCAGATGGTGACTGCAGCCATGAAATTAAAAGACGCTTACTCCTTGGAAGAAAAGTTATGACCAACCTAGATAGTGTATTCAAAAGCAGAGACATTACTTTGCTGACTAAGGTCCATCTCGTCAAGGCTATGGTTTTCCCAATGGTCATGTATGGTTGTGAGAAATGGACTGTGAAGAAGGCTGAGCGCTGAAGAACTGATGCTTTTATACTGTGGTGTTGGAGAAGACTCTTGAGAGTTCCTTGGACTGCAAGGAAATCCAGCCAGTCCATTCTGAAGGAGATCAGTCCTGGGGTTTCTTTGGAAGGAATGATGCTAAAGTTGAAACTCCAGTACTCTGGCCACTTCATGCGAAGAGTTGACTCACTGGAAAAGACTCTGATGCTGGGAGGTATTGGGGGCAGGTGGAGAAGAGGACGACCGAGGATGAAATTGCTGGATGACATCACTGACTCGATGGACGTGAGTCTGAGTGAACTCCAGGAGTTGGTGATGGACAGGGAGGCCCGGTGTGCTGCGATTCATGGGGTCGCAAAGAGTCGGACAAGACTGAGCGACTGAACTGAACTGAACTGATTTTGCCAACAAAGGTCCGTCTAGTCAAAGCTATGATTTTTCAAGGAGTCATGTATGAATGTGAGAGTTGGACCATAAAGAAGGCTGAGCCCTGAAGAATTAATGCTTTTGAACTATGGTGTTGGAGAAGACTATTTGAGCCTCTCAGAGATCAAGCCAGTCAATCTTAAAGGAAATCAGTCCTGAATATTCATTGGGAGGCCTGATGCTGAAGCTGATAGGAATACTCCAATACTTTGGTCACCTGATGCAAAGAGCCAACTCACTGGATAAGACCATGATGCTGGGAAAGATTGAAGGCAAGAGGAGAAGGGGACAACAGAGGATGAGATGGTTGTATAGCATCCCCGACTCAATGGACACGAGTGAGTGAGCTCCGGGAGATGGTGATGGACAGGGAAACCTGGTGTACTGCAATCCATGGGGTCCCAAAGAGTTGGACATGACTTAGCAACTGAACAACACTAACAACAGGTAAAAATGTATTAATTGCAAACTGATATTTTCTATAGAATAATGTCTAAGCTGTCCAGATAAAGATTAACTGAACCTATAATATATAAACTGAATTTATTCATTAAGTTTTCTGAGAACATTCTTTGACAGAAGCAGGGCAGATTGTTTCTCCATTGGCCATTTACTTTTCCTTAGTCTATAATCCAGTAATACAACTACATTTCTTTCAGTTGGTTTTTTGGTGGATTTAATGATTGATTTTTATGATGCTTATCAGAAATAATTATTAAGTAACCTGTATCAAGGTAGAGTTTTGATTCAGTAGAAAAAGCTTTAGAGGTTAAAGAACTGAGGAGCATTCCACATGCTACCACTGAATAGTTGTGTGCTATCCTTAATTGCCGGAGAAGGCGATGGCACCCCACTCCAGTACTCTTGCCTGGAAAATCCTGTGGACGGAGGAGCCTGGAGGGCTGCAGACCATGGGGTCGCTAAAAGTCAGAAACGACTGAGCGACTTTACTTTCACTTTTCACTTTCTTGCACTGGAGAAGGAAATGGCAACCCACTCCAGTGTTCTTGCCTGGAGAATCCCAGGGACGGAGGAGCCTGGTGGGCTGCCGTCTTTGGGGTCGCACAGAGTCGGACACGACTGAAGTGACTTAGCAGATCCTTAATTGCTCAGTTGTATTTGACTCTATGGGACTCTCTGGACTGTAGACCACCAGGCTCCTCTGTCCACGGGGATTCTCCAGGTAAGAATACTGGAGAGGATTGCCATGCTCTCCTCCAGGGGATCTTCCCAACCCAGGGATCGAACTCAGGTCTCTTGCATTACAGGTGGATTCTTTACCATCTGAACTACCAGGGAAGTTAATAACTGTAAACTTGTGCAAATTGCTTAGCCTCTCTGGACTGCTGTTTTCTAACTTGAGAACAAAAATTGCTAGAGCAAATGACTTTTTATAGTTTTCTTTGTAATTTTCAACTTTCTGATCATTAATTTTTAAAACTGAATTTAGTAAAGATTAAGAGTTTCCACTATTGGATTGGTAAAGAATTCATTCAGGGTTCATAATTATATAGAAAATAAGCAAGACAAGCTTATTTTTTTTGTGTGTTTGTTTATTGTTGCTTTGAAACCATTTAATAAATAAAAATTGAAAGCACTTAATAAATAAAATTCATGCTCCAAAGTAGTAAGATACAATACGTACTATATGATCAACAAAATGTATTCATCTAAACTAGTAAAGAGCTTTTGACTAATCTGGTATTGCTTTTCCCTTAAATTAATTTTAAAAAAATGTTCAATGTTGACTTAATTATTAGACTTAAAGATGCCTAGGGTTTTAGCATTAAGGAACAAACAATATTTACTTATTTTTAAATTGCTTGCTATTTGGGGGAAAGGAAGTGCTAATTTTTAATCTATGCAATGATAATTGGGTATACAAAGTTACAAAAAGATCAAAAGTGACATAAAGTTCAAATGAGGATGATAGTATCATAAACATTCATAAAATATATGTCAAGTGAAATCTAATATGATTATTATTATATTATACTGGCCTACCAAAAAAGTAGATGAAAGCATGCAAGGTCTCTTTAATGGGCATGTTAACTTGTACCAATTAATGTGAATCTTTAGCTATCTCTTATCCCATTGTGTATGCTAACAGGATTAGTTAGTATTAGTCTCTCATCCACAAGAAGTGTGATAGGCAGTGTGACCTGCAAATCTCTCCTGGGATTCAAAAGAGCTAAGTTGAACCATGCATGATTTCAAAGCAATTCTCAGAACAATTATCTGCTTGACCTGCAAGATGAACAAGCATATCATTTAATTAATTGCCAAGCTCTTGTGAACAGTGCTGTTCATTTTTCTAGTAATCGCATGATGATATGTCCTTGCTGATTCTTATGGGAATGACCAGAATTGCACATTAACTGGGCTGATGGCCACTTTCCACATTGCTACCAAACACTAGTTTTAATCTTGACATGAATAATTTTTTATATGAGTCCATAAAAGCATCCAAAGGACAGCATTAACAGCAGCTATTTCCTTACTGAGTGATAAACATTTTTGACCACCTAAAGTCATAATATAAAACATTTCCTTCCCCACTTCTTTATGAGGTACAAATGTAAGCCATATTTTTAAACTAAAAGTATTTAGCAATTTAAAAGCTAGTCCTATCTACGGTATAGGGAAGAAGAATGCGGAAAGAACTGAATGGATGAAACAAATATATTCATTTATTCAGCTAGAATACAGGTGAAAGATTTCAGTTTCATGTGAGTGTGTGGTAAGAGGAGGGAAACGGGATTATCTTTTTCTGCTATGAAAGAAAACAGAACACAGATTTTGCACTGAAATGACCATTATGTTAAAATTCCAACTTGTTATTATATATATTTATACTATGTGCTCAATTAGGAATTTATGAACAAACAAATGGAGGAGCAATATCCAGGCAGAGCAAGGGAAAAAAAAAAAAAGAAAAACTTCCAAAACATTTGGCCACAGACTTTTTCTTCTAGATCTAGATTCTCTTCCTTCCTCTCTCTCTCTTTCCCTATCTTCCTGTCTCTGAACCTCTCTTCTCTTCCATTTTTCTGGTGTGCTTTCCAGCTCGAGTTTCTGTCATATTTTCAACCATGAGATCAGATTATAGGTATAATAAATAAACAACACCAAAAAAAAAAAAAATCAAAGAGTTGAACAGCTGAAATCATTTTCAAATCATTGCAACTGTCAATTATTTCTCACCTGAATTTCCTGATAAAGCATAAAGAGATGAAGTCAATGACACAGTGTGTGATGAGGGTCTGACTTTTGTGTCACAGAGTAATATTAGGCTATGATATTTTAGAGGAAAGATAGAATGAATCTTTTATTAAGTAAATAATGACAAAAGGTAGATTTTCTTTTCCCTCATTGTATGACTTTTTTTTTTCAGATAAAACTAGATAATTGGCAAATATTTTCAAATGGCTTCCTCAGAATTTCTTTGTTGTAGCTCTAGAATTCTTTTTATTTATCTGTTAAAATGTTGAGCTATAATCGATGTACAATATTATATCAGTGCCAGTATACATTGTCATTTGATACATTTATACATTATGAAATGATCCCACGGTAAGTCCAGTTACCACTTGTCAGCACACAAAGCTGTTATAATGTCACTGGCTATATTCCCTACGTGTACACTACATTCTCTTTATTGTTTATTTTATAGCTGGAAGTCTGTACTTAATTTCTCACTATCCACACTACTGACATTTTCATTGGCTATTTCTGTTGTTGTGGGGCATGGTGTGTAAAGTGCAGGGGGTTTAGTACTATTTCAGGTCCCTTCCCCCTAGATGCCAGTAGTAACCCCTCACCACAATCATGACAACCAAAAAATACGTCCAGACATTACCAAACGTTCCCCAGGGAGGTGAGGGTAAAATCACCCCAAATCGAGAACCTCAGCTTCAGACTAACACCCTGAAATGAGAAAATTTGGCCAGCTTCTCCCATTCCCAACACACAGTCAAAAACACCATTATGGAAAAGAAGGCATGCTTTTTCCTTCCAGGGAGAACAAATAGTAATGTCCTCTAGAGAAGGAAGAGATAATCAGGAAAAAAAGAAAAAGAAAATAATATACATCTCCAAGTACATTATTTACATCCTCATTTTAAATCATTCCCAGAATGCAGGTACTCCTGGGATGAGAAAAAAGAGGGAATTTGGGTCAGTAATTGAAGAAAATACACTTTTATAGAAAATTATATGATACATTGACATTGATGAGAAGCAGACTCAGTTCTATTTTCAAGTTTTAACTCAGAATGAGTCCATCCTAAGGGGACATACTGTCACACTTAATGCATCTGCTTAACATACATAGCTTGCTTAACTCTTCTAAATTAGTCAGTTATTTTTTCTAAATTCCCATAGTTTTCTGGTTACTATTTGAAAGTTTAATGTCTAAATGAACTCATCTAATTTTTAAAAGCTATATAATTAAACTCAAAAATGGCTTTTTCATTTCCAAATAATAACAAAAAATTCACACCATACCATTTTGCATTGAAAGCAAAAATTTACATCTAACTAAAAGTAGAGTGAAGGAAAGAAAAAATAAACTTTTGATAATAATTTTTGAAGCAATATTTTCCAAGCTGGAGTGAAAACATACAAGGGCTCATTACCCCATGGACTATAGCCAGCCAGCCTCTTCTGTCCATGGAATTCTCCAGGCAAGAATACTGGAGTAGGTAGTCATTCTCTTCTCCAGTCCAGGGGCTCTTCCCAACCCAGGGATCAAACCCAAGTCTCCTGCATTACAGGCAGATTCTTTACCATCTGAGCCACCAGGGAACACCCAGACATTAATAGATCTTATGATTATTCCGATTAGGTTAATTCAATTATTTTTGTGGAATTGGGGTGATATCTCTCTGAGATTTGACAATAGTTAGAAAATGTTCTAAAGTTTGTACACTAATAGTATTCAAATATATAGATTTTATACATCAGTTTCAGTTCTGTTAAAAACATCTTGTTTATAAAATGGAAGCTGAGAAACATTCTGGGGCACTCAATAGCGTGGGAAGTAGTTCTTTAATGGAAAGTTGGAGTTTACATTGGGTATATTATGTCTTGCCTTCCTCTCAGGTCATTTTTCTTCACTGTATTCATCCTTTGTCTGTGATATTTCTCCTGGATCTCCTTTTTCTCATCATAATCATCTGATTTACCAGTTGCTAATATTACTTTTCACCTGTTTTTCCCAGGTAAAACCAGAGAAATACTGCATGTTTGATCTAAATTAAAATAACACAGCTTCTATACTGAAATATATGAATGTGACCACTTTACTAACTCCCTGCAGTCTCAGTTTTTTCGTTTGTAGAATAATAAGGTGAAATTATCTCATATGATTAGTATAAGAATAGCAACTACTATTAATTCATGTATATACTAACACATTTTTGGTCAGAGAAGACTCCTCATAAAGAGTAAATATTATTATTCTTCATTGGGTTGAAAATTCAAGAGTATTTTTCCTTCTTTGGGAAAAGGATATTATAGTACACAGAAAATAAAATGTTGAAGTCTAATATAATGTAAAATGCATTTCTACAAACTTAGGGTCAGATATAATTTATGGGCCGTGCTAAGTGGCTTTAGTCATGTCCGACTCTTTGTGACCCTATAGACTGAAGCCCAATAGGCTCCTCTGTCAATAGGGATTCTCCAGGCAAGAATATTGGAGTGTATCACCATGCTCTTCTCCAGGGGAATCTTCCCACATGATTTGCAATGGGTTTTAATTTTTTCCTTTCTATCATTTTTGTCTTTTAAATTAATTGCATTTGTGGATTTTAAGAGATCTTAAAGAAAAAGACCATAAGGACCTTTTCACATTTGTTTATCACCAATATAATTTTTATATTTTTCCGGAAATGGCAACCCACTCCAGTACTCTTGCCTAGAGAATGCCATGGACGCAGGAGCCTGGTAGCCTGAAGTCCATAGGGTCACTAAGGCTCAGACACTACTGAACGACTTCATTTTCACGCATTGGAGAAGGAAATGGCAACCCACTCCAGTGTTCTTGTCTGGAGAATCCCAGGGATGGGGGAGTCTGGTGGGCTGCCGTCTCTGGGGTCAAACACAGAGTCGGACATGACTGAAGCAACTTAGCAGCAGCAAAGCTCTGTTGAGCATTAAGATTTACAGTGTTAAACAGAATACAATTATATTCCATATTTTAATGGTGTTATTATAATATGTTTTACAGAAATACTGCAAATATCTGGTAAGTAATTTAAAATATTTCAGCTAAATGACTTGTTTAAAAAAAAATGAGAGATGTTTTTAGATTGGATAGGATTTTTTAAGCCTTGGAAGCTGGTGCTTTTTTCTTGATTTTCCTTCTGGTCCCCAGTATGTCACAGTTATTATCTATCAACAGACCATTATAGGAATTAGTAATGAACCATTCAGAGACATTTTATACAAATGGTATAAACTGAGCCTAAAGTTCTCCTGTGTGTACTGAAGGAAAGAGGGACAAAGAAATTTGGAAGCAAAAGTATCTGTGTCATACCTGCCTTCTGACCTTCCCGTTCAATTTTGTTCAAAAGCCAAGTTTCTTTAACTTAAAATCCAATTCCCTTGGAGAGCACACACTTAGAAACCCAGAAGCAAGAGACACAAAAGGATCAGTGAATACCAGAGAATCAGAAGACATTTATCAGAACCATGGAAAAATGTATTTCTGAAACAGTTGAATTGTATCTGAAAAATCTAGGTTTTCCTCCTCTTTTAAAAAATTGTTCCTTTAACCCTGTAATTACTATTGATGAACAATATCTATCTTATTCAAGTAAAAGCCAGAAAGAAACTGTCCAGCTGTATGCTCCATCCATCTCCATATGCAAATACAAAGAATCTGATTTATCTCCTGACACATGAGACCCAAAGGCATCAAATATAAAGAATCTGATCTATCTCCTGATACATGAGACCCAAAGTCAGCAATAGGATTATTCTGGGACCAGTTCCCTCTCCCAAAAGACTTCAATGAGTCTAACTATGCATTAACAGCAGCAGGCAAAATGACTGATAGCATAGGGCTCATCCATATTTATCTTCCCAGGACTGGACAGACATCCTATTGATTCCGAGGTCATTACACAACATGTTAACAATCCAGTACCATCCAGTTCAAAAGGAAATTTGAAATTAGTGATGGATCTTCTTGCAGGTCTGTGCTGAGGGCATCAGATGAGTAGTCAAGCATTCCTCTCTCTTGACATTACTTCACTCTCCTCTCATTTCATGTCAGTTAGTCTTACACAGAAGACTGTAGAAGAGGGAAAATATAGAGCTTGTCTAGTTAAAATAACATTTCAAAGACTGTAACTCTGTTCATATAGCCAATATATTTGTGATTGAAAAATCAGTTCTGGGAAAACTGAAGAAAGAATATATATATATACACACATATATATCTATACATACACACACATATGTGTCTATAGATATTATATATATATGTCTATATATACACACATACATATATATACTTACCTACATATATATGTATGTGTGTGTGTATGCTTTAAAACACACAATCTGAAATAAGGTTAATACATTTATTACATAGTATACAGATGTTGATTAAAAGTGTTCCAAAAGTGATCTTGTTTTATTCTAGAACTAAAACATTTCTTATATATGTATCTTTATTGTTGCTGTTGCTCAGTTGCTAAGTAGTGTCCAGCTCTTTTGCAACCCCTGGACTGTAGCCCACCAGTCTCCTCTGCTTGCGGGATTTCCCAGGCAAGGCAAGAATACTGGAGTGGGTTGCCATTTCCTTCTCCAGGGGATCATCCCAACCTACGAATCAAATCTGAGTCTGTGTCTCTGGCACTGGCAGGTGGATTCTTTACCACTGAGCCACCAGGGAAACCCATATACATGTATCTTATATACACGTTATATGTTTAAAAAGAGAGTTTTACTAAGGTCATTTTTAAAAGAAAACAAGCAAAGCAAAAGATAAAAATAAAATCCAGATGAGAAATCAATAAAACAAATCCAAGATTAGTCACTGTGTTCATCAGTTCTGGAATGTTTATTCAGTAGACAGAAAAAAAAAAATGCCATGGCCAGCTTGCTAACCAAAAAAAAGTTTTGAAAACACTAAAATATGTCTTACATTCAATCCAGTGGACTCTTAGCTACTTTCTGAGAGCAATGCTGAGGAGTTTATAGGAGTGAAACAAAGCCTTAATTTCTTCAGCCATTCTCTTGCTTTCAAAGTTCATGGAACTTGATTTTTGCAGTTGCAGAAACTGGCAGTTAATCTAAACCCAGGCCTTGACATGCCCAGAGGCACTCAGCTGCAAAGTCTGTCTCATGCAGGGTAACAGCACTTTGCTTTATTTGGTTTTGAAAATGAAACTAAAAGGTGACTATTCTGTGGGCTACTTGATAGGGAATTAAGTTCTCAAATGACATTGAAATCATCCTGCAATCCGGAGGTGACTTTGAAATAAAGAGTCCACTTTACAAAGCTCAGAGCACCATTTATTCATCCACATGTGTGTTGTACCATGTAACCCTGGAGGGCCCCACATTTAGTCCAACAATGTATTCATTGATCCAAATATTTGTGTAACTTCCCTTTTGGAATGTCCTCAGACTCCATTGCATTTCTATGCCTATTATTAATTTATATATGTACTAACTCATCTGTTCAGCAATGGTTTCTTCAGCCTCACTATATTTCAGGCACAGTTCTAGCTGCTGACGATGGAGAAGGGAACACAAAAGACACATGCAAACCTGCCCTCCAGGACTCTGCATCTTAGTGTGCGAAGAGAGGCAACAATAAGTGAGTAAATCAAGGGCCTAACAAAGGGCAGAAAGTACTAAGGAGAAAATAAAACTGGGAAGGAGGACACAAAAGGCTTGAATGGGAAGAAGAGCTTTCTGCAAAAGTTCCACTGCAAGGGTGTCATTTGAGCAAGGGTCTAAAGTTGGTGAGGAAGGGAGCCATGTATACATCTTAGAAAAGAACATTCCAGATAGAAAGAACAACACATGCAAAACTGTCTTTTATGGCATTTTTTTGGGGTCAATTTGAATGTGGAAATAGAAGCAAAGTTGGAAATTTGGAGGAGGTAATAAAAACAGTCCTTGCAGTCAAATCATTATGCTCTACACCTTAAACTTGTACAGTGCTCTATGCCAATTATGTTACAATAAAACTGGAAAAAGTTTTCTCCAGCTGTGCACATATAACCGTACATATATACACACAGAGACACATAGAACATACAACAGAGTTTATTATAAGGAAGTTGCCAACTGCTGGGCTTAAGTTTTTCTTTATTGCCGAGAAGCTCTCCTTTACACCAGTCCCATGCTTCTCCCCACCTTCATACAATTTTGTTGTGTGTTTACACCAACATACTCCTGATTTTGTAAATCCCAAATTACCGCTGACTTCTTGGAGTTTCCTCTCCACCTTCTCTACTTAATTGAAACTTGGCTCACCTCTAGAGACACTACTAAGCCAGCAGCATTCTCAAGTGCTGTCTGTTTCTTTTCTGGTACTTTGCATATGTCATTGGCTGGTTCTTCCACACTCTTATTTAACTGTCTTCTCCAAACCATTACTTCCCTTCCCTCTTGTTAAAAGCAAACCAAAACAAACAAATCAAGAATATTCCTCCTGCTACTAATAGATCATGGTTTCTGCCTTTTACTGGCTTCCATCCCCAGCCTCTTTGTTGCCTTCTTTTATAGAATTAAAGCCTCTGCCAATGACTCCCAGACTTGTGGAAGCACTGAGACCCCTCAACATTCAGGTTGTTTTCATCAACCATGTACTTTGATCTCTCAGGTCCTTAATCTCCCCACTGAGGGATCATTTCTTCTGTCCTCTTATCCTCTGGCTTCCCAGGTGGTGCTAGTTGTCAAGAACCTTTCTATCAATGCAGGTAGACATAAGAGACACAGGTTCGATCCCTGGCTTGGGAAGATCTCTTGGAGGAGGGCAGGGCAACCCACTCCACTACTTTTGCCTGGAGAATCCCATGGACAGAGGAGACTGGTAGGCTATAGTCCGTGGGGTTGCAAAGAGTCAGACAGATCTGAAGCGACTTAGCTGAGCACACATTCACATATCTCTCACTGTCACATGGAGGTATTCAGCATCATCTGAGATCTCTGCACATCAAAATAACAAATTCAAGGACTATTTCCTCTTAGAGTCTGCTTGTCAGACAATTGGTCTGCTAATCTCATCAAAACCTACAGTACACAGCCTGGTTTACCTTACCAGACTATGGTCCCTACCCTTCATTCATTTATTTTAAAATTTAGTATAAATTTCTTGATCCTTTATTTTAATAAATGTATTAGAGCATCCAGATTCTTTGGGCTCTTTGTTAAACATGCCTTGCAAAAACTTACTTGTACATAAACTGCCTATTTTCTCCAGCCTCCTCAGGAATAGCCGTCTCATGCTGAGAAATGTCCGACAACAGAAATGTCCCACAACAGTGTCTCAAAATAAATGTATAATCTCCAACCTTAAGAGCACCTGAGCACTGGCTATTGGATGGAGATATTCTCTCCCCTTCTCCTCTTATTCTGAATAACATGTAAGTCTTCTTTGAGCTCCTAGAAACTTCTACTTTCATTTGGGTCCTTACTTTCTATCAGCTCAGTCAGTTCAGTAGCTCAGTCGTGTCTGACTCTTTGTGACTCCATGAATCGCAGCATGTCAGGCCTCCCTGTCCATCACCAAATCCCAGAGTTTACCCAAACTCATGTCCATCAAGTCAGTGATGCCATCCAGCCATCTCATCTTCTGTCGTCCCCTTTCCTCCTGCCCCCAATCCCTCCCAGCATCAGGGTCTTTTCAGATGAGTCAACTCTTCGCATGAGGTGGCCCAAGTTTTGGAGTTTCAGCTTTGGCATCAGTCCTTCCAAAGAACACTCAGGACTGATCTCCTTTAGGATGGACTGGTTGGACCTCCTTGCAGTCCAAGGGACTCTCAATAGTCTTCTCCAAAATCACAGTTCAAAAGCATCAATTCTTCTGCGCTCAACTTTCTTCACAGTCCAACTCTCACATCCATACATGACCACTGGAAAAACCATAGCCTTGACTAGGTGGACTTTTGTTGGCAAAGTAATGTCTCTGCTTTTGACTATGCTATCTAGGTTGGTCATAACTTTTCTTCCAAGGAGTAAATGTCTTTTAATTTCATGGCTGCAGTCACCATCTGCAGTGATTTTGGAGCCCAAAAAATAAAGTCAGCCACCGTTTCCACCCTTTCCCCATCTATTTGCCATGAAGGGATGGGACCAGATGCCATGATCTTAGTTTTCTGAATGTTGAGTTTTAAGCCAACTTTTTCACTCTCCACTTTCACTTTCATCAAGAGGGTTTTTAGTTCCTCTTTACTCTCTATAGATGACCCCAATTCGTACCTCCTAATGAAAAGAGAATTGTTCCTAGGGACTCTCAACATTATTTTTCCAAACAACTCTTTCTCCATTTGTGTCTCTCCTTGTCTTTCTCCTTCCTGTTATAATGAAGGGCTGTTTTTACATTTAAGGCCAGTAACACATCCCCTCATCTAAATCATAATTCTTCCACACCTTTACAAAGAACTTCTTCTTTCAATTAACTTTTCATGTTTCTACACATTCAAACATATCTTTTCAACGTGATTCTTTCCCAGCCAGTTACATTCACTCCAATAATGATTTTTTTTTTTTTTTTACACAGAAAAGCCGTCTTCAAACCTCTCTCAACCTTACAAATCCTTCCAGCTACCCCTCATCCTGTTTCCTCATGGTCACTATTGAAAACCCTTGTCTGTTGACTCATTTTCCTCACTAATATCTTCTCATGACCGCTTAGTCCAGTCTGGTTTCTGCCCCCATCACTCCACAGTAAACATTCTGGATAAAGTCACCAGAACCACAGTGGTTCCAAAGCCAAAAGTCATTTTTTAACACTTACTTTCTTTGTCCTCTCAGCAACTGTGACAGTTCTGAACATTCCTTAATCCTTTACAGTGCTCTTTTCTCGTCCTTGTAACATCCTCTCTCATGTTTTGTTACTACTCTGGCTGCTGTTTTCCTCCAAGGTCCCTGGCAGTTTAATCATCCTGCACTAGGTCCCTTAGCGTGGGAGTTACTCAAGGCTGTGTCGTGGGCTCACCTTTCTTCTCTCTCTAGAGTCTTCCCGGGCAATTTCTTCAGTCAACTTTTCTACTCTCACCTATAGGCAAGGATTCCCAGAATAATTTTTTTTTTTTTTTGCCTCAACTCTCCTTGTTGAGCTTCAGATCTGTAAGAAGCATCACTATCCAAATATCTAAGAAGAGACTGTTTCCCAGCTGAATTTTTGACCTCTCTCATAGCTCTCATTGGAAAAATCTCTGATGCTGGGGGAGATTGAAGGCAGGAGGAGAAGGGGGCGACAGAGGATGAGATGGTTGGATGGCATTACTGACTCAATGGACATGAGTTTGAGCAAGCTCCAGGAGATAGTGAAGGACAGGGAAGCCTAGTGTGCTGCAATTCATGGAGTCACAGAGTCAGAAACACCCGAGTGACTGGAAAACAACTCATAGCTCAGTCTTTATCTCTGGCTGGCTCAGTGAATGACACTGTTGAGTCAGAGAGGCAAACCAGGACTTGAGGAGTCATCCTGATCCTGACCTCCAGGTCACCTCCCAAGTTTAATTCATCACTAACCTTGTCAATTTCATTTCCCAAATTACACTGAAATTCATTTACTTGCATCTCAACTACCAGCAATTTAGCTTAGCGACCATTATCATGATTAACTATTTGACTGTACAAGGTGATTTCTACATCCCCAATCAACACTAGCATCTCAATTAATCACTTGTCTGTGCAAAAGACCTCAGTCTCACTATATTCCTCCAAAATATCAGTGCCATAAAAGACAAAGACATTCAAAGAGGCTGAAGAGACACGGAAACTAAATGCAATACCTGATCCAGGACGGGACCCTGCACTAGTGGTAAAAAAAACAAACAACAACAACAACAACAAAAAAAAACGCACTATAGAAGACATTAATGGGTCAGTTGAAAATACTGAAGTACAAATTATATAAAAGTGGTTGTATTCATGCTAAGTTTACCAAGGTTGAGACCTATCTGTGGTTACATAGAGAATATTCCTATTCTTGGAAATACAAATCAAGATATTGTAAGAAGACAGGAAAATTGGATAAAATGCTAATAGATGAATAAGATTATGGATCATTTTTGCAACATACTTACACTTCATATTACTAATATTGTTCTATACTTTTAACAATGTTTTAAAACTCTTCAGTCGTCTTATACTAACTGTATATCAGAGAAAAATACAAAACCACAAATCAACCAACCAAACAAATATGAAACAAACTAAGACAAACAAAAAGCCCCTGCTTCACCACTTTCTAATTTTATAACTTTACTGTGTTTTGGGGCTTCCCAGGTGGCACTAGTGATAAAGAACTCGCTTGAGAATGCAAGAGACTTGGGAGACTTGGGTTCAATCCCTGGGTTGGAAAGATCCCCTGGAGAAGAGTTTGGCAACCCACTCCAGTATTCTTGCCTGGAGAAGTCTTTGGACAGAGGAGCCTGGCGGGCTACAGTCCGTCGCAAAGAGTCAGACATGACTGAGCAACTTAGCACACACTGTGCTTTAGTTTCCTCAACTATAAAATGAACCCTTGTTCATGGAGTTGTTTTGCAATTAAATGCATTGATGGTGTAGTATATTTAGAATAGGTCTTGATACAGAATAAGCATACACATACACTAAATGATAGCTGTTAGTGGTGTTATTATTACCTTAATATCTTAAAGGAAATAATAATAATGCATATAAAAATTCTTTCTTGATATAACTCCATCTGTATGGGATTCCTTTAATTTGATATTGCAAATTAATTTCAAAGAAAGTTTACAACTAATAATGTTTTATAGAAAGTTTTTAACTATTATATAGACAAGTATTATGATTTATGATGCAAGACTGGTTTACCGGTTAAAGAAATTGAAATAGGTTTCTGTAGCATTTTGTATTAAAGTTCACTTCTACTAAAATGATAGAGATAAAAAAAACCAGTGCTGTTAACAAACAGAAATTCTGTACATCTCTATGTGCTTACATGTGCAAAAGACTTTGTTTGCAAGGGATAGGGGTTGGGAAAAGAGAAAGAGGGAGAGAAAACTAAAAAAGAGGAAGAGGAAGTAGAAAATAAGAAAATGAAGAGAGATATTGATGGCAATGTACAAAAAAAAAGACAAAGCTTAACTCAGCTACAAAAATACAGTATTTACATATAGTTATAGTTATTTCTATCTTGTAAAGGGTCAGTCAGGGTTCTTCAAATGCAGAAAAAGATTAAGGGCCATTCAAAACCATGTGAAACATCAATATCCTCTGACAGTTTTGTAATTGATGTGAATGCAAAATATCCTGCATCTTGTGATAAGAACAATAAACAATATGAGAAGTCATTTGAGGGTATATTTGGAACAATCAGTAGGTGAGATTTGACTTTGATATACTTAAAATTTAGTGCAAGAGATCAGTATTCTTTCTAGCAGTCATGGTGACTTTTTTTTTAAACCTTTTTATGTGGAAAGGCCAATGCTTCCATTGGCATGAATGACTACAAATACTTCTCCAAATTAGGAGAGGGCTGAGGTTCATGTCTACAGATGGCTTATTTTATATAGTCATGAAATTTGTATGGTTTACTAATGCAACAGCCTTGGCTAAATATGGAGTGATTCTTTAACCTCGAATTACTTATGCCATGCATCCTTTCAAAACTGAGTTTCTGCAAGCAGCAAATGATAAAACTTATAAGAAGCTGACATTTATAAAAGAGGTTAGACTAACTGTCAGTAATGCCAACTAATTTCACTTTCAAGAAAAAAATCTGTTAGTAAAAATATCTTTTTAGAGATTGATCACAGTGAACCCCAAAGTCAATGCAACCTTTCAGTTTCATAAAGTATTTTAATATTAACAAGAATAATCTAAATAGCATTATATAATTTATATCTTTTTTAATAATGTTATTATAATGGAGATACTCAAATAGCCACAAGAGATATATTTATATTTACTATAATAAAATATATACTCACTGTGTTAAAGTGAAACATATTTAACATTCTTTCTAAAAACAGTCCTTGATTTACTGCATTATAGGGAACTCGGTATATGATTTAATATTTCCAAGTGCATCAATTTATTTTAATAATCTTTGGGAGACAACTCTTAACTACCTTTTCTTCTTTTTTTTTTTTTTGCTTCAGTGAACAAAATTCTTTGGTTAGAAATCCTAAGTAAATTGGATTAGCTAGGAGAAGCAGCAGTCATAAGCAGAAAGAAAGGCTAAAATTTTGTCAGTTGCAGAAAAGGGTCACTTAGGTTTCACAAGTGCCTTCAAAAATTAGGATGCTGGTTTATGTTTATAATTAGCAAAATAGCTGAGTGTTAATTTTTGAAAGATATCTTCCAATGTGCTAAGATAAGTATAAAAGTAAATTTTAGTCTCTTATTCCTGTGTAAGTCTTAGGTTATATTTATTCAAAATATCTGATGTTCTTAATTCTCAAGTCATAATTTTCCATATGAAAGATCTTTCCAAATGATTGAGGTGTTTTATTATTTTTTAATTTTAAAAATATATTTTTGCCAGCAGGGACTTCTAATCTGTCATTAAAATGTCATCAACAATAAAGTTTTCCAATCAGCCATTTGTGGCCTTCCGACAACAACTTTAATTTAAATATCTACTATCATTTTTAATCTTTCACAGAGGAGATCTTCAAGCTCAGTGAAATTAATGCATCCCCTCTTGTTCCCTTTGGTTCCCCACACCTCCAATCTGCCCACAATCTGTATATCACTTTTGGGTAGTCCAAATTCCTCCATGTAACTAACACAGTAAAACCCAACCCCTTTATCAAGCTTTTCTATGGATGTAAAGTTCTATTTTTCTCTTGCTAAATTCTTATGGCATATATCATATTATAACAACAAAATTATGGCTTTTAATTTTATGTATTTTAGAGGTATTTTAAAATTGTCCTGTCTTGGATTTCTGGTTTTATACTTTCTCTTGGGTAGCTTGAGGTAGTGGAAGAAGCTAAGAAGCAGAGGTTCAGAGCACAGCCTTATGAAGGGGATAAAAAGGATAATTAATTATAAGGGACAAAAAGAGAAAAGGATCAGTTGGAGAAAGTCACGCAGCTGTATTTATATTTTTACCATACTTATTTTCTATACTTTATCCATAGGCTGTATCTAAAAGTTAAAACATTAACTAGCTCATTTTATTATTGTTGTTAAACACTGTTTCCAGCAGAGTCTACCGGTGCCCTGTGATTGCATTTCTTTGTTTCTGGTGCCCGAATAGTCTCCCAGGGCATTTGTTGTTGTTGTTTAGTTTCTAAGCATGTCTGGCTCTTTGTGATCCCGGACTGTAGCTTGCCAGGCTCCTCTGTCCATGGTATTTTCCAGGCAAGACTAGTGAAGAGGGTTGTCATTACAATATTAAATCTTCCTAATCGCCAACATTTTAAAAAAATTGGCTTTTATGATCTATTCTTGCTGCCACTGCTGCTGCTGTTGCTAAGTCGCTTCAGTTGTGTCCAACTCTGTGTGACCCCATAGACGGCAGCCCACCAGGCTCCCTCATCCCTGGGATTCTCCAGGCAAGAACACTGGAGTGGGCTGCCATTTCCTTGCTGCCAATGCCCTAGTTCAAATGCTCAACAATTCAAGTCTGACAGTGTGACAGTTTCTTAAGTTTTCTTTCCAATATATACTTTGTTACAGATATATGGGATGGGGAGAGGGTAATTACCCCCCCCTTTTTTTTTAAAGAATTAAATTATTTGTTTTAAAAAGTAGATAATTGTTTATTTAGATTATTAACTATAATAACCCCAGGCAATTCACTTCAATTTTACTCATAATGGTTATTTCCAATATTACCTATTCACCTCTGACCTCTAATATACCACTGACACTACCCTGTTTATCTTATAGCTGAGCATACAGCCTCTGATTCATAGAGAAAACACATAGTACACCACCGATTCCTGAATTCAAACATACAGCCATGGCCTAACTTTTGCCAACTTATCCTTTTCTTCCCCTTCATAAAGCTGTATTCTGATAACTACTTCTTAGCCTCTTTGGTCATTTGACTAGTCACTCTTTCAAAACTAGGACCTTTCTAGTAGCATATGAATACATCCAAGACATTTCCATCTTTGAAAAATCAATAAACAAATTAAAATAAACCACACAAATCACTTCTACTTGCCCTTTCTACCCTCTCTACTTCCTTATCTCCCACACAAATCACTGCACTCCAGCTTCAATCTCAGCACTTTCATAATGCAATGTTCGCTAGTCACTAATGGCTTCCTGTTGCTAAATCCCAAATGGACAGGGGTCCTTTTCAGTTTTTATTTCCTTCTGGGTATACACCTGACTCTCAATGCCTTCAACTGATATACTAATTAAGATCTTCCAAAAACAATCTTTTCCAGGCGGGGTGGGAGGGTGATTGTTACAGATATATGGGATGGGGAGAGGGTAATTACCCCCCCCTTTTTTTTTAAAGAATTAAATTATTTGTTTTAAAAAGTAGATAATTGTTTATTTAGATTATTAACTATAATAACCCCAGGCAATTCACTTCAATTTTACTCATAATGGTTATTTCCAATATTACCTATTCACCTCTGACCTCTAATATACCACTGACACTACCCTGTTTATCTTATAGCTGAGCATACAGCCTCTGATTCATAGAGAAAACACATAGTACACCACCGATTCCTGAATTCAAACATACAGCCATGGCCTAACTTTTGCCAACTTATCCTTTTCTTCCCCTTCATAAAGCTGTATTCTGATAACTACTTCTTAGCCTCTTTGGTCATTTGACTAGTCACTCTTTCAAAACTAGGACCTTTCTAGTAGCATATGAATACATCCAAGACATTTCCATCTTTGAAAAATCAATAAACAAATTAAAATAAACCACACAAATCACTTCTACTTGCCCTTTCTACCCTCTCTACTTCCTTATCTCCCACACAAATCACTGCACTCCAGCTTCAATCTCAGCACTTTCATAATGCAATGTTCGCTAGTCACTAATGGCTTCCTGTTGCTAAATCCCAAATGGACAGGGGTCCTTTTCAGTTTTTATTTCCTTCTGGGTATACACCTGACTCTCAATGCCTTCAACTGATATACTAATTAAGATCTTCCAAAAACAATCTTTTCCAGGCGGGGTGGGAGGGTGGGTGGTGGCTACAAGTTAAAATCCATTTGAACTGGGAATGTTTGAATGAGTAAGCAATTTTATAATTCATCTGTATTACATATTCTATAACAAAATTAGTCTTCAAATAGGAATTTGAATGTGTGGTGTGCCCTTTGAAGAATGAGTCACCAGAGAAATACCTAAAAGAAAAAGAAAGTATAGGATCTATGGCATACACAGACTCAGTTTTTTTTGAAACTTTTTGTATTAATAGTAACAAAGAACGACTGGAACAATGTACATGTTAAACATATTTGAAATAAGAATTACTGAAATATAAAGATAACAAAAGCACAGATTCAATTTACTGGCATTTACTTACATTTCAAGTTAAATAAAAACAACTGAAGAATATTGAATAGGAATTAACTTTTTACTACAGTAGGAATGAAATTCCTTGACTTAAACTTGATTCTTAAATTATGAGTTTGAGCACTCTCAAGAAATGGTAGAAGCAAAAAAGATGTTACACAACATCTCGTTGCTATACTATAATTGCCCTTAACAGGAAGATTCACGAAGTGAGGCAAACAAGTAGGAAAAATGAAATGTAAGGATTTTTAATCAAACTCAATGTTAGTAATAATGTTCTTGAAACGTGCTAAAGACTTAGAGACATCCTTGAGGAAATAGAGTCCATTGAGAATCAAAACACTTATGAGCATAAAGAGCATTATGCTTGATGAGAATGGCCTATGATTTCAACTGCAGGAATTGTTGAAAATCCTGGAGTAAATTTCTCGAGCAATTATTCTATCTGAATCACACAGTTCAGTTTTGTCAAGTCCTTGGTGCCAGGTGATGCGGAAGAACAATTGCTCCTGAGCAGCCTGTTGCTGCTTTTGAGTACAGAGGAAACATAAGTGAAATATCTTACTGAAATAATTAAATCAGCCAATGTGCTTGGATCCAAATTCCAGTAACAGCAGCACTAGGATCAAATTTACTTGATTGTAACAAAAGCAGCCCACTCAGGAGCCGATATTGTAAAGACACCGCCGCACGTTGTAAAACAGAGCACACTATCAAGGGTTTGTACCAAGATTGTGGGGTGGCCTTCTGCCAAGCATGACTCGCAGGAATCATGCCATTCAGCACTGGCACAACACACTCTCTTGATTCCTCTGGGTTTTTACCTTGCTCAGGCTTCACTGTTATTTTAGGAAATAAAATTTTGTCTGCATCTGAAAACAGTCACATCAAAGAAACAAACTATGAAAACAAGTACAAATAAATTTAATTAGTAAACCTTCAATTGTTTTTGAGTACTAGCTAATTTTTAAGTGGAATATAATAATTTCTGAACTAAGGAGCTATATATGATGCACTTTAATCGTTGGCTAAAACTGAGATTATAGATGTATAATATAGAGGGTAATGAAAACATGACCTGTATTCCACTAGGCCTCCATGGTTCCAGATTTTTAAATGAAAAATCCATATATTCAAAATTTCTGAAAATGTAATACCTTTCACATGACTGACAAAGTAGTATTCCTCTTTCTAAAATATTTTCTTTATTTGACTGTGCTGGGTCTTAGTTATGGTATGTCGGTTCTAGTTTCCTGACCAGGAATCAAACTCCAGCCCCCTACATTGGGAATGCAGAGTCTTAGCTACTAGACCACCAGGAAAGTCCCCAGTGTAGTATTTCTAAAGTCCTCTTTTTAGGAGATCCCTCTAGCCTGCCTCCCTAATCTCTTCCAAGGCAAAGTGGACAATTCTTTGCTATGGGTTCAATAGTCTCTGACACTCTGACTTTATGACCTAGAAATTAATGTCTTTAAGTTCCACTTTCCTAATTTACAAAGATAGCAGAGCAGTATCAATAGTTACCACTTGTGCAGTGAAGTAACAGATAACAAAAGTTTGGCCAACTGATCAACATAGCCTAAGTACTCGATTCAGGTGAACTACTATGATACTATAGTGATGGTAAAGCAAAAATCTAGGGGTCACTCGATTCTTCCTTTTTACAGCTCCCAATTGATACGCTGGCTTGGCCAAGAAATTCATTTGGGTTTTTCTATAAGATGTTATGGAAAAATCTGAATGAACTTTTTGGCCTACCCAGTAGTTGCTTTCCAAGTTTTGCTGATCTTTAACTCCTTAATATCCTTCAAATCTATTTCCTCATATCTCTGTTTTACTTCAGCTTCTGTTGCATACACTTGTTTCCTTGTCTCTAGTTTCAAAGCCTCTGCTCCAAATCTGTCATATAGTGGTTTAATCCTATAGAATCATTCAGCCATTCAGATATCAATGCATATCACTTTCCTTAAAAATAAAGTGCAAAATCACAAACACAGCACAAGAACCCTTTGGGATCAAGCTCCGCATAGTTTTCAGCCTCATTCTTGCCACTGTCTTTTCAGTGCTATACAAATTGATAGTACTGACTTATAATTAAATCTCAACTAACAAAGAATATGTTAAACATTTAACCCTATTTGGCCTTTCACTTTATTCATGCTAAGTGTTTGCTTTTTTCTTGACCTCACATTTTAAAACTGGGGGACAGAACTATGAAATCAAGCTTTTTACTATATACACAAATGCCAAAGAATGTCTCTGCCTCCAAATATATTTGTATTGCTACCACTTACATAGATGTGATACTCTTTTTACTTTTAAAATAAATACATTTAGTTTTACCTTGAACCCAAGTATATTAGAATTATGTAGAAATAATCAATTTATTTGCAAAATGAGAGAAACAGTCTCATCAGTGTATAATGACACTTCATTTTTGACTGAAATTTGTTTCTACTGGCTTAATCTTCTAAAAGAGCTTTCCTAAGTGACCTCATTATTTTCAAACATAAAGTAAAATCAAAATCATTCTCGTCATTCTCTAAGGCCCATCTCTCTCATCATTATACATATCTAGAAGATTATGCCACAAATTTTCTAGACAGTTTCATAAATGGAAAGACAAGACTTTCTTGATCACTAGAAATACCACCAGAGAAGATGCTTCCTTGCAAGGGGACACAATCATTTTAATTTTTATGTTCCTGTATGTGGGTTTTGCTGATGCGAAGCCAGCTGATGCAAAAAACTGATGCATTAGAAAAGACCCTGATGTTGGGAAAAATTGAAGGTAGGAGGAGAAGGGGACAACAGAGGATGAGATGGTTGAATGGCATCACCAACTCAAGAGACATGAGTTTGAGCAAGCTTTGGGAGTTGGTGATGGACAGGGAAGCCTGGTGTGCTGCAGTCCATGGAGTTGCAGAGTCGGACACAACAGAGCAACTGAACTGACTGATGTGGGTTTTGTCTTGCAGTTCATCCATTTATTTATTCACATCTACAGCACCTTATACATCAAGAAAATACAAGTATTGCATATTTTAGCATTTATATTCAAAAGAGAAAATGCATTTTTTCTCATTTTTTAAAAAATCTGTAAAGCTAGGATAATGATAGTAATCTATTTTAAAAAGATGTGGTGAAATTAAATGAGTAAACAGATCACTACTATGCTTAAAATGCCTTAAAATTACCAATTCTCATGAGATGTTTGCTATTATAGGCCATTATGTCATAAACAACAATAGAGTTTTGATATACGTTTGAAGTGAAGTGAAGTGAAAGTCGCTCAGTCGCGTCTGACTCTTTTTGACTCCATGGACTATAGAGTCCATGAATTCTCCAGGTCAGAAAACTGCAGTGGGTAGCCTTTCCCTTCTCCAGGTGATCTTCCCAACCCAGGGACCGAATCCAGGTCTCCTGCATTGCAGGCAGATTCTTTACCAACTGAGCTATCAAGGAAGCCCTAATATAGGTTTAGTTTTCAAAACTGGATTTTTAAACTCACTTTATATAAATAGTAATAATCAATAATTTTATAGGATATAAGATTCATGATTTATATATAATTTCCCTGAAAAATTAGCATGATGGTGTTTTGGAGTGAAGAGGAGCTAAAAAGCCTCTTGATGAAAGTGAAAAAGGAGAGTGAAAAAGTTGGCTTAAAGCTCAACATTCAGAAAACGAAGATCATGGCATCTGGCCCCATCACTTCATGGGAAATAGATGGGGAAACAGTGGAAACAGTGGCAGACTTTATTTTTGGGGGCTCCAAAATCACTGCAGATGGTGACTGCAGCCATGAAATTAAGACGCTTACTTCTTGGAAGAAAAGTTATGACCAACCTAGATAGCATATTCAAAAGCAGAGACATTACTTTGCTGACTAAGGTCCATCTAGTCAAGGCTATGGTTTTTCCAGTAGTCATGTATGGATGTGAGAGTTGGACTGTGAAGAAGGCTGAGTGCCGAAGAATTGATGCTTTCAAACTGTGGTGTTGGAGAAGACTCTTGAGAGTTCCTTGGACTGCAAGGAGATCCAACCAGTCCATTCTGAAGGAGACAACCCTGGGATTTCTTTGGAAGGAATGATGCTGAAGCTGAAGCTCCAGTACTTTGGCCACCTCATGGGAAGAGTTGACTCATTGGAAAAGACTCTGATGCTGGGAGGGATTGCGGGCAAGAGGAGAAGGGAACGATGGAGGATGAGATGGCTGGATGACATCATGGACTCGATGGCCATGAGTCTGAGTGAACTCTGGGAGATGGTGATGTACAGGGAGGCCTGGCGTGCTGCGATTCATGAGGTTGCAAAGAGTCGGACACGACTGAGCGACTGAGCTGAACTGAGAAAAGTAGCTGCCACTGGATGGCAGTTGCGGGGAATAGGGAGAGGCGGGTAAAAGGGTATAAACTCTTAAAGTTATGAGATATGTAAGGGCTGAGGATCTAATATATAAAATGTGACTGTAATTGAAAAAAAATAAAGTAAATGATACTAATTCCATATGAAATCCATCTTTATTTAAACTCTTGTATCAGAGACTGCTGTGTATGCAGGCTTAGCTGCTTCAATTGTGTCCCACTTTTTGCAACCCCATGGACTGTAGCCTGCCAGGCTCCTCTGTCCATGGAATTCTCCAAGCAAGAATACTGGAGTGGGTTGTCATGCCCTTCTCCAGGGATCTTTCTGACCAGGTTCCCTGCATTGCAGGCAGATTCTTTACCGTCTAAGGCAAGGAAGCGCTGTCTGTCTCCTAATAACCAATTTCTCCTTCATTCTCTCGGTATTAAGTTCTATGAGATTTAGCTGTTTTGTTTTCATGAAAGATACATTTTTTGACTCCCATGCATCTTAGTGTGAAATGGAAATACATTCAGGCATTGAGATATGTAATGAAACAGGGCACAAACTCTGTATGGTAGTCTTGAAGGGAGGTTTCCCCTGCCTTCTTTCTCCCCTTTATGTGATTGGAATGTGCAAGTGATGGCAGGCGTTGGAGCAGCCATTTACAAGTAACATGCGAAAGTTCTGTTCTGAGGAGGGCAGAGGACCAAGATAAATGAAGCCTATGTCTTTTGATCCATTCTTAGACTGTAGTATGAAAAAGAATTCCAAATTTCTCACTTATTTAAGACGATAAGTGACTAAGCACACACATGCAGAAGTCTCTGATACAAGAGTTTAAATTAAAAGGGATTTTATATGGAATTAGCATCATTACTTTGATTCCTGCCTTTTAAAGTACCCCAAAACACCATCATGCACGGGCAAGAGGAGAAGGGAACGATGGAGGATGAGATGGCTGGATGACATCATGGACTCGATGGCCATGAGTCTGAGTGAACTCTGGGAGATGGTGATGTACAGGGAGGCCTGGCGTGCTGCGATTCATGAGGTTGCAAAGAGTCGGACACGACTGAGCGACTGAGCTGAACTGAGAAAAGTAGCTGCCACTGGATGGCAGTTGCGGGGAATAGGGAGAGGCGGGTAAAAGGGTATAAACTCTTAAAGTTATGAGATATGTAAGGGCTGAGGATCTAATATATAAAATGTGACTGTAATTGAAAAAAAATAAAGTAAATGATACTAATTCCATATGAAATCCATCTTTATTTAAACTCTTGTATCAGAGACTGCTGTGTATGCAGGCTTAGCTGCTTCAATTGTGTCCCACTTTTTGCAACCCCATGGACTGTAGCCTGCCAGGCTCCTCTGTCCATGGAATTCTCCAAGCAAGAATACTGGAGTGGGTTGTCATGCCCTTCTCCAGGGATCTTTCTGACCAGGTTCCCTGCATTGCAGGCAGATTCTTTACCGTCTAAGGCAAGGAAGCGCTGTCTGTCTCCTAATAACCAATTTCTCCTTCATTCTCTCGGTATTAAGTTCTATGAGATTTAGCTGTTTTGTTTTCATGAAAGATACATTTTTTGACTCCCATGCATCTTAGTGTGAAATGGAAATACATTCAGGCATTGAGATATGTAATGAAACAGGGCACAAACTCTGTATGGTAGTCTTGAAGGGAGGTTTCCCCTGCCTTCTTTCTCCCCTTTATGTGATTGGAATGTGCAAGTGATGGCAGGCGTTGGAGCAGCCATTTACAAGTAACATGCGAAAGTTCTGTTCTGAGGAGGGCAGAGGACCAAGATAAATGAAGCCTATGTCTTTTGATCCCATTCTTAGACTGTAGTATGAAAAAGAATTCCAAATTTCTCACTTATTTAAGACGATAAGTGACTAAGCACACACATGCAGAAGTCTCTGATACAAGAGTTTAAATTAAAAGGATTTTATATGGAATTAGCATCATTACTTTGATTCCTGCCTTTTAAAGTACCCCAAAACACCATCATGCCATTTGTTTAAGGAAAGTACATGTAAACCAGGAATCTTATATTCTATGTAAGTATTGATTATTACTATTTATATAAAGTGAGTTAAAAAATCCAATGTCAAAGACTAAACATATATCAAAATTCTATTGTTCTTTATGAAATAATAGCAAATATTTCATGGTTTTTGCTGCAGCAGCTATGCTTGTATACTCCATTTAAAAATACCATAATTAAAGTTTTGGCTTTCCTATCTATGAATTTTTCTTTCTAGCCACATAAACATGGTAAAGTAAATAATATTTTTCCGTTTTAAATTTAGTGTTTTAAAATAACATCCATTAATATCTATTCAATTAATTTTCATTTTATTTTAAAGACATAGCTTCAAGAGTATACTTTTTCTTTTTTTTAAATTAATTTTTATTTTTTAGTTTGCTTTGCTTTATAATACTGTATTCGCTTTGCTATACATCGACCTGAATCAGCCACGAGTATACATGAACTTCCAATCCCGACCCCCACCTCCCCCCTCCTGCCCCACACCCTCTCTCTGGATTATCCCTGTGCATCAGTCCCAAGCATCCTGCATCCTGCATCAAACCTGGACTGGCGATTCGTTTCACTTATGATATCATATGTGGGAGGGTCAGCTGTGGGGGTTGCCCGCGAGAGGGCCGTTCCTGGGCGATCATTTATCAATGTCACCCACATAATGATTCTCTCTGCAGCCTCCTATTGATGAGGATAATTACATTAGCTCAGAGTGACTGATCAATGAAAAACCACCACACAAAAACTTCTTTACTCCTCTATAATACCAAAAACCGATACAGAAATAACATAGAAAGCCTGATTTTCTTTCCTTTCCCTATCCACCAATGGATTCTGCCCCCCACTCCCCCAAAAGAGACGAGGGAGTAAAGTAAGAAAAAAGACCCAGGTTTATTTCGTTTAAAGGAGGATGCGATTTTGTCCGTGAATGCATTTTCTCTAAATGTGTTGGCTTCATTCCTCTATTGGTACAGAATATCAACGGACTTGCTAATGTGAGTTGCTTTTAGACTGGTCTGTGGTTTTCCGTTCTTTTTATTTCTTTCTTCCCCTTTGGACATTTTTTTTTCTATTTCAAAAAAAAAAAAGGAGACAATTATTTTATAAATAACTGGAAAAGGAAATTACTCTAGGTCCTCTTTTTTTTTTTTAAGCGTTTGCTTAAGTCGGGTTATCTTTTGTCTTTATCACTTCATAAAGTAGTGCAATTAAAGATGTGATGTTGCATAGGTATAATATGGTGGATCCATGACACGGCGACATAATATGTTATATTCCCGCCTGAAAGTTTGCAGCTAAATTACGATTTCGCTTTTGCTAGACTTAAAAATCAATATTTTCTCAATTAAATAGAATTTTAATGCTTTACTTGCGAGTTGTTAAAGGAGCTGTAAATTTTATTGTTATGTTTCTTGGCTGCGGAGTAGATGCAGGAGACCGGTTGATTCTCATGGTCTTTTTTCTCTCAAAGAACCTAGCCCAGGAA
Source organism: Aepyceros melampus (assembly GCA_006408695.1). NCBI lineage: Eukaryota > Metazoa > Chordata > Mammalia > Artiodactyla > Bovidae > Aepyceros > Aepyceros melampus. The sequence continues at coordinate 70,623 of SJXQ01011245.1, forward strand.
CATCCAGTGTGTCAGATCAAATGCAAGCAACAAAGGTAAGGAGGGTTCCTAGAGGGAAGGGGCTAAGGGTGGGGAGCCCGCCAGGGGAGCCCTCCAGCGCCAGAGGCCATTGTCTTGTATATTTTCACCTTTCAGTGTCCCGCCTCCTGAAAGTGACAGAAATGTCCTATTTTACTCTAATCTTTCTCAAAGAGGAGCACGTTCGACTCCCATCTGTTCCCTGACGATCAGAAAGAAAGCTAAATTTGGGGAGCATTCTAGATTCTTCCCAGTGTCCCCCACTCTCTTCTGTTTCCTTTCCTTATTTCACCAAAATGTAACTCCGAACTGTTCCTTCGCGAATTCTGCCATATTTCATATGCGTTCTGGCCTCTTAGGTCAGAACTCACTCCCCACCCTCAAGAGCAGCTCACTGTTTACAGATGTTTTCTCCTTCCACACGTCCCACCTAGTAAAAGCTCCCGCAGAGAATTAACTGTGGTGTGTTAATAGCCCAGGTCTGCTACTGCTCTCCCCTGCAAAGCTGAAATCTGGTAAGGTGAGGAATGGCGTTGAACTAACGCTGGAGAGCAGCTCCAGGCGGGCTGCAGCCCAGAGACTTGAAAATGCCAGGCCCAGGGACTTTGTGGGAAGCAAGGTTGTGAAACTTTCAGATTGTAAGGCGGAAAGGAGGATAAGAAAATGAGGCTCGAAGGGTACCAAATAAGAGAAGAATTGAGCCAGCCAGAAAAAAAAAGAAAAAGAAGGGCCTTTGGGACCTCTTTGTAAGTTAAAAATAAATAATAGTGAAGGGAAATTGAATACCTAAGGCTTGCTATTAATTTTTTTAACCCAATGTCTAAGAACAAGTCCTCTGAAATGCCAGGAAGGGCTGAATTTCCAAATGGAACTACTCACAAAGTTCCTTTGCAGTTCCCTCTTCAGTTAATTTGCTGAGAATGAGAAGACCAGGGAAAGGACTCTGTGTGTGGTGGACCAAGAGCTTAAGTAAGAGTATGGTGGGAAGGGGCACCTCGCTATAATGAGGCTGCTGTTTTAAGCTTGAATAGAGAAGGGGTGGGGGAAGGATAGAGAAAAAGGCACACAATGCCACAATGCACTTTAAAATAATTCTCACCTACCTGCCTTTCTTTTTCATTTTACTCACATACTCTATCAAATGTTATACATAGGTGGTGGGAATTTCTAGTTCATCATCTTTTGTCCAGAGACCCACCGGATTGATTCCCCTTCTCTTAGATTCCTGACATGTAAGCCTAGACCATGGCCTTTTTATCAAGTGAGTGGGGCTTTGTTAATGTATTTGTACTTTTCTGCTTTCAGTCTAAGTTTCTCACTTTGGCGGAAGGAGGGTGCAAGAAAGGAGGGGGAGGGGAACAGGACACAAAGACTATCTCGTTCTCACCAAGCAGGTTTCAAAATAGGAACTTAATGGGAAGAAAAAACGAAAGAATGGACAAAAAATAAAGAGGGGGTGAGGATTGTTTATCACAACAGGTTTACTTGTCTGGAAGAAAGGTGATTCTATGATTTTTTTTTCCTTTGAGGATTCTGATTTCTTCATATTGAAACATTTTCAGATTTCAACCCTTTAGCAGACAAAACCTCAGTATAAATATGACATGGGCCACTGGCAAAAAAATGAACTTAAACTCACTGCTAAGAGAGGAGGGGGAGTGGGGAGCAGAGAGAACCCTTTCTGATTAATAACTAGCAGGGTAATGTTGAGGGCTTTTTCTGCCCGATTGCCTTTTTGAATTAGAGCCGATTTCTTCACACTTCAATAGTGCCTGTCTCCTTTAAAATGACTGGCAGATTTGTTTCTCTTTTTTCTCTCCCTGAGACTTAATGATGTAAATTTTCTAATTAGTTAAATCATATTGCTTAAAGGCCTAATATTTACGGTGTAAGAAACGATCATCCTGATATGAACCTCTCGAAATATTCGGAGAATAACATTTGACTTTTAGGTTGAAGGATGAGAGAGGAGGAAGGGCTATTACGGGAAGCTGTTTAGAGGAGAGAAGGCACGGACCCGGCAACATGTTAAATTAATAGTTGAAGTTGAGCTGGGCTCACACCCCAAGTCCGCTTTTATTTTTCAATCAGCGAAGATTTAATTGGCAGCCCTCAGGCCGGGCGATCTGATATTTTCTCATTAGTTTCCCATCACTAAGCTTGAGCGTTAGATTGGCTTAAAGGTTGTCAACATTTGACCAATTTTATTTAAGGGGAAAAAATCACGCATTATGGCTCCGGGATGTGAGATCTGCAAATAAATCCTGCTTGGATCAGCGGAACTAACAGGCGAAAAAAATGTTGACTATTCGTCGGCGCATTTAATAAGTTGCATTAATGTATATTTCAAGGCTAGGAGAGAGATTATACATGTGCTTCATAGATGCAGATGAAAAGGGGTTGATGGGGAGGGGGTGCACTATAAGCTGAGTGGGGAGGTAAAGCTAGACGTAGGTATGTTGCCTAACAGCGGGTAAATAACCCAAGTGGAAGAGCGGCTGAGGGTTTAGGAGCTACACTCCCCCCGCCCCCCTTCCTTTTGCAGCTGCGTAAAACTGCAAAGCCTCTTGTAGCGCCAAGCGGCTCGGCTGTCTGGTCCAGAGATAACATAAGAGCGCCCCCTGCTGGCTAACGGAGTAGACGGCTGCGCGTCAGCCCCCTGCGAAGCAAGTCGTGTTTTTCCGCGCTCCCCACCCCCGCCCCGCTCGACTGACTCGCTTCACAACCACCACTTCTGTTCTGCAAAAGAACCCCGCGGTAGGAGAATAGTTTGTCAAAGCTGAACATTTAAGTGAATATATGAGAAAAATAATAACATTCGAAAAATAAAATAATGAAATAACTTGGCCTCCAGGGAATAAACTATCAAAAGAAAGGGACAGGTATTCTTCTAAATCTCTTTATTTTCCGGGGTTTTGCTGTGACCTGTTTCTGCCGAGCTGTAGACTTCGAGTCCAAGGAAATATGTTTAATAGATGCTGTAGAAGTTGTGTTTTTTTTTTTTTAATGGATATCTGATGGGAAAAGAGGCCAATACAAAACAACATTTTATAGCCTTGAAAAATTAAACTCCCGGGAACCCTCACTATTTCAGTAAAGTCCCAAGAAATCGCTTTCGGAATTCAGACAGTTGCTTGTCTTGAATGACCCTTCGCTGCACCGCCAAGAAATCTCGGCCCCTGTCTGGGTTTTGTTTTTGCTTTTTCATAGAGAATGTGCTTGAAAGTTGTCACGCACCTACCTACCTGTCTACACACACACACACACACACACACACACACACACACACACAGGTCTTCTCTCCGACGGTCCCTCTTCTTTCTCCGCTGTGTTCTCAATTTTGCTGGAAACGGAAAGGAGAACTGAAATGCACCAAATAAACCGCCACTGTTTTTGACACTTGATCTTCCCCGGGTGCTTCACGCCAGGGCAAGGTGTGGGACTGTTACTAGATGAGAGTGCTGGGGGTATTTTTCAACCTTTTTGGTGCACAGAGTCGCTTTCTTGGCATCCCAGAGCATCTTCCCGAATTCTACTCGGTACGGCGAGGGCGCGCAGGTAGCGAGAGCCGGGACAACCTCGGGTCGGGAGACCCGCCACCACCCTCTCTTCCCCGGGAAACGCGCTGGCCGAGCAGCTCTGACGCGGAAAGTCTTCTGGCCACAGCCAGACCCCACCGAAAGAGCGCAAATCTGTAGTGAGGAACGACTTTAGTTTATAGGGAGTTTGGGGGGATGCTTTTAGAAGGTACCTGCTTGCGGGATTTTGTGGAAACAGCTCTGAGAAATGAGGGGAAGAAACAGGGGGCAGGGAAAGGTACGTCTCTTGATGTTCATTTCTTGCCAGAGGATCAGGACCTTAGAGTTTGCAAATCCGTTCTCTTACCTCACTTCTCCCTAGGCTCCACCGCCCCGCGTCACGCCTTCTCCAGTCCTCCTCTTTGGGGATGCTCCGGGAAGGGCAACCGGGGACTTGATGGGACCAGCGCTCCTAGGGCAAGGCGGAGGCAGCCCGGGCTGGTGCCAGTGAAGTGATGCCTCAGTCCTCCGGTTGTGTTTGATGAATTGCTGGGGCTATTATGACAACTGAGGTAAAGTTAAATATTTATACTCCAACGTGTTCTCATAATTTTTTGTCTGTTTTGAAGACATTCAGTGCGTTCAAACCTACTTTAAACATAAATCCTGGTCTGGCTGAAGCAGAACCTGTCTCCTGTCACTGAAGCTGACTTTTGGAAAAGTCTTCATTAAGCTCAGAAGTGAAAGGAAAGTTATCTGTGAACGATATTAGTTTAAATATATATGTGGATGTGTGCATATGTAGCACACATTTTATATATATCTATTTCCACCTAGTTATAACAGAGAAAAGGAAGCAAGTGCCCCTGCCCCCACAGCTGATCCAAATAAAAATAATTCCAGGAGATAGTCTCACAGAAAAAAAAACAACAACATGAAAATCTCATTGTGTTTGTCTCAGTTCGACTTAATGAAATTTGGAGACATTGACAGTCTGGTCAGTGCTCTAAGTAAATTAATAAAAAGGTCCTTAGGAAGAGACCAAAAACACCTCTTGCCATTAATCTTAAACCACTTGAAGATTATGATTAAATGAATGGGATCACTAAGCATTATCATCTCAAATAGCTATTAACTGTCTCCACCCTTTTATTGTGGCAACAAAATAAACTCTCCACTAGGTATGATGTTTCTTCCTTTTTATCTTTGTTTTCTATTTTGCTTGAAGGGCAAAGAAGGGAAAACAGACTCCAAGAAAACCATCTCAAAAGTCCTGGATTTGCTGCTGTTAAAAGGCTGCTGTTCATTTCTGATTTCCTCATCTTTTGCTACAAAGGGAAAAGAAATCTAATGATGTGTCTACATTTGATGAGAAGAAAATACTAACAACACTGAAGGTGCATTTGTTTTATTTTCTTTTTCCCTGATTTTTTTTTTTAAATATCCTCTAGTTTAGCAGGTTGAAAGCTGTGGAGATGTAAAAGGATGTTCACTTGTCCACATCTATTCGCTGACTTTCATCACTTGAATTTTGTAGGATTTTTTTTTTTTTTTTTTTGTCAAATAGAAGTTATGGGAAAGAGAATTAGACACTTGCCAAGGGACAACAATATTATACACTTTCAAGTAAGCTCCACCTAATCCCGTATTTGAGTGCTGAGGCGGTGTGTGCTATTTTCCCTTAATAAACCTCAAAGCCCTCATTAGACATAAAGAGGGGTGAGAACTCTATTAGGGGGCATTCTGACAAAAAAGGCAGCAGTGCATCTCTGCTCTTAGAGCCCTAGGAAAGAATACCCGGGAAAAAAATGCCAGAGCCGTTGTGTTTTCCTTGAGAGCCCTGAAGTTGAGCAGACTTCTCAGAGAAATACAGAGTAATTAACATTTTACAAAGCAAAATGCTAAACGGAGGGTGGTGGCTAACAATAAATAAATAAATAAACCATGCTAAAAAAATTCTTCAAACCCTATAAATTTTCAGAGGCCACGAAAAATCAATGGAAACGTGCCCCCTCCAAACTGAGCACACAGCTCTCCTGTCCTGGAATTGGAGATCCCCCGTCTGCAGGAGCACTGGGAGCTATTACCTTGAGACCACAGGCAGGGGAGGGAGTGTAGCCCCTGCCCCCTTCCCCACCTGTTTCCTCTTCCCCTCCCAGAGGCTCAGGACGGGCAGGGAACTGCACCAACTGTGCCCCCAATCATCAAGGGGTACTATGAACTGAGGCTCCTACTAAACTAAGGAGGAAACCCCACCAGGACCTCAGCAGCCGAAGACCCCGCCAAAGGGAAGAGGTCCCCTGTCCCAAGCACACGGAGCTGCCTGCCCAGTCCCGGGCCAGGCTCCAGGCGCCCCAGTGGACAAAAGGATCGTAGGCCACGTTAGTCCTGGAGCAGGTGTGAAATGCAATGGAGAGGAACAGCGTGTCACCTGTGCACGCTATGATGTGTGTGTGTGCGCGCTTGTGTGAGAGAGGTGTGCACTGTAGAGCGGGCCTCTGGCCGCAGATGTCAGCTCGGGATGTTCACACACGCAGCGTCGGGGGCCACAATCCCACACCTCCCCATGTCTTCCACCTCCCCACCCCACCAGCTCTCCAATCCCGAGTCACACCTGCAGAGGTGTGGTGTCTTTACTGGAAAGCGCCTGAGGAAAGATCCCAGGAGGAGAGGCATCAGGGGAGCAGGGGGAGGGGCTGCGAAGAGAGATGGTACCTCCGGAGCTCAGACATCCCTGTCTTGGAGTCATTGTCATCACTCTCAATCTTTCCACCCTGACCTGCGGTTTCCAAAGAAGCAGAGATGGATTCGCGAGAAAATCGGGTTTAGGAAAACGTCGGGGGGGGGAGGGGGGGTTGACGCAGGCTTCGGAGACCTTGCGCAGGTTTTGCTTAGATTCAGAAGTATGATTTTAATTTTCTTAATAAGGCGCGCTCTAGAGCTCAGCTGGTAATGGCTGTGCTGAGTTTAATAGACTTCTGTCGAACAGAAAAAGACGGATAACTATCGGTTATAAGTAATCTGCTCTAATGCAATTATTTTCCCGGGTTCGAATGTCATTGTGTGGAGAGTGCAGGAGTGAATTAGGGCCCCGGGGAGCGCGGACGCAGGGCAAGGAGACGGCCTGAAATACGAGCCAAACCTGTTTTGTGAGATGCACTTGGGTTTGGGGGTCGGGGTCGAGGGCTTCAAAGCCCTTGGTCTGCACGTGTGAAAATCTCTCCGTCTCTGTCTCTAGCCTCCCTCCCATCCCCCCCAACCACAGTCTTCCTCCTCTATCTTCCCCTCCCTCCTCCTGTCTCCATTTCTCCTTTTCTCTTGTAGCTTTCTCTTCCCCTCCCTCCTCCTCTCTCCCAGAGTTAATGTGAATTTCCTTTTCTCCTCCTCTGTTTCCTGTGTCTTTGTATTTCAGGCAAATCTATTAGGACCAAAGTATTTTTCCAAAACACACACAGAAGTAGGCTCTTGGTCTGTGTCAGCCATTCACTTTTTGAAATCCAAAAGAACTGGGAAGTTTAAGATATTGATGATGCCATGTACAGGCACAAAGTAATATACAGGTGGGATTATTTCTATCTGAATACAGAGCCAATCCAGGTCACTGTCTGAAAGTAGCCCCATCTTCACTCTCACACAAATTGTCAGCTGTGGTAGTTTTAATTTGAAATTACCCAAACTCTTCTTAGCTTTCCGCTTTGCCTGGTAAATACAATCTCAGGCAAACGTGACTTCAAAACATAAGTCAACATAGCTCGTAATTTCCGTTTTTACAGAAAACAAGCTGAACTGGTGAGGAAAGCCTCAGGCACTCATCTAGATGAGGGTTTGAAGGCAAGGCAGGCTCTTAGGCCAGTGAATGAGGCCCACGGCCAGGCACGGACCAGGTACCAAGGAGCCCAGCCCTCCTGGCTGAACCTCTGTGCACAGCCACTCCAGCCCCACTTTCCGCCAGCCTCTCTCTTCGGGTCCAGGGGAACAAAGAAATTTCTTGAGACTGACAGACAAAAAGGGATAAATGAACCCTGAGCTATCCGTGTCTGTTCCAAACCTGTGAGGTGAAGCTAGGGTAGCTAGCTGGGTCTGGTGTGTCTCTCAGTTGCACTGATGGCCTTGGTCTACGGTTCTTTAGACTTCTCTCTTTCTCTTCCCATCTTCCTCTCCCTCCTTCTCTCCCTTGTTCCTTCTCCTCGCTCCTTCTTTCTGTTACACACACACACACACACACACACACGACCTAGGCACACATCACAGAAACAGCCACAAAGCTCAGTAATTATTATCTCCTCTCCCTACCCTTGGAGAAGGAACTGGCAACCCACTCCAGTTTTCTTGCCTGGAGAATCCCGGGGATGGAGGAGCCTGGTGGGCTGCCGTCTATGGGGTCACACAGAGTCGGACACGACTGAAGCGACTTAGCAGCAACAGCAGCTCCCTACCCTATTCTCTAGCCTCTGCAGCCACTCTTCAACAATGGGAAAGGAAAGACATCAGACATATTTGCAAGGTGCCCTAAGTTGCCTCTGGTGAGGAAGAGCCCAGCTGGTGCCCCACAGGAACCTGGGGTGTCCTGGACAGCGAGGTTCCCATTTCTCAAGGTCTCGAGGAGGACACCGCCTACAACCTGGGAGTTGGGGGGGGGGTGGTGTTGCTTGTCACTTTTCTCTTTCCCCAGGCTCTTCCCTGACTGCTGGGAAGGGAATTAGGATGAGATCCTCAGGTCCCAATCACTCCCTGGATTTGGAGAAGCAGAACAGAGCAGGCACCTCCTAGCTGCAGAGCAGTGACTGCCAGGGGTCCCACACTGGTGAGCGAGAAAGTCTGCAGCCAGAAGGGCAGGCGCCTCAACTACTTAACTGCTCAGCCTGTAGCGTCCATTAAAGATAGGGAAGATTGCTAGGCAGTGCTCAAGCCCAGCTGCTCCAGCACCGGCCCGCTCCATCAGCCTCTGCTGGGATGGGGGCCTCAAGGCGTGGGGTGACTTCTGGTGATACCAGGGTGGAAGGCCTGCCCCTAGCTCCAGGAGTAGAATTGGAACCAGAGGCCCCCACCCCGACCCCTCGTGGATGAAATCACTGTCATCCCTGGACCTGTCATCCTTCGAAGGCTCCCCTGTAGGAAACTGCCATATTGTGTGGCTTTGATAACCTAGGAGAGCAACAGCAAAGACCCAGGAAGTCCCCACGAGCTTCAGTGGGTCTACGCCTGCTTTGGAACAGATTCTGGGAAAAGAGAAGAGAGAGACTCTTTTATCCAACAGTGAGTTTTCCAAGATTCTGCTCAGCTGAAGAAGGCTGAGAAGGGCTTGGCCGCGAGCCAGTTACCCTCCAGACTCCCCAGGAAGAAAGCTGGCCAGAGTAAGACTCAACCCCCAAACCCACTGAGAACTCTTTACAATCATGTCTTTGACTCCCAGCCTGGGCTGCTTGTCAGGAGTCTGTGGGCGCTCACAGCAGTGTCCCCCCGAAGCAGCGGACAGGTCAGGGCTGGGGAAGCATAAGGAGGCCTGCTTAAAGAGCTAGGTGTGCTCCTCTCCCCTTCACTCCCCTCTCTTAAATGTCAGTAGAAAGAAGCAATACATTAAACGTGATTATATTCACACAGAATGAAGGTGTAAAACTGAAAATGCACACCGTGTTTAGACATTTTTAAGGGATTGTTCTGAACGTGATGTGCTTTTGTGGAACAAGACACTTAAATATAAGCTTTAAGGCTAAAGAACATGAAGAGTGCCTAACGTCCCCTTACCTCACCTCCACATAAATAAAAGGAGGAGAGGTCTCAGTAAGGAAAGGCAAGCAACAAAAGCTCCTAAAACAACCTAACCGGTTCACAAATATAACACAGTATTGCATTTTTAAAGTAAGTTCCCCTTAAGGAAAGTTAGAGGCAAATAGCTGACTACAAAGTTTAACTTTTCTCGTTTACTCATAGACCCAGGTGTCTTAATTCCAAAACAGACTGAATAATCTGAACAGAGGGGTAATGTTGCCAAAGACAGCCCCCTACCCCCGCCCCACCGCCCGCTGCAGAGCAAGGGCAGTTGTTAATACTAGACGCTTATCCAGCGGCCTTAGGACTTTTGAATGTTGAAGTGAAAGTGTAAATAGAATAAGGTCACAGGTGATTGACAAGTTCAAGTTACTTAGCTCAATTATCAAAATTTTATTTCTAAATTATGTTCAATTTGATTTTCCTGCTTTGCTATAAATGACCTTCGAAAATCCAATGGGAGCAGACATTTTACACCACGTCTTGTGTACCATGATTTATTTGTAAAGTCATTTTGTGATATATGCCTCTTTTAATGTTTCTGTGGAGACCAAGTCTTTCCATTTAGAAGCACAGCCATCAGTTTAATTCAAAGGCAGTCACCTTAAAGACACAATGATCGCTAAATCTGAACAACTTTTAAAAATGTTTCTAAATTTGTACACTGCAGGCAGAACCCATAGTGTTTAGAATCTAAATCTCTGGATATTAGCATGCTATATTTAATGTCCATCCATCTAAACAACAGATAAGAGTGCAATTTGTAAATATATACCCTACAACTCACTTTTAACATGCTATCACAAAGTTCTCCTATGCACTTATTTAACAGATAACGAAGCTCTTCAGATCAAGGCTCAGGCCGCCACATCTGGAAATGCTTCCCTGTCTCTAATCTGCTGCCCCTCCCCACCATCGCTCCCTCCAGCCACCAGAGAAATAGCTAAAGCCTCTTCTTCCACTATTATATGATAACATCAGTTTTTAATCAGTGAGAGGCACTCCTATTTAAATTTACAGGATGACTCTTTATTTCATTTATCTTTTCTTTGGGAGGAAAGTGAAATAAGAGCACCACCCTTATTAATTATAAGATTGATGGGGTGAAAAAAGCCAACTGAATTTGGCTTGAAATTATTAGTAGAGGTATGAATATTTATGACTGTGCCAGGAACTGCAGTCATGAACCCTGGGTATCAAGCTTGGGAGACAGTCAAACCAATGCATTCAGTGAGGGTTCAGTCTCCCCAAATCTGACATGACATAAATGGAAGCTTCCAAATTAGACCCAGGGTGGGCCCCCATCAAACCCCTACCTTTTTTTTTTGGCTAATCTTGCTAAATATGAACTTACTTCTAATGGCCTCTATTATAAAATGTAAAGATATCTTTTAAGATAAAAACAGATACCTATACGTTTTGTGAGGAAAATCTATGTGCTTTTCCCACTTGATATTTATGTTTTAAATCGAATATATCTATAAAATACTTGTGACACACATTTAAAAAATTTCAAGCTTCTTTGTTCAGTGTAAAAATCCTGAAAACCTAAAATATCCTAGATATAAAGAGGATTTAAATAAATACAGTCTAAGTTAAATACAGAAAAAAAGAAATGAGAAATGAGCAGTGGAAAAGAGATAAAAAGAAATGTATTCTACTTCTTTGCTTTTTTCCCCTTTACTGCACCAGACTTTCTTGTGTTTTAGTCCCAAATTGAGGCAATTTAAATGCAAGGTGAGGAAGAAAGGGTCAAGGTAAAAAGGGAAAGAGTTATGACCAGGACTTAATAATTGAATAAAAAACAAACTATGCCCTCCTCTTTTCCTCCTCTTGATTCTACATTAGACGGTTTTATAGTGCTTTGGAGGAGGAGCTGAGGACTTGAGTCTCAGCGAGCTCAACTCTTGTTTCACCACTGACTTCTTTTCTGTACAGAATTGTTGAGTAGGGGCCGACCCAATCCTGTAGAGTAGCTCGCTCTGACATCAGAGCCAGCTTAGCACACATATTTTGAAAAGGAAGACAAGTTGTTTTCAAAACAGAAATGCTAAGCATTCTAAAAAGCATAAGCAATTTAAAAAACGCTCTTCAAATTTTCTGAAAAACTCCCAACTACATATATATGTGTGTGTGTGTGTGTGTGTGTGTATTATACATATACATTTACATACATAAACACATTTTTTTCACAATTGGAAGTGGATATTTGTGCTAAATTGATGCTTTATGTATATCCTGTCTCAATTTGTCTCTTCTCTGTAAGGATATAATTTTTTTTAAGGAAGCGATACCACTGACAACAATTTACTTAAATTCACAAACCTTGAAATGGATGCCTCTCCTATCAATCACACTCAGTAGCTACAGTAAAACACATTCAACATTTGTATATCAATAGTGGCACACATACAAATCTGTTTTGTTCAATTTAAATGCTCTTCAACATGTCATTTCTTATTTTTCTGGAACATGTCCTGTTTCAGCTGATTGTTAAATCCTTAACCTAATAAAAATTCAAAATAGAATATTTACTTGTCATGGATTTCAGAGGTGAAAGGTAGGCTTTGGGGACAATCTGACCAACTCCTCTTATCTTTCCTACAAAGAACTGGAGGTCTAAAGATGGCAACTGATCCATCCCACTCAGATAGCTCTAGTTTCTGGACACGATCCCAAAGGTCTTGAGGTTGATTTTTCATATGAGAGGGTTCTTCCCATTTTCTGCCCTTTATATTAGAGCAGTATTTATAATACTACACGCAGACTTTTCTACTAATATTTTTCTTCCCAGCAAACTGACAATGGAATTCTTGTTAAATAATAATAAGATATCGACTGCTCTGTTTGCCAGTATGAAGATTTGTTGTTGATCTGTGATATCTGTATTGATTAGGCAAGATGAGGTCTCTCCTCTACCTGAAGGATAAATAGATCTCAGGATTGGCACAAAAACAAACTTTGTATTAATAGAAACTCTAATCTTACTGGTTACACATCATCTCAATCAAGCTAGAAACAGATATAAATAGGAATAAAGCTAGAAACAGATATAAATAGGAATAACTGAGAGCAATGCTTCAAAATCTCCAAAAATGTTCACTAGGGATATTTAAACTGAATGAGAGTTCCTTGACTTCAGCACTGCAGGGCAGTTCAGTCAAGTCTGACTCTGGACCCCGTGGGCCGCAGCGGCACGTCAGGCTTCCCTGCCCATCGCCAGCTCCCGGAGCTTGCGGGACTCATGTCCGTGAGTCAGTGATGCCGCTACAGCGCCAGCAGCCTGATTCTAGGCGACCTTCCTGCCTGGCTGTTCCATTCACCCCAAACTGAATCCTACATGTGCCTCATCTTTTCTGCATTAAGGGGAATCCTATTCATGCCTGAGATGATCTTATATTTATGATGGCCTCTTCTGTCAAACTGTTATTTCTGCAGCTTGCTGTCAAAAATGCCACTCCAAGTTTCCTCTCCACCTCGCTTTACCCTCTGTCATAGTAACTTGGAAGGTCTAATCCAAGCAGAATTTACTTCACCTGTAATATACAGCAAGGAAAACTTTTTTCACTTATCCATCTCTCCCTTCCCCTCACCCCCAGCGTTTCCTTCATTCTACCTAAGGTTCATTGTTTCTCCTTGTGATAAAAATGTTCATCCAAGCAGTTTCTCTTAAGGTTCAAAAACCTAACTCTTGTGAGTAAAGTTTTTGTATAAATATGTTCAGCATATTTTCTGAGTCCATGCAGCTTAATACTGAAGCATGAAAGGAAACAACACTAAAATGAAAATGCCCTCCAATTAAAGAAAGTTCTCAAGCATAAATAACAGATATTTAATTTTGAAAATATAAAAAATAAAATATGGAACTTGTTAGCATTTACAACTCCTTTCTTTATCAATGTGGCCTCCGTTTTGCTACATTTCCATTTCATTATTTTTGCATGAATATGATAAATGGTCATTAAATCTAACCATTTTTATTTAATGTTCATAAAAAACTGGTAGGTTTTCAAACAGATGTGGCTTGATATGGTTCAGTGAATTTAGTGGACTTTTCATATAAATGGAATAATAACCATACAGAAGATGAATTTGATACCCTTGTTTACCTCTTCTAGAACTTATCCTTATTATAATTACAAATAGTGTTTATGTATTATGCAATATATATACCATTGTCCGACACCGCACAAACCTAACTTGATCACTGCCATCTAGATATTTTAATTCAAGATAGCACTGACACCAAAAAATAGAGAGAAATGTGGACATATAGTAGACGTGGCATAGTTATATATTCTTTTTTCTATAAAAAAGAAAATGTAATGAAATTTGGCTTGTGAATGAACAAATTGTATCTTCTTTCCACTTATTTTTCTTTCAGACTCAAAGAAGTGTCTGGAAGAGAAATAGTTCATTTGTTTTCTATCAATTAAGGATAAAATTGAGGAATAACCCTTCCCCTTTTAACTTTTTAAAAAGAGGTCAGCAAAGAGAAGCTGGCAGTCAGAGCTGCTAAGTGCAGGGGCTAGGCAGGTTTAACTAATAAAGGCAGGAGAGCCCGGTGGTGTAAGACAAACCTTTACAGTAAGACTGTCTGGGTCTAGACGTTGGCTCAATCGCTAATTAACTATGTGACCTTCAGCAATAACTAACACTTCTAAACTTTTCATAGGGCTATGACGAGACGGTCAAATGAGTTGATGCGTGAAGGAATTTATCTAGTATTTGATTCATGGTGCATGTATGTGCATGCACAGTCTGACTCTTTACAACCCTTGGACTGTAGCCTGCCAGACTCCTTTGTCAATGGGATTATCCAGTCGAGAATACTGGAGTAGGTTGCCATTTCTTCCTCCAGGGGATCTTTCCAACCTTATGGATCAAACTAGCATCTCTTGTGGCTTCTGCATTAGCAGGTGGATTCTCTACCCCTGAGCTACGTGGGAAGCCCTGATTCATGGTGAGGATTCAATAAATGTCAGTGGTCTCTTTTATTATTATTATTGTTATTATTGGACTAGTTAGTGCCCCACCCTCCCTCCTAGCTTGGATGGGACCATATATGAACAATCCGTGAAATTTAGACCCTTTTACTTTTATTAATTATGTATCTAAACAATATTAGTATGGGCTTCCCTGTTGGCTCAGATGGTAAAGAGTCCGCCTGCAGTGCAGGATACCCTGATTTGATCCCTGGGTAGGGAAGATCCTCTGGAAAGGGAATGGCTACCCACTCCAGTATTCTTGCCTGGAAAAATCCTATGACAGAGGAACCTAGTGGGCTACAGTACATGGGGTTGCAAAGAGTCAGACATGACTGACTAACACTTTCCTCAATCCAATCAATTCCCAGGGACTAATCATTTTATCCCCTAAATGCATCTTTAACTTTTTTGTTTCCCTCTCTCTCCACTACCACCACCAAGCTACTATTATTTGGACTTGATAGTTGGGGTTTCTGAAGTCAAGTCTGGTTCCATCATATTCCTATTTGAAAGCCTTCAATGGAAATATGCCATTCTTAGGATAAACTCTTAAGATCGATTGATTTTACTCCTGTCGCTCATCTCTAGCCTCATCTGGAATCTCCTCACTCTCTTTGGTCCAGTCACACTGTCCATCTCTATGTTGCTAGTCTAGTCTATTCTAGTCTCCTGTCTACCCTTAAGGCTCTTGCACTTTCCATACCTTCTGTCTAAAAGGTTCTTCTCCTGTCCTCTGCCATCTCCCATCTCTAAAAAGGCTAACTGCGTGCCATTTCCACGGGGAAGTTTTTCTTGGTTATTCCTCCTCTAGATTAGGCTAGATTCTCTGTTCTCATAAAACCATTAAAATTTTCTTTGAAGCATTATCACATTTACACTTAACCAATAATTAATCATGTGATTATTTGTTTAATGTCTGTTTCTCCTGCTGAAGTGCCATTCTATAAGGACAAGGTCAGGTATGTTTGGTTCACTTCCGTATCCTCAATGTCTAATAAATGTTTTTTGAAAGAAAAACATGAAAGTGAGGGAGCAGCTAAATAAGATAAAGCTTGGAAAGTGTCCCCTGGATTTAGCAACTAAGAGGTCACTGGTGACCTTGGAGAGGGTAGTTAAGGTGGCATGGTATGGGTAGATGGCAAATTGAAGTCAGTTTAAGGAATGAAAGGAGGTGAGGAAAGAGGCAGTGTTATTGTAAGCTAATGTCAAGAATCTTGTTCATGGGAAAAATACAAATAATACGACAATTGATAAGGGAAGACGTAGGATCATGGGCTGTTTTACTTTTAAAGATAAGAGAGAACTGAGCTTCTTTAAATGGTTAAAAAGAAAGCAGTAAAAGAGAAGATATACAGATGAACTGAGAAATAAGGGTATAGGAAAAAGAAGATACATTTTAATAGAGGGAGGTCATAGTACAAGCTGGGATCCAGAGCATCACGTATGTTTTGTGAAAGTTAAAAGTTACCTCTTCACTGAGACAAGAGGAAAGGACGGAAAGGCTGGTGTACAGACGGATTAAATAGAGATGTGGGGCCCAGAAGGTGATACGGGTTCTGTCTGATAGTCTGGATTTTTTCCCCAGGTGTAGGAAGCACTGAGAAAAGGGGAGGTGGGGATACAGTAGAGAGAGAGGTACACGCTTAGGACCACTGTTTGAGGAGAGTGGGAGAGGAAGCCGATCAGGATCAGGTCAAGAGACTGCTGAACCTTGCCAAGGGAGATTTGTGGTGCCAACCATCCATATCATTGTGTAATTTTCTCCAGAAGTGCTCAGCAATTTCACTGAAGGAGTGAGATGTGTGGATTCTTCCAAATCCAAAGAGTTTGCAGGGAAAGAGCAGTTAGGAAGTTGAGAACAGAGGTTGGGGGTATTTGAATTATTGAGCCCACTGGGTCTACATCGGATAAAGAAGGAAAGGAAGACATGTGGTTGTGACAGACTGGGAGTAAACTCCGATACAGGGTTGGATGTTTTCTTGGAATAAAGGAACAGAGAGGTTCTGCGATCAAGGGGCTCGTAGGAGAGTGGAGTGAGAGACTATTGTGATGGAGTTTCAGAGGCAGAAGTAGAGTTTCCTGGGGGATAAATAGATCCAGATTGACCACAGAGGGTGGTGGATATGGTCTGAGGCACCTTCACGTCTGCCCTCCAAACTGACAGCGTCCTCTCTTCTCTTCCCACTTTATGCTGGAAATCCCTTTTACGCTCCCTCAGCCAGATCACTAAAAAAAGGAGGACAAAGGAAAAAGTGGCAGTAGTGTTTATTCACTTCTTTTTGTCAGTTTAATTCCATTCACTTCTACTAATACGTAGTGTGTGACTGCCAGGTGCCAAGGCACTGCTGTGGGATGAAGAGTGGCAGTGTTTCCTTTCGAGGTTTGTCATCCTGCTAACTTTGTGGAGAGGAGATTGGGGTATGTGGGTGGGAAGACTGGGGAGAGAAACAGGACCAGAAGCGGCTTTCGTGGCTTCACTTTGTAATAGCTCTATGTCCCTGGAATGTTTATTTAACCTCTCTGTGTCTTAGTTTCTCCGTATGTATAATGGGAACACTAATAGTACCTATCTTGTAGGTTTGTTAGGAAATTATTTATTTATCATGATGCCTTAAAGATGCCATGGCTGGAGCAGGAAAGGTACAAAATGAGATCAGAACATTGTGAGTAAAAGTGAGAAAATGCTAACCAAAAAATGATGGGGGCCTGTCAAAAGAGAGACAGGAGCCAGCCTGAAAGAGTTTCCCACTGGCCAAATCTGTGATAATTTGGGCATCAAAAATAAAAAAGGATGCAATAAATTAAATATTAATTAATCATTAGTTATTAAATTATTGATTAATAAATAATAAATTAAGAATCTGTGCATCTACCATAATAAATAAATAAATAAATAAAGAGAAGAAGTTCTTTCTTATGGTAGTATGTCCATTAATAAATGTAGAAGGGATGATGAAAAATTTAAAAACGCTACTTTGCAGCAATCATAGAAAAAATAACTTAGGCAAGAACCATCAATGAATTCTAAAATTAGTGGAGGAAAGTTGAAGAATAAGATGTTCATATTATAGAGAAGTACAGTGGAGAAAATGGACAACACTTTCATCAGGTGATCAAAACTAACATCGTCCCCAAACGCATGATTTGCTGTCAACATGATACACGGAAAAAGACACAACCTCACTTCTTTTTAATTTGTTTGGCTGCTATGCAGCCGGTGGGATCTGAGTTCCCTGACCAGGGGTGGAACACAAGCCCTTGGCAGTGAAAGTGCAGAGTCCTAGCCACTGGACTGCCAGGAATTCCCACGGCCTCACTTCTTAGTATTCCAGCCACAAATGCTCAACCTAAATGTAGTCATCTGACACAGCACACAAGCCCATCTTGAGGGACAGCGTATAAAATAACTGGTCTGCACTATTCAAAAGAAAGGCCAAGGAAATATTCCCTATTAACGGAGACTGAAGAGAGAGGACAACTGTGATTCACTGTCCTGGACTGGATTCTGACTGGGAAAAAAAAAAAAAATACTGTAAATGACATTATTGGGACAATAAGAGAAATTGGAATGTGGTCTTTGGATTAGATAAAAGGATTCTATCAATATTTAATTTTCTAAATTTTATAACTACTATAGTTATGTTAAAATATGCACTAAAATGTAAATAGGTAAAGTAGCATGGTATATACAACCAACTCTTAATTGTTTAGGAAAAATTATGGAGAGGAAGAGCAGGAGAAAATGAAAAGTGCTGCGAAACTCGAAGAACTGATGAATCTAGGGTAAGGGTGTACAGGAGATTTGTATATTTCTTGTGAATTTTCCACGTTTGAAATTAGTTAAAAATAAAGTATAAAAATAAATGTAAAAAAATCCTGCCACACTCTCAATAAAAGTTAATTATCTCCTCCTCCTCTCTCCCTTCCCCTGGACTTCCCTGGTGGCTCAGTGGTCAAGAATCCACCTGCCAAGTAGAAAACGCAGGTTCTTTCCCAGGGTCAGGAAGATCCCCTGGAAAAGGAAATGGCAACTCCCTCCAGTATTCTTGCCTGGGAAATCCCATGGACAGAGGAGCCAGGCGGGCTACAGTCCATAGGGTCACCAAGAGTCAGACACTACTTAGCAACTAAACAACAACAACCTCTCCCCTCTACCCGCCCACGACCACCACCAGTTGGGACATTCTTGCAGTATTTGAGGTAGAAGTAGTGTGTGTGTGTGTGTGTGTGTGTGTGTGCCCATACATGTCCTACTCTTTGTGACCCCATATACTGTAGCCCACCAGGTTCCTCTGTCCATGGAATTTTTCAGGCAAGAAGTACTGGAGTGGATTGCCATTTTCTTCTCCAGGGAATCTTCCTGACCCAGGGATTGAATGTGCCTCTCTTGCGTCTCCTGCTTTGGCCGGTGGACTCCTTACTGCTTGTGCCACCTGGGAAGTCCCTAAGAGGTGATGGAGGACCTCATCTCACGTATATGGCATTGGAAATAGAGTAGACGAGAAATGTTCAAGCCAACGACACCAGAAATTCTGGCAATGATGTGGGAGTGCTCCATGCCATGGAATGTCACATGCCACTAAATATATGACTGCTGCTGCTGCTAAGTCGCTTCAGTCGTGTGTGTGACCCCATAGACGGCAGCCCACCAGGCTCCCCCGCCCCTGGGATTCTCCAGCAAGAACACTGGAGTGGGTTTGGGTTGCCATTTCCTTCTCCAATGCATGAAAGTGAAAAGTGAAAGTGAAAGTGAAATCATGTCCGACTCTTCACAACCCCATGGACGGCAGCCTACCAGGCTCCTCCGTCCATGGGATTTTCGAGGCAAGAGTACTGGAGTGGGGTGCCAGCGCCTTCTCCAAAATATATGACACATTGTCTCAACTCATGCAGCCCATGGCCAATACTTAACATGCAAAATGAAACTTGTGTGCTACACTCTTCACCTGTGCCTCGCATTCCACCCAACTAAGTACAGGTGGCTTCTCTACCTTACAGTACCTCTTTAGGGAAGCAAAGGCTAGCTCATTTTCATATAAACGGAGATCATTTTTTTTTTTTCTTCTCTTAAGGATAAAATGAGAGCGAGGAGGATGAGGATAAAGGAACAGCAATGAGAAATGTTATAGGAACAACCCAGAATGGGAGGGCATTCCAAAAGACAGCTCCTTTTTCTATGTCTGCAATCTTTTCCTGGTGGATTTTTTTTTCTTCTCTTAAGGATAAAATGAGAGCGAGGAGGATGAGGATAAAGGAACAGCAATGAGAAATGTTATAGGAACAACCCAGAATGGGAGGGCATTCCAAAAGACAGCTCCTTTTTCTATGTCTGCAATCTTTTCCTGGTGGCCATTCACTTAGTCCCCCTAAGCTGGACTCTCTTTCCAGACTAGAAGAAGATGAGGTAGCTCACTTCCTTTTTCAGATTTACCTTTACAAGTCCGGTGGTTCAAGTCCAACATAGTGACTCATTCGGGGCTGTGAAGCTGCAGCCAGCTCCGGTGGCACACAAGTGTGAGACTAGACGGAGAACTGTCAAATGGACTATGTCACTTCAAAAAGCATTGATTGGTTGATTAAAGTCTGAGCAAATAAAGTGAGCTTTATTGGAGACAGTAT
Organism: Aepyceros melampus; assembly: GCA_006408695.1. Lineage (NCBI taxonomy): Eukaryota > Metazoa > Chordata > Mammalia > Artiodactyla > Bovidae > Aepyceros > Aepyceros melampus. The sequence goes on from SJXQ01011245.1 coordinate 90,535, forward strand.
TACTTAGAGCATCTAGTATTTCCTGTTTATTGACAGAATAAATCCCAAGATGACTTTCTACGATCTTGAATTATTACACCTTGCCAGACTCCCCACATGCTGATAACTTGAATCCCACTGGGCAACATATCAGGCCACCGATTTCCCATTTCCCTCTGCTGTGGCTTTGCTCATTCTATTATCTAAGTTAGGACTGTCTTGGGCCACCACTGGACCAAGTTTAAGAATCAAATGCCAGCCTCTGGAAACCCTTGGCAAGACTGCCAAGAAAAATGGAACTTATTTATTTCTCCCTTTGGTCTATATGAAGTATTTTTCTCATATATAGAAGAATATATAGTCATCTCTTAGTATGAGGGATTGATTCCAGACCCCTATGGATACCAAAATCTAAGGATGCTCAATCCCTTATATAAAATGGCATAATGTTTGCAGATAATTTATCCACACCCTCTCATATACTTTAAATCATCTCTGGATTACTTATAATACCTAATACAATGTAAATGCTATGTAAATAGTTGCCATGCACAGCAAATTCAAGTTATGCTTTTTGTAACTTTCTGGAAATATTTTTTCCTGAATATTTTCCGTATGTAGTGGGCTGAATTTTCAGATGTGAAACATGCAGATACAGAAGGCTGACTTTTTAAAACATATTAATGTTAACATATTTATAACATAACAGTTCAATTCATATTTTAACATAAATATGACATTAAATTCCCTTTCAGTCTTTTCTTTCTATACAAAAACGTGCTTATGTCTTTAAAAAGACTTTAAGAAATGGAAATACTTCAGGAGTGAAAAATTATTTGGATGTTTGTTAGAGTGAGTGAGATGAAGGAAAACACAAGATGAAAGATAGTACTGTTATCCATGAGGCTTGGTGTAAAATTATGTAAGCAAAATAAAGGATCTATATACACAAATCGTTTTACTTTCAGAAATTTTGGCTCCTTTGTGGAGCATTAACTTTTGTGTCATATTAGGTAGAGGAAATGCACTTTTGTATATAAGAATTTTATCCTTAAATTATTTACCTTTTCTTTCAGAAACTGTTGTCTTTCCAATTCCATCTCTAGGCACAGACGCCTGGTCAGCTGAGTTACAACATTAATAGAAGCATCTGTTTTAGAAGCTCTACTTCTGGAAGTGGAATAAAGAGGAGGTGTAACCCAGAGCTTAAGATACCCACTGATAATGAGGGTATTTGAGTGATGGTAATTGGCAAGGAGAAGGACTTAAAGATCTATCTGGAGACCAACCCTCACACTCCAGGCATGCTGCCAGAAAAAGACTAAAAACAGCATGTAAGATGGCAAGAAAAATATGCTCCTTGGTTTCTTCATTGCCATAAAAGCCACTGGGAAGAACTTAAAGAGATATGCATTCCTGAATGGTAACATGGGACTTCTGTGTCTTCTATGACTTGTGTGAAAACTTCCATCGTTTTCAATAAAGTGCAATCTTTTGGTGTATCTACTCATTGCCAAAAAGAGTACAGTAAATAAAGCTGCTGAATGATCATCCATTCACATTCAGTGCTACTCTTGGGACTAGAACGGTCATACAAGAATACTGCCTGTTTCTTTTAGACTAAGGTAGTGGAACTTCCTTAACCTTGAGGATGACAATTTGATTTCTGCACACGAACAGAAGACGTGGTGGTACCCAACAAACTTACAGAATGTAGCCACAGCTTCTTGCTTTGGGAAATCTGGATCAGTTTAATTATTATAACCAGTTGGATGTTGGGGCCCCTATGAGTGGACTCTTTCAGATGACCTGAGTCAACCCATACTCCATTATTTCATTGACACCTAACATACTCTTTGTAGCTGTCAAGCTGTATCCAAGACAATGAATGAATTACACTGGCTCATTCAGTGAATAAATCAACTGAAATTATTGTATGACTGGATAAGTCATTTGTTACAATGCAAACTAAAACATTGAAGGAAATGGGAGGAAATAAGGTTGTGTTGTCCTCTGGGTCACTTAAAATCTCTAAGTGTATTTCTTTTTCTGTAAAATGGGCATATTAATCTCTTGCCCAGAAGGATTGTGGTAAAGGATAAAACTAACGCATGTAAAATATCTGACATATAGCAGATAGTTGATAAATGGTTGCTGTAATTTATTATTATTACAAAAATTTCAAGTTACTTTGAAGAAATTAAGCAATTAATTTACTGGTTGATGTAGATTTTTTTTAACAAAACCTCTAACTAGTAATGTTTTATTAATCAATTTGGTATAATGACAAAAGGCAGTTTAAAGTTGGATTAATTCAAGTTGTCAAGAAGCTTACATAGTAAGCCTGTCGTTTATTTTAGTTTATTATCTGCCTTCACTGTTAATAACCAAGTCTTTTAGTTTCAGTTCTTTTATAGAATATTCTTTTATAAATGCTGGTCTAATTGGTATTTTGCCAGTAGTAAAAAGTGGATAAGAGAATACTAGTGATTGTTTGAGGAAGGAGAAAACTTGCTTCTAGTTCAACATTTTATGAAATGGAATGCAAATAGAATAAAGGCAGTATTCTCATTTGGTGGAATCCCTGATACATTAAGAATACTGGCAGTATGCAGGCTGTAAGCAAAAAGGCAGTTAAGTATGTCAAAAGAAACTTTAAAAATGATTTTTTTCTGCAAGCCAAGAAAATTGTCAAATAACTTGTAGACCATATATGCACTAATGTATTTGTGTTCCTGACCTTCTGATCTTGATTAGTTCTTCAGTCCCATTGGCATCTCTAAGGTTGCAATTGGTGTAGATTCTGGGTGGCAGTCATGCTGTCAAAGGGTCATTCTTCTTGGTAATAAGGTAGCTAGTGATCCCCGGGAGACAAAAGAAAACAATCAGGTCTTGAAAGCTGCAATGCACTCAAGTCAAGAGTGGGTTCTTGACAGAAGCCCAGTTCCTCTGTCTCAGTGTTTGCCCTTGTTGCAGTGAAGAAGAAAATGGTGGGGTTTACCATTAAACCAATGAAGCTGCAGAGTAGAACATATGTGGGGACTATTTTCAAGAGCATGTTGCTTTTTACCACACTGTTGAGTCACATGTTAAGGGATGTGGGTCCCGTTAAAAATAAGCGAGCTGCTTATTTTGAAGCAAATTATTAGCAAATGACTATGCTTCAAAACATTTCTTAATGTCAATTTGAAGTGAAGTCATTTGAGTTAGAAGCATATGCCATTGCTAAATTGTTGCCAAAAAAAAAAGAAAAAAAAAAAAGACAACTTGATTTTTTGCATTCATGGCTTACAAAACTGTTGACTCAAGATGTGACAAAAAGTTTATGTCCTGACAGTAAGTCTTATTTCCTGGGCTTCCCTGGTGGCATGGTGGTAAACAGTCTGTCTGCAATACAGGTGACCAGGTTCTATTTCTAAGTTGGGAAGATCCTCTGAGAAGGGAGTGGCAACCCACCCAGTATTCTTACTGGGAGAATTCCATGAACAGAGGAACTTGGTGGGCTACAAATAATGGTCGTAAAGAGTTGGACACGACTGAGGGACAAACACTTTCACATTTTTTCCCAAAGTGATCCACACTCATTATCACTAGTGAGTTTTCACTTCATAAAGCCAAAAGTAAATGACTAATTGTTACATTTAGTCCAAAGGAAGATTGTGACTAGCTTGTGAATGGTATCTGTAAATAAAACCTAAATAAAAACCTCAACAACTTAACGACAAGTAAGTTAGAAGTAGAGAATCCATGTTAATGTGTATCACTCTTTATTAGATTCTATTAAATATTTGCAAAATATTCTTTGAAGAGAACCTCTCTATCCACTCACAAATTCAACTTCATGGATTATACATCACATTTTCATCTACATATATTAGCTAAACTAGACTTTAGACTTTATGGGATAGATTCCTTATTGATTTTTCCCATCTTGGAGCTAATGTTTGGATTACTTTCTTAACATTTTATTTTTATTATTTTTCTTAATGGCTAATATATCAACCTGGTAAGAAACTCAAATAATATGAAAGGGTATGTCATGAAGACTTCCTTCCATTCCCAAGCCCAGTGACATTTTCTCTCCCTGACTGTTATTGTTAGCATTTTAAGTATACCATTCTAAATGTACTCTCTGCATATATAAATGTGTATTTCTAGATCTCTCCATCACTCTTTTTCTTATTAACATAATAGCATATTTGGGTCATAACAGGAAACAAAGGGCACACTCAAATATGGAAAATTAGAGGATCATTTCTTTACAAAGAAATTATCATCAGATACATTGGTTATAATATAGGGGAACAACAAGGAGACAGCTCAATACTCAGGATGGGAACAGTGGAACTGTAATATCCCTCCAGTTCAGTTCAGTCGCGCAGTCGTGTCCGACTCTTTGCGACCCCATGAATCACAGTACGCCAGGCCTCCCTGTCCATCACCAACTCCCGGAGTTCACTCAGACTCACGTCCATTGATCTGTGATGCCATCCAGCCATCTCATCCTCGGTCGTCCCTTTCTCCTCCTGCCCCCAATCCCTCCCAGCATCAGGGTCTTTTCCAATGAGTCAACTCTTCGCATAAGGTGCCCATTAGGTTCTTTGAACCTAATATCCCTTAGGTTCAAAGAAAATGAGTGATTTCTCCAAGTTGAAAGGGAGGAATTGGATAGGGGAGGAGCAGTGATGTGGCTAGCTTCAGGTAAGGAGAGAATGAACACTCAGACTTCACTTGTGTTTGATCCCATGTTGGGGTTCCCCACTAGCCAAATGCAACCAGCAGCTGGAGGACCGAGGAGCCCAGTGATAGAATCCATAGAGGTGGGTCTCCCAGGACAAGGAGCAGAGCAGCAAAGAGTGAAGAGCAAACCAGCATGAGCAGCTGGAAGAAATCTGCCACTCATTCTCCTGCTCCTTGCGTTTTGCAGTTAACAGTTTATGATGGAGATCACTCCATGTGTCAGTACCTACAAATCTCTCCCCTTATTTTGAAGGAGGTAATTATTGCATGGATGAAGCATGGTTTAATTAGTCTTTTATTGCTAAACATTTAGATTTCCTGTCTTTTGTAAATACCAACATAACAACAAATATGCTTGTACATATGTCTTCATGCACATGTGTGCTATATCTGTTATATAAATTCCTAAAATGGAAGTACTTCCTCATTAATTTAGGGGGTCAAAGTGGAACTGGATTGTTTATTTCTCCAAACAAAAAAAATAAAACTACTTTCACATTTGGGCAAAAAGTTGTCAGAATTTGTTGTGAGTCCTTACTGCCCCTCAAATCTAAACTGCTTCTTGTCTAAAAATACAAATGCTTTTTGATTTGTAGAATTGTAGAATAGTATAGAAGTTAAGGACATGTACTCAGGAGCTGGTGAGCTTGACCAGTACCTAGCACTACATCAAGGTTTGGCTCTTATTATTTTGCAATCAATGACCTTTAATAACTGCCTCTTCTCATCACTATTTTTGTTTGTTAATCTTCTATTTTTCCTCACTCACATCTCACAAATCTTTCAGATCTTAGCTCTCTTTGTGTGCATGCTTTTGGTTTATTTCTTTCACGATTGTTTCAAACTTATGTCTTCCATGCAACTGTGTTAAATTGGCCCTAACCTATCAAGTTGGTACATATATACCAATGATACATCTATTTAGAACTGTTTTAATGTTGTGTTTATTGATATATTATACTGTAATATATATTGATTTACCAAACATGAGAACCACTATTCTGGTTAATGCTTCGGGGTCTACTCTGGGTTATACTAATGGCCAACAGAGTTTGATATTAATCTCTGCAGTAGTAATAAATTATGCTTTTTTCAAAAGCATAGGTCCCAAAGTCATTAGTTTTTTTCCTAATTAATATATTTTGGCTTTATTGAACCTTACAATTTAAATTTCTCTTCAAACTATTGTATTTTCAGCCTTTACCATAGTTTAGGATAATGATTCATATAAAATTTCTATTTCCTCTTATTTATGCCCAAAACTGAATTTTTCCAAAATTTAAGGGGTACCTCCTAATTCTGGAATTATAATTTTTATTAAAATTCTTGTTTACCAAGACAGCATGATTTCTCAAAGTTTTATTGTCTACTCTTCCCAAACAACCAGTTCCAGATTTATCTTAATACTGGGACAAAAGGATATTCAGATGGGCAGAGAAAGTATAATTTTCTTATTTATGCTCTTTTCATACTAACTTGAAACATATTCTGGCTTATTTCTTAATCTGATCTATTAATTTTAAAGTACTATTGTGCTGTGTTCAGTTTCTCTGTTGTTTCTGACTTTTTCAAACTCCATGGACTGTAGCCCCCAGGCACCTCTGACCAAGGAATTCACCAGGCAAGAATACTCGAGCAGGTTGCCATTTCTTCCTCTGGGGGATCTTCCCATTCCAGGGATCAAACTCATATCTCTTGCATTGGCAGGTAGATTCTTTACCACTGTGCCACCTGGGAAACCTTTAGATAGCTTTTTACCTCCAGAAAAATACTCAAAATCTCGAAATTTCAGTCTCCCACCCTTCTGTCAATTCCCTCTCCAAGACGGCATCTCAGTTTTGGGGAAGAGATATTCTTGAACTTAAGTAGAAGAGGAAGAGGGACCTTTTGAATCTAGGAATAAGGTCACTTGTCCCTCTAGTTTGCTACTCACTATGCTGCTTTTGTGACTAAAGTCTGCAGCTGGCAGAACACATAGTCTGGGGTCTCTCAAATTTATCTGGGCCCAGTGGTACTTTCTGGCCTGCTGGGTCTCCTCTAAGCTCTTGCTGACCCCATCTCAGGCTCTTCCTGCACTGTATCTAGTCAGCCTCTGGGTCTGTCGGTCAGCCTTTGTTGTAGAGTTACACCATATTTTCCAGGATGTACCCTAGGAAAGCTCACTGCATTCATGATTCTGGAATTAAGGGAGGCTCAGGACTGTAAGCAAAGTCATCTGGCTGCCCAACCACCCCATTCTTTCCTCATAATTATCATCCCATGTTGATAAAAACCATTCTCCTCTTGGCATTTTCCTCAATTTACCTGCAGTATATACCTGAAGCGGGGGCGGAGCACAGAGAATGTGAGCAATGAGACATCTTCCTTTTCTGACTTCCCCTTCATCTCCATTTTGCTCATTTTCCACTTTTGTCTTAGGGAATATGTTGCCCCCTTTCACTATGTCTTATTTCCCTTCTACCAAAAAGCCTAATAGGCAGAAGGAATGCCCTCTAGGAGAAACTCGGAGTTCCAACTTGAGTAGATCCTATAGAAACTTCAGGAAGAAGAAAGAAGAACTTGGATATTGTTCTTTCAAGACAATTGATAATTTATAATCACTGTAAGATAATTATATTCATATTTTGATATATTTTAATGATATAAAATTAATTTGAAATGTCAGAATCTGAACATTGGGGTCCTTTTGTAATAATCCTAATTCTCTTGTACAACCATCTGACCTCCTGTCTTCCTCCATACCAAAAGTGTCCTTGGGTCAACCAGGGAGGAGATTATGAACTAAGAAAGATAAAAGAAGAAAGAGACTATTTCAGAATATTACCTTCCATATACTTATTCAGTGAATTGATCTATTAAGCAACACTTACATTTCTAGATTTTCATATAAATAGAATCATACAGTATGCATTCTTTTATTTCTGGCTTCTTTGCTCAGTGATATATTTTTGAGATTTGTCCATGTCATTGGTTGTATGGGCAGCTTTTTTCTTTCTATTGCTGAGTAGTATTCATTGTATAGATATACCACAATCTGTTCATTCATTTAACTGTTGATGGAAATATGAATGTTTCCAGTTTGGAGCTAATAAAGATAAAGTTACTATGAATATTTGTGTACAAGACTTTTTGTGGACTTCTGGCCCCAATTTTAATTCCAGAGCAGGAACATATAAACAATCACTAATGTGAAACAGACCTCAGTTCAACATCATAATATGCCTTGGTGTAATTTTTTATGTGTTTATTTTGCCTTGGGTTATTGAGCATTTTGGATCTCTGAGTTTACAGCTTTCATCAAAATTGGGAGATTTTCAGCCAAATATTTCTTCTTCTTCTCCACTTTCTCTTCTTTAGGATCTTCCAATTACCTGTGTGCTAGGCCTTTAGATTTGATGATAAATTACTGAAGACCTGCTTAGTTGTCGGCATATTTTCCTCTGTGCCTTTTAGTTCCAGTAATGTCTATTCTTTCTTTCAAGTTTACTGATGTTTTCTTCTCAAGTGTGTAATCTGCTATTAAGTTCATGAAGTGAATTTTTCATTTATTTCATTGTTCAGCTCTAGAAGTTTTCCACTAATTTAAAAGTATTTTGTCCTCTTATTATGTTCATGTTTTCTTTAAAAACATTGAACAGATGCACAATAGCTGATTTTATGTCATTTTTCTAATTTCTTCTTCTTTGTCATATCTGCATTGTTTTATTGAATTCATGATCTCCTTGTTTTGTGACACGTTTTTTAACTTCTTTGCATGTCTAGTTTTTTTAAATTATTGGATGTTAGATACTATACATGTTATATCATCAAACATCTAGACTTTCTTTTTTTCTTTAAAGGATGATGAGCTTATTTTGGCAAGTAGTTATTTGCAGACCAGCTTGACACTCTTGAGTCTTGCTCTTAAGCTTTGTGAGGGTAGCTCTAGAGTATCCCTTACTTTAGGCCTAATTTAACCCTATTGCTAAGCAGTGATCCTTTTGGCATCTCTAATGAATGTCCTGGAAGTTCAAAAAGGTCTCTCCACTCTGACAGTTTAGAACTCAATTGTCTCCTAATCCTTTGAGAGTTCTGGGAATTGTTCAGTTTACAGCTTTTTAGTATTCTGAGGTTGTTACTTAGCTAGCCCTGAGCATTCAAATCTTATAAATGTGAACTCATTTGTATTTAGTCAAAGATGGAAGAGGATTTCTTTGTAGATTTCTGGAACTCTTGTTAGTTTAGTGAAACACATTAATAGATTTTCAAATGTAAAATCATGCTTGCATTTTTTGGGGATAAACTAAATTAGTTCATAGTGTCTTTCTCCCCCACCCATCTCCCACACTTAGTATGCCACACTTTTATTCAGATTTTCCTATGTTAATCAGTGAGACAGACATAAATTTCCCATACCATACCATCCTTATCTACTTTTGGTACTAAAATGATAGTAGACTTATAAGTTGGGATAGTTTTTCTTTTACTTTTATAGGTAGGAATGGGATTGTGTCTTTATTTGGTATAATTTTGTCTGAGTTTATTTTTCTGTTAAGTACATTTTAAATAGCTATTTTCACTTCTTAAAATGACTTTCAAATTTATGACCTTTGATATGCTTTTAAATTGAAGTATACCATATTTATGTGGGGTTCCCAGGTGGCACTAATAGTAAAGAACCCGCCTGCCAATGCAGGAGATGTAAGAAAAGTGGGCTCAGTTCCTGGGTGGGGAAGATCCCATGGAGAAGGGCGTGGCAGCCCACTCAAGTATTCTTGCCTGGAGAATCCCATGGACAAAGGAGCCTGGCAGCTATAGTCCACAGGGTGGCACGAAGTCAGACACGACTGAAGCAACTTTGCACATACAATAACATATTTATGGGGAAGAGCATCAAGGTTAAGTGTACAACTCGCATCAACTACTTGAGTTTTATTTTCTTCTCATTTGTGGCCCCTTGAATTTCCTTCACTTGAGAATTCGGCCATGAATTTGAAAAGCTGTGTGTAATTTTTTAAAGTCGAAGGGTATATTATTAACTATTACTTTGTGACAAACAAACTCTCAGCAGAATTCAATGATAAGCTTTTGTTTTCTTCTTCACATGTCTGTAAGTCTGCTGGACCTGCTCCACCCCACAAAAGGTTTTTATAATATTATATCTCTCCAATTAGCAATGTGGCATGTATTCTACTTATTCAATTCTTGTTTAATATTTTTCCATGAATTGCCTTTTTGGAAGTCATATATCTTTTTGATTATGTTATTGTTTCCATTTTTTATCATCATGTCAATAAAATATATTGTTATATTCTCCATGGAAAATATTGAACACTTTTAGTATAAAAAACTGCACGAAGGTTACTGTGTCACTGCTATATGAATAGGAATGTGACTCTCAAACTCTGATATGCACCAGAATTACCAGAAAGGATGGTTAATTACAGATTTCCAGGCCTCATCACAGAACTACTGAGTCAGAAATCTTCACAGATTGGGCAGAAGAATCGATATTTTTAAAAAGCCTTCCAGGTGATTCTTCTAAGGGTAATGTTTAAGAACCATTGAAACACGTTGATCTTGGCCAACATTTGTATTAGCATAAATCTTTGATGTCTCTAATCTTACTATTCTATTCATTTTACTTTAAGCAACATTTTCTCTGAAGATTTATCAGGAAGATTACTAAATAATAAGCCTTTTACTGAGTGCTTATAATATTGGATTTAAAATAAAAATAATGTAGCTTTATTTCCACTTGATGTCATATAAAATGCTTCAGAAAATGGAGTTCGGATACTATTAAGGTCCTCAGGGCATCTGGGTAGAGTCAATGCACTCATCCTTCAGTATCTCAAGTCAATCTGGTTAGTGACTAACCGCTTTTTCTATAGAATTCTTGAATTTCGCTCTGTCCAATCCTGCCTTGTGTCCAACTATAAAAAGTCTGGTTAATGTGCTAATAATACTAGAGAGCTCTTTCTGTCTTTTTCTGACAAATTGCTTAGCACAATAAGAGTACTTCCCTTTAGACTGGCAGCAAGAAACAGTGCTTTCTGTTCCTCAGTCCGATGGTTCATTTGGCTTATTATTTTAAATTGGGCATAATAAGCTTCCCACGATAGTTTTCCTTCAGCGTTGACTGGTCTCTGCACTGGCCGATTACACAAATTGACCATATTGTCACTTATTTCTGGTTCCTGAGGCTAGAAACTTGATTCAGGATTCTGCAATGGAAAGGAATATTACCGTCCTCTGGCTTAAAAGACTGTTTTTGCTGGATTGCTACCTAAAAACAGAGGTAAACAAAGTTGCCAGAAATTTTCTTCTCTTTCTCCTGTTTTCTTCAGTGTCCATTATTATTATTTCTTTTATTATAACAATACTTTAATAATCAATACTTCTCTGCCTATTGAATTTTTAGTAGGTATTTTTCTCTGTTTCTGAATTGTAGTAGTGGTAATAATGTCAGTTGCGCCGTTGTGTCTGACTCTTTGTGACCCCACGAGTTCATGGGGGTCCACCAGGCTCTTCCATCCATGGGGTTCTCCAGGCAAGAATACTGGAGTAGGTTGCCATTCCCTTCTCCAGAGGATCTTCCCAACCTAGGGATCAAACCTGGGTCTCCTGCATTGCTGGCAGATTCTGAGCTACAGGGTGTATGCTCTGAATAAGCTTACTGATATATTTGGGGTTTTTTTGCTTGTTTGTTTTATTTTTTAAAGCAAGGTTGCTTTGAACAGGTGAGATTTCCTTTGCAAATCCTGGCTGACATTTACCATTTACTCTGAGATTTTTAGATTTACTCTAGGTCATTTTCTATATTGTTCATTGATTTGAAGTTATTTGAGATTTCTTTAGCTTTTAGACTCACTATCAGACTCTGAGGCAACAAACAGAATATTAATTGTTTTCCTCCTCGTTCATGTGTGTACATTTAACTATACGGACTTCACTGTTACAATATGAAGAGGGCTCAGTTGAGGGGAAGGCACTGAGGTGCATTCTCTTTCTCTCGTTCCCTTTCTGAAAAAGACTGTTTTGATTAAGTATCATAGAAAACAACATATAGGGCACATGCCTTTATTGTAGTAAATTATGTATTCCTCCTAACAGGAATAGGTAGTGATGGAAACACCAGGCTTCCTTCAATGTCTCTGGTCCAGCTTCCATGATGTTTATGGCCCTTTACTGTATTGCTTTTATTTTTTTTATTTTTATTCTTTTTACTGTATTGCTTTTAAATCACATAAGATAAGTTCTACTGGGTATGAAGAAGCATCTCAGTGGTGGTTTTCAAATCATTTAATCATGTAGGTGCTGGCTATTTATGACTCTGGTTATTAATAATTTCTGTAATGTACACTCATATATACGCAAATGAGTATAGATTTTTTCAGCTTTTCGATTGGTGCCACTTTAGAAATAAAGTTTAGGACATCTATCAGATAATTTCATATAAAATGGCTCACTTCTAATTATTCCAAAATTCAGCTGTGGGAGAATATAACGAGCCATTTCTTGAGATTCTTGCCTCCCAAGGCATCCAGTAGACTTCCTTGGGATGGGAGAAAAAATAAGAAGGCAAAATATCTAGATTACTCTGAAACCTGACTTTTATGCTTGTGGACATCATTATCTGATTATTTGTATCCAACTGCTGAAGTTATCAAGCATTTTAGGGAAAAGTGGTTGTTACTTAGAAATATCTATTTCTGAGTGAGTCATTTATACAATTAGTCCTTTCCAACTGTCTTTTCTGGGTAAGCAGAACACATATTTGTCCATTGTGTCAACACTCTAGTCACTATCTCTCAAATACTGAGAGATATTCTTATCTCTCAAATATTATTAAATATTATTTAATCAAACGATATTAATTTTTATTAAAACTAAAAATTTAAATATTTAATATTAAATGTTAATATTAAATATAATTCTAGCACCCAGGCTGGTCACTCTGCCTTGCCATACTCTAGAACAATAAAAGCCAATAATAGGATACAATAGAATATAAATCAACTGCAAAGAAAAATTACACATCTTTCAAAAGATGTAGAATTTTATGAAATCAATTAAAGTAGTACTGGTGAGCTACATAAATCACATTTTCAGCCACTATTCAACATATAAAGATTAGAGCTAAACAACTAGAGAAGAGAAATCAAGGAGAAAGTTGTGCTGTCACTCAGTCATGTCCAACTCTTTGTGACTCCAAAGACTACAGCCTGCCAGGCTCCTCTGTCCATGGGATTTTCCTGGCAACAATACTGGAGTGGATGTCCATTTCCTTCTCCAGGGGATCTTTCTGACCCAGGGTTAAACCCACATCTTCTGCAGATCCACCTTGGACTGGGTTTAGTTCAGTCGCTCAGTTGTGTCCGACTCTGCAACCCCATGAATCACAGCATACCAGGCCTTCCTGTTCATCACCAACTCCCAGAGTTCACCCAAACTCATGTCCATCGAGTCGGTGATGCCATCCAGCTATCTCATCCTCTGTCGTCCCCTTCTCCTCCTGCCCCCAATCCCTCCCAGCATCAGAGTCTTTTCCAATGAGTCAACTTTTTGCATGAGGTGGCAAAAGTATTGGAGTTTCAGCTTCAGCATCATTCCTTCCAAAGAAATCCCAGGGCTGATCTCCTTCAGAATGGACTGGTTGGATCTCCTTGCAGTCCAAGGGACTCTCAAGAGTCTTCTCCAACACCACAGTTCAAAAGCATCAATTCTTTGGCACTCAGCTTTCTTCACAGTCCAACTCTCACATCCATGCATGACCACTGGAAAAACCATAGCCTTGACTAGATTGGGTGAGTGTGGGCAAAAACCTGAGATGCTTTTTGACTTGTTGATTTCTTTGCAATTTCACTTCATCATGAAACATGGAATGCATTTATATATCTCTATCCTCTCCTTTATTTCTAACAATTTCAAACAAGTAGTCATAGCATATAAAGCTGCTTTTTAATTAACCTTCTTAGGAAAGAAAAAACTGCCATAATAATAATTAGCTAGCTTCCCTTTGAGGAAAAGAATTGTGGTGACAAGTTATAGGAGAGAGAAGAAAGGTGCTTTCAGGGAAGGACCTGATTCTTTAAGAAGAATCTCATTGTATCCCTTTTGAGAATTGATCTAGAAATTTACACATGGTAAATGCTTTGCAAACATACGCAGGAGCCAGGGTCTTGTTGTATTGTCAATTTACCTCTAGAGCCAGGTCATGGAAAAGCCTGGGGCATGGGGCACACCCTTACCTCCTGCTTTTGTTCATTGGTACTCAGGCTATTTACTGTAGAGATCACAGTTCCTCAACTATATTTCAGAAGCAAAAGGGCACTCTAGATCCTGATGCCCAGTCCATGTTCCAGATCAAACCTCTCGAGTGGGAACTAGAATGTGTATTGAGTATTTTGGTGATCCCAGTGTGCAGCCAAACTTGAAAGTCATCATCTTAGATGATGTTACTTCTGTGTACTTTCCATAATGTGGAATCTACATGGTTCCGAGGTTTCAAATAGTCCTTTTAACCTACATCAGTCACCAAAACAGTTTATTCAGTTCTGATAAAAAGACTCAAAATTGTCCTAGAGTATATGCAGGTCAGGAATCAACAGTTAGAACTGGACATGGAACAACAGACTGGTTCCAAATAGGAAAAGGAATACGTCAAGGCTGTATATTGTCACCCTGCTTATTTAACTTATATGCAGAATACATCATGAGAAACGCTGGACTGGAAGAAACACAAGCTGGAATCAAGATTGCCAGGAGAAATATCAATAACCTCGGATATGCAGATGACACCACCCTTATGGCAGAAAGTGAAGAGGAACTAAAGAGCCTTTTGATGAAAGTGAAAGAGGAGAGTGAAAAAGTTGGCTTAAAGTTCAACATTCAGAAAATGAAGATCATGGCATCTGGTCCCATCACTCCATGGGAAATAGACGGGAAAACAGTGGAAACAGTGTCAGATTTTATTTTCCGGGCTCCAAAATCACTGCAGATGGTGACTGCAGCCATGAAATTAAAAGGCGCTTACTCCTTGGAAGAAAAGTTATGACCAACCTAGATAGCATATTCAAAAGCAGAGACATTACTTTGCCGACTAAGGTCCATCTAGTCAAGGCTATGGTTTTTCCAGTAGTCATATATGGATGTGAGAGTTGGACTGTAAAGAAGGCTGAGCGCTGAAGAATTGATGCTTTTGAACTGTGGTGTTGGAGAAGACTCTTGAGAGTCCCTTGGACTGCAAGGAGATCCAACCAGTCCATTCTAAAGGAGATCAACCCTGGGATTTCTTTGGAAGGAATGATGCTGAAGCTGAAGCTCCAGTACTTTGGCCACCTCATGCGAAGAACTGACTCACTGGAAAAGACTCTGATGCTGGGAGGGACTGGGGGCAGGAGGAGAAGGGGACGACCGAGGACTAGATGGCTGGATGGCGTCACTGACTCCATGAGTGTGGGTCTGGGAGAACTCCGGGAGTTGGTGATGGACAGGGAGGCCTGGCGTGCTGCGATTCATGGGGTGGCAAAGAGTCAGACACGACTGAGCGACTGAACTGAACTGATGGCAAGGCAGAGTGATCAGCCTGGAAGCTGGTCATTCAGAGATGGGATCCGATGAAGGCTTTTTTCACATACACAACTATGGAGTGTACCTGCCTTAAGCTTTCTTCCCTTTGTGACAATTAATGTCCTTAAAATTAATTAATTAATTAAAATCCATATGGTGGCTTCTTTAAAAGTGCCATGGTTTGAAGATTGAAAGAGACACCCCTCACAGCCATCCTCTGGTTTGCTTTCTTCTGGGGTCTGCCTAATGCTTGTTGTTAGGCTCACTTTTTGAGATGTGGCAGATTAAACATCTCTCTAGAATTCTTCTCCCCAACTCACACTTTCTGGGTGATAGGCAGCACAAAATGTTCTAGAAGCACTACCACTCTCCCCAACTATGATCAAGTATGAGCCTAGGAAACAAATTAAATAGATGAAACTCATGCCTGGCAAGAAGCCTACATTTTAAAATGTGCACACTACAAAAAAACATTTGCTCAGATGTAATGTAAACATTGACTTACAAGCTTTGGTGTGATGTGTGTTTGTGTTGTGTAAGTAGCTTGTTGAAACTGAAGGGGGAAGAGATTTATCATCTTACCCCTACAAGTCAGTCTATGTTCTGTAGCGGGAACAGGGATTTTAGGAGCTCTTTAAGTGGGGAGAAAGCAGGTATTTGATCTTAGTGAGCAGTGAAATGAAACAAAGAGCTAACATTTAGAGAAAAGAGATTAATCTACTCAGGAAAGCCAACTTACTGTATGGAGTAATCGTGTAGAGCCATAAGCTATGTTTTAATGTCCCTGGCAAGAGAAAGATGGCCACAAACTCTTCTATGCGTGTTCATTTAAAATAATGGTTTTCAACATTATAATAAATTTAGCTACCATTTATTTATTGGGTGCTTAGCACATATAAAACAATTTATTCTTCAGGATAATTCTAAGTGGTAGATAAATTACTATACCCACTTCACAGATGAAGTGTTGAGAAAGTCTGCAATTTGCCCAGGGTCACACTCTTAGTGAGTGGCAAAGCCAGAACTGCTGCTTAGACAGCCAAGGTCTGGATTCTGTGTGCATTAAGTTGACTTTGATTGCGCTGCATGATTTCATTCAGTGTAATCACTGAAATTGGAAAAGACCCTGATGCTGGGAGGGAGTGGGGGCAGGAGGAGAAGGGGACGACCGAGGATGAGATGGCTGGATGGCATCATGGACTCAATGGACGTGAGTCTGAGTGAACTCCGGGAGTTGGTGATGGACAGGGAGACCTGGCGTACTGCGATTCATGGGGTCGCAAAGAGTCGGACACGACTGCGCGACTGAACTGAACTGAACTGAATCACTGAAATGGCTTATTTTACTTTCTTGCAACTAAGATAAAATCCTGTATAGTCACTCAATTCTACTGGGTTCATTTGGGATGAATAATTATTAGTGCCGTTTACTGAGGTTTGGGTTTCCCAATGGCTCAGATGGTAAAGCATCCGCCTGAGTGCAGGAGGTCTACATTCAATCTCTGGGCCAGAGAATCCCCTGGAGAAGGGAATGGCAACCCACTCCAATATTCTGACCTGAAGAATTCCATGGACAGAGGAGCCTGGCGGGCTATAGTTCAACGAGTCTCAAAGAGTTGGACACACTGAGTGACTAACACTTCACTTCAGGGAGGTTTACTCTGCTGATTTGATCTAACAAATAGAGAATTTCTGACAGGACGCTGGAGGATCAATTGAGTTTTTTCACAAGTATTTCTTTTGTTGAAGTGAAAATTGGATTTAGTTATTAATTTAATAAATATGCTTTCTTCGATAAAGATGGGAGAACTAATAAGTATTAGGCAGTTTCAATGTATTCAATTTCTATAATAGGTAAATCAAACTCATTTGGATATTTTAAAGTGAGAAAATTTTATATGAATATTAGAGAAGACTATAATAACTTGAAGAAGTTTAGAAGAAGCTATAAAAATTGTAGTCCCTCCCAAAAATCACCTTAAAACCCAAAGTGAGTAAGAGTAGACTTTCCTATAGATTCCATAAAATTTGTTGTATATCACAATTACAGTTGAAGATAATATCCTAGGAATTCAGAATTTAAAGATCGAAAGCACTTAGCATATAGTATTAGGCCCTTTGTAGGCATATAATAAATAGTTGTTGAATGGATATTATAGGATGAATTCAAATTACTGTCACAGAGGGAAGAGTCTCAAGCTTCTCTTATTTTGAATGTTTTTTATTTCCATATTTTTATGCCCAAAATATATGTTGCTAACATCACCAATGAATCTTAAATGAATGGTCACATGTAGCTTCATGACATTTCGGATGAAAGAGTAACTTAAGACTGTAACCACATTTCTTTTGACTTTCTCAAGACATGTACTCAGCTTACCTTCTGAGGTTCTGTTTCTAGCATCAGTGTCATTTGTCTTTTTCTGGAACTCTTTTTCTTCTTCTTTTTTTCACATTTGATCCTCCTTCTTAATTGTTTAAAATACAATGCCCATTTTCAGCCTCATTAAAGAGCACATACCCTTGGGACATTTTACCCAGTGGTCTAAGATGTGTTCTTTTTGTTTTTAATTACGTACTTTCTAGAAAAGAGAAATAAGTGATTCTACCAAAATCCCATCTCTCCTGTCCTTTCTTTTCTCAATGGTCAGCATGCAGGAGGGTCAGAGTATCTGAAGCCTGGAAGGTTCCTCCCCACTGGCCCAAGTTGTCAATATGGAAATGCATGCAGACATTCACCAACATCCTGTCTCTTTTTGGTCCAACATTTTCCTTCTATGATGTGACATTTTGAGTCCCTGTTATCCTTCCTGATCTTTCTACTTGATCTGATATTGGAGATTGGCTCAAGAGGAAACTGAGCAAAACAACAGATTTAAAAAAAACAAGTTCGATGTCAGGCCTGTGAGTCAGTGGATGGCACGAGGGAAAGCCAAGGCGACGATTCTGTGCTCTGGTTTTTGCACTGCCGTGATGCAGGTAATAATATTTGCCTGGCGAGTGGTCAGTGAACCTCAGGCGAATCATTATAAATAATGGCCTCAGGAGCATATTGTTTTAACCAAATCCCCTGTGGAATTAGGAGAAAAATCCAAAGAGAGGAACAATGACTTTATCTCAAAAGGGGATCTCAGGTTGAACAGCTGCACTTCCAAGGCTGAAATGAGGAATATTCAGAGCCCGTCTCTGCCCGAGTTCTTGGTGGGGGCAAAGAGCACCCCCAAGTTCTAATTTTCAGCCTGTATCTCAAAGATAATGTCTAGAAATCAATTTTCTGCTTGTCCTCTTGTTTAGTCAGGGGAAGAAATTTGCTGCTTATGAAGGCTTGAGGGCCTGACACCACTTCAAGAGAACTCTCCAAGATCACAGGTTAAGGTATCTTCTGCATGAGCTTCCCCTCCCCACACTGCAGAAAGCCTTAACCTTGACCTGGAGGGGATTTCCTTTCTAGAGGAGAGCAAGGAAATTCCATTTCCATGTTAACAGAGGGAGTCTCCCCCTGTCACTGTCTGCCGCTGTGAGTTCTGTGGGCTCTGGGAGCCCAATTACATGTGAAGGCATTTAAGAAAAAAAAAAAAGAAAGGAGACAGTGTTCAACTGGCGTGCAGAAGACAGGGACACAGATCCTGTCAACAAATAATGGAACGTGTGAATGTGTTGGCACACACAGTTGTGGTCTGGAAGATTACCTTTCAAAGTGGACTTACTGTGACGTTGGAAATGAGCTGAAACCGCCATTTCTCTACCTTTCCTGCTTGGATGGTCTGGATGCCACTGGCACAGGCAGCAGAGAAAATAACAGCAGGGCTAACTGTTCATGCAAGTGTAATAACAGTCTTTAACAGAAGAAGAGTAATTACCTTTGTCTAGTTTTCCCTGCTGTAAAATGTAATAAAATAGAGACCAGTGTCTACTGTGATATGCACCATGCTTCTCTTCTGAAACACATGCTGATGACTCTGAAGCACCCTTTGATCACAAGCTGAATTCACATCTTAATTTTGAAAAATCCATTACTGTTGGGTAGATTCCCCAAATGCATTTGACAGCTCTCAGGCCAGTGCTATTAGGCGAGAAATCTCAAAGCCAGGGGAGATTTACAGCCTGGGAGATCATAGGGCATGAGTGGGTGCAAGCCCATCCCCCATCGAATCTCCAGCATCATGATGACAGGAGGTATCTGTGTAGCAGAAGGAAGAGCTTGAGAGGCGTGGCTTCATTTGGAAATAGAATCCCCTGTTAGCAGCCGGAAGCAGTGGTGCTGAAAAGCAATCGCTGGTGTCAAGAACTTTCTTAGCTAAGCAGTGCAGCTGGTGGCAATAAATAGCATTCTAATAAAGGAGGATGTTCAGTCCGTGACATAAGTGCACACTGTTTCAACTACCAAACATAATTTATGAGATTGCATATGTCTGAAATGGATTTCCCCCTATACATTTATAAATATAAATGCAAAGATTTCAATAGGAAGAAAAGATCTGCATTTTAAATCAAAGTAAAATGGGAAGATCAATAGTGCGCTGTTTTTTTAAGTACACCATGATACATAACATCTTAAAAATGCCGCGGGTGTCGCACTGTACAATTACTTTCATTCCTAAAAACGATGGATACTGTTTCCTATGTTAGTGAATGTTGTATTTATGACAAGAGGTCTTAGAACTCACCACTTCTTCCCAGAAGCTGCAAAAAGGCAAATGCTTAAATATCTTGGACCTCACTCTCAAAGATATGATGAGCGCATGTCTTCCATGAGCCATTAATGAAATCCAGTCAATTTCACATAATCCTTAAAATGGCTCTGGAGGAACTGTTGAAAATGATGAGCCAGAAAAGCCATGTGTACTATTAGTGAGGCTTAAACAACGGGGCTCATCTGACCTCTTAACTCATTGACTCTGCATGAGTAAATAAGTTATTAGTTTTGACATAACCAGTGGTTTATTTTACCATCTACTGCTGTTCTTTCTTACAAGTTCTGTTCGTACCACATGTTATTGCTTTTTATAATTATTGTGGAACATAGCAATTGCACAGACTGTATCATATCCCATCGGGATAAACATTGGGGATGAGGGACCAGAAGAACTTGCCTTTGACTTAGTTTATTCCTACTGCTTTCTTTACATGAGAAAGATTTTCACTGATGCCATTCACAAAACTAACTCAATGTTTTAATGACTAAGGAGTCCCTTTGAATAGCATTTTATCCAGGAACTTCAAATACCAGTTTCTTTTCTACTGTGATGTGTGTTCAAGCTTATGAAATGAATTGCTGGTTAATCTTTCAAGCTATAATCCAAGATAAAAATCTACTAAACCTGAAAGTCAAATACAGCATTTACACTGCTATACTTTGACATTCATTTTTCCATACTGTGCCTACATATTGTTTATTCATATTTTTGCTTCACAAAGGAAGAGTATGGTAAGCGTAGATGTCAACGAGCCCCAGTATTCCCCTTATCATTTTGTTGATTTTGAAATTCACCACTTGGTGGTAGAAAAGCTGAATTCCTATCTTTTCAGGATGGAACATTAAAAATGGGTAGCTATAGCATAAAGATACACTGTTAAATGGATATTATATTCATGTGTTTTAACTGTAAGTGCAAACCCAGTTTATCAATAAGGGCAGACATACATCAACACATTATGATCACAGACTCAAGAATGACTATAAAATAATATGAAAGCTTTGACATGTTCTGTTTGGCAGAGAGAAAAACACTCGAGATAATCAAAAGGTATACAGCTACTAGAAAGATTTTGCTTGACTGTATCCCCTGAACTATTAAGAACCAGATAGTTTCAGAGATATTATATATGAAATTGATAGATTTGAATCCAATGGTTTCTGGGGAATTCTAGGCAGATGCCAACAGGATGTGCTTAAAAAGTTGAACAGCAATAATGAATTTCTTTAAATGTCTTCTAAAACGCATATGGATTCTCCCAGTCCATACTTTGATTTTGTATGTGAGGCTGATAGTTGTAAGTCAAAACAGGGGAGTGGAGTTAGTCAAGATTTTAAATCACTTACATACATGTTCTTTCTCTAAGTTAGCAATAGAGAAAATCTGAAAGTTTAATCTTACTTTTCGAGGAAGCATAAGCGGGCATATGGTGAACATCAGTTATCTTAGAAAATAAGCCTGGTCATGGCTGAATATTGCCTCTTTTCTTCTGGAATCAGCTCTGGGCTGATCTGACTTGACACATGTGTATGACATGAAAGGAAACAGACCAAAAAACCCTCAGTTAGGGTTCCACATAATAGCGACTGGAACAACGTTTACTCTTGCTTGCGGGTGGGATTAGGACAATTTTAAGTGCAGTAGCGGAGTTTTAAGTGGTACCATTCTGATCCTCACATAGAATTGTACCAAGCAAACTGAGGTTGTAGAATCATCTGAAGTTCCTTCTGAAAAACAAAACTTAGGAACAATGTTTTCAATGTAGTCTTTTATTGATAAACTTTAGTATCCTCATTTTAAACAAAGAACATGTACTTTCCACTGCTAATAAAATTCTTGTGGTAATGTATGAGGTGGCAATAAAAAATTTGAGGGGCATATTCAACTAAGGACAATAATCCCCAAATCTGGATTGCCTAGTCCAATGTTTCTCTTGAATGCTATGCGCATATTTTCACCTGTCCATTTGTACCAGTGGTTCTTCCAGTTTGATGTGTACTGAACACTGGCTTTTTGTACAGGAGTTTTCCATTCTCAGTGCCAGGAAAAACTGGGTTCTTCTCAGCTTCCCTCTTTTCACCTATTAGACACTATGGATCTTGCACTCAGACTATTTCTCTCTTTGCTCTGGCCATTAAGAAACTGAAATCAAGAACTCCCTGGCCGTCCAATGGTTAGAACTCTGCACTTTCATTACTGAGAACCTGGGTTCGATTCTCGGTCAAGGAACTAAGAACCTACAAGTCTTGCAGTGCAGCCAAAACAAAACAAAACAAAACAAATGCCCAAACACACAAAACCAAAATCAGGCCAAATCTGACTTGTACTGAGTAGTTATACAAATCATATAATGTGCATTTTGAGCGCCAGTTTTTACTTCACCTTAGTCCTCTTCACCTCTATCTCCCTATGTATTACATATTTTTTTTATCTGTTGTTGTAATGTTTCCACCAGTGCAAGGCACTCCTAAATCATTTATACAAACAGAGGATAATAAATAAATAAGCTACATTTTAAACTGATCTTTTCTTCCTCCTGTTATTTTCTACACGTTATTCCACAATTACTGAGTTTTCCCTTTTCCTCAGCCACTAGTTCTGTTCATTCTCTTTTTAAAAAAATCTCTGAAAACCATTCTCTGTTTTCTTGTTCTACGGCCTTTGCCCTAACCCCAGGTAAGCCACCTCATTGGTCTTCATTTTTAGACTCTTATTTTAATAAATTTTATACCTCATAATATGATTATTAATTCCCTGTTAACAAATGTTAAGTATTATGGTTACTTCTTTACTTAAAAACTTTGCATTGACTTTGTATATCCCACTATCTAACATCTAAATTTCTGCCATAATGCACAAGGCTGCTCATTGTCTGGCCCCATATTCCTTCTAGGCTCTTCCTCTGCCTTCCACAATAAACTTGTGCAACCAATCACATATAACCTTGAACTGCTAATACTGTCCTGAATGTGTTATCTTTCTCACAATTTCATGTCTTTAGATATGCTATTCCTTTGCCTGGGAAATACCAACTTTTGTACTCTAATCCTTGCCCTTATCCTTCCAAGGAAAGTGAAATTTGCTCAGTTGTGTCTGACTCTTTGCAACCCAATGGACTGTGCAGTCCATGGAATTCTCTAGGCCAGAATACTGGAGTGGGTAGCCTTTCGCTTCTCCAGGGGCTCTTCTCAATCCAGGGATCAAATCCAGGTCTCAGATTCTTTATCAGCTGAGCCACAAGTAAGGCTCTTCTTCTAGAGCCCAAGCTCAAATGCCACTATTTTCCAGAAACACCCCATCGTTAAGCAGTCATTCTCTTCTCCTTTTGGATAAATCTTTGAATAAATCTTTGAATTAATCTCTACAGCAGCACAAACCACAGAGTATTTTAAGTATTTGTTAACTTGTCTCTTCCTTTTATGAGATCTGAGTTCCCCAATGGTAGGGTCCTTTCAGTCTTTATAATCCCCAGATAAGCCTTGGTGCATTGCCGCACTCAATATGTCAGCACGTTTGGAAAAATCAGCAGTGGTCACAGGATTGGAGAACATCCATTTTCATTCCAATCCCAAAGAAGGGCAATGCCAAAGAATGTTCAGACTACTGTACGATTGTGCTCACTTTACATATTTGCAAGGTTATGCTCAAAATCCTTCAAGTTAGGCTTCAACGGTATGTGAACTGAGAACTTTCAGACGTACAAGCTGGGTTTAGAAAAGGCAAAAGAGCCAGAGATCAAGTTGCCAACATTGTTGGATCATAGAGAAAGCAAGGAAATTCCAGGAAAACATCTGCTTCTGCTTCATTGACTATGCTAAAGCCTTTGACTGTGTGGATCACAACAAATTGTGGAAAATTTTTTAAGAGCTGGGAATACCAGATCACTTACCTGGCTCCTGAAAAATTGTATGTGGGTCAAGAAGCAAAAGTTAGAACCTTACATGGGACAACTGACTGTTTCAAAGTTGGGAAAGGAGTACGACAAGGCTGCATATTGTCACCCTATTTATTTAACTTATATGCTATGTACATCATGTGAAATGTTAGGCTGGATGAATCACAAGTTGGAATCAAGACTGCAGGGAGATATATCAACAACCTCAGATATGCAAATGATACAACTCTGTTAAGTAAAGAGTAATTTAAGAGCCTCTTGAAGAGGCTGAGAGAGGAGAGTGAAAAAGCTGGCTTAAAACTCAGCATTCAAAAACTAAGATCATGGCATCTGGTCCCATCACTTCATGGCAAATAGAAGGGAAAAAAGTAGAAGCAGTGACAGATTTTATTTTCTTGGGCTCCAAAATCACTGTGGACAGTGACTGTTGCCATCAAATTAAAAGACACTTGCCTCTTGGAAGGAAAGCTATGACAAATCTAGACAGCATATTAAAAAGCTAAGACATCACTTTACCAACAAAGATCTGTATAGTCAAAGCCATGGTTTTTCCAGTAGTCATGTATGGATGTGAGAGTTGGACCATAAAGAAGGCTGAATGTCGAAGAATTGATACTTTTGAATTATGGTGCTGGAGAAGACTTTTGAGGGTCCCTTGGACAGCAAGGAGATCAAACCAGTCAATCCTAAAGGAAATCAACCCCAAATATTCATTGGAAGGACTGAGGCTGAAGCTGAAGCTCCAGTACTTTGGCCACATGATGCAAAGAGTAGACTGATTGGAAAAGACCCTGATGCTGGGAAAGATTCGAGGCAAAAGAAGAGAGCAGCAGAGGATGAGATGGCTAGATTTCATTACCTACTCAATGGACATGAATTTGAGCAAATTCCAGGGTATAGTGAAGGACAGGGAAGTCTGGCATGCTGCAGTCCATGGGGTCGCAAAGAGTCATATACAACTTAGAGACTGAACAACTAGTCCAATTATTGACTTTGTTATAAGAAGAGACATGCAGCCACAGTGAGAAGGCCTGTGGCAAAAGAGGAAGCAACTGGAGAGATTCGTCCACCATCCTAAGAATGCCAAGGATTGCTGGAAAACACCAGAAACTGAAAAAGGCAAGGAAGTCTCCCTAGAACCCTTGAGAGAACATGGTCCTGTCAACACATTGAGTTTAGAGTTCCAGCTTTCAGAGCTGTGAGATAATACATTTCTGTTGTTTTAAACAGCTGAGTTTGTGGTATTTTACTACAGCAGTCTTTGGAAACTAACACATGGTCAAAAAGTCTCTTTAGGTTAAGTCAACGGTATTTGTTTCTCTTATTTTCAACTATGCATTCTAACTAATACAAAAAGTCTACATATGTTTGTTATTTGTGTGTTATAAATTAAAAAAAAATTCTAAACAGGATTACGTTTAGACAAAAAGTTTAAATTTTCCTATCTGAATATTACAGGTACCAAGTCTAAAAGAAAAAAGGAATTAAAACCTCAGAAATTCAGAGACACACTACACGGCTACTAAAATCCTGAAAGGTTCCAAAACAAAGTATTTTGTTGCTCATGGCAACAAATTAGTGAATAGCCAATTAGGGATTGCCTTTAAAACATAATCAAAATAGGCTGTCCTTTACATAAGATTAAGTCTTTATGTTATGATTGCTTTCTAAGATATATTACATTATGATAAACGATCATGTACATTGTTTTGACAATCAGAGATTTTATGAATGAGAAACTGATTTGCCTGCAGTGGTGAACTGAATTGTGAAAAAAGCATTAGCAATGATGATATCGTTTAAAATTTGTTTAAGAATTGTGTTACAGTTTTGCTTTCTTTTTAAAAAATCAGGAGCAAAAAACAAAAAAGCAGCCAAAAGGCATTTATTTTGTAGTAACAAGCATCTGACAGGTCTCATTAGAAGGACTCACTCGCAAATCCAAAGGTATAGGCTGGTTTATTTCTGCCATATCATGTTTACATGACCTCTCAGCAAGAGTAGAAAGACATCCTACTCATGTTTTTAACCGTGTGAATGGCGGAATGCCACCACTCTTGTTCTTTGTTTCCAGGTTCTTAGAGTGATGATTCTCACCAGTCTAAGGGAGGGATGTATAGCACCTAGAACCCTGGGCTTAAGGATTCGTGTGTAGGCATGAAATGCTTCCTTGATTTGTAGGAATAAATCTCAAGGTGAATTATGACAACTTTCCTTCATGCCTGACAAACCAAACCAAAACAAAATCCCAACAGTTCTAATAACCTGTTGAGGAATAAAGGTTCCGAGGTGAAGAAATATTACTATTTCTTGGGCATGGTAAGATTCACATTATTTCCAGAGAGTTCCTTTGGGGTTTGAAAGTAAACGGGTGTCCCATGGGTTGGCTGGCTGCTTGCCAAAGAGTTTCCCTGTTTGGCACTTTCATTGATGAACTGAAAGGAGAGCCCTCAGATGTGCTGGCTCTGAAATGTGTTGCATTTGGCACCCTGAGACATATCTGTTCCTCGTGAAGAAACTTGCAGGAACCCAGCCTATGTAAGCCTATATAAACCAGAATGCCCATCTATTTAATTAAAATATAAAATATAATTGTGAGAAGACCAGACAACTTGGTTTTCTCACCAGCAAAGAGAAATCAAAAGGAAACTCCAAATTGCAATGAGAAAGAAGCTAATGCGTGAGAGTCAGAAGACAGAGACAAGCTGTGTGACTCAAGTTTGAAAGGCTTTGCTAACCTGAGGCATTCACCTCCTCAAGCAGAGACCTGATGACTCCACCTCCCTCTCCCCTCTCCTGCACCCAATGTGCTGACTCTGGGACTCTTGCCTTCTAGACTGTGGCACTGAGGACCGCCCACTGCCACTGCCCTATTTCTGAAGCCCCCTTCTCCAACCTCTGGTCTGACCATTCTTTCTGAAGGCCTGCTTCCTTCTCTGGATGTTTCAGTATCATTGGTGAATTAAGCTGCTTTTGACATTCAGTCACCAGCCTGATCTTTAGACTGGAAGAATCTTCTAGTCATCAAGTAACACATTGCTTACCTATAAATTAATTTTATGTCATATTATATTTAAAGATCTCAATACATTCTGGCTGGGAGGAAACCTTGCTTTTGTCCTTTGTACCATCCACAGTCTCTAGGATCCTGAATATGTGTCTCCTTCCTCTCACGGCATACAAGGAAACTAGACGGTGAACATAACGAGAAGGTACTTGAGAATTGAGGGTAAGTCTCACTGATGTGTAACTGGCCCGGGGTGAATGTCTGCTGAGTGAATGACTGTGAGGGATGGGTGCTGCTGTTGACCTGTTTTGAACTTGACTTGCTGTGAAGTAGCAGTGTGCATTGATCCATGGAAGCTTTCCTTCCCATAACTTTCTGATAATCAGGGATTTTTTAATTAAGTCAAAACTTTGCTAATGAGTAACCTTTCAAGCTCCTATGTGCCAGTCATATGTAGTTCACAGTGAAGAAGTGCACTGACCCTTTGAATTTGCTATTCCATTTGAATAATTTAGATTGTTTTCTTTTTTCCTAGGCAATTTAGGCAAAAAAAAGTAAGATGCTGTTCCTGAAAAGAATGGTCAATAATTGCACCTATGAGTCAATAGCACATTTTATCTTGCTGTTTTCCTTTACTAGAGAATTATCTTACTGGTTTCCCTAAAATGTTAGTCCATTAATCGACACATGTATTGAGTGCCTTTTACATGCAGGGCATTGCAGTAACTATAGTGGGTGATACAATTATCACATGTTCTCCACCTTGGGACATCTTCCAAATGAGTTAGAAAGCTGATATCTACATAATAAAAGTTAGCTTTCATTACAAAGCAGTACTGATAAAATACAAAAGAGGTGAAAGAGATCTCAAAGACCACAGGAATTTATACAACCACCATCCAGTGGGGAGGCTGAAGCATTCTTCAATACCTTCATAAAAAACGTTGTTTTCTAGTCATCTCAACTTTCTCTTCTTGTTCATAAAAAGAAAAATCATTTACTTATGTTCAAGGCTATGCTCCTTTCTTGGATGATACATTATAAACTTTTGAGCCAAGTATCAATGTAATAGCCAACTTCTCTAACTTCACCTCTGCACAGGGCTTTATATACTAGTGATCCTCAGATTCAGCCTCTAGCACTGTCTTCCCTTTGACCTTCAGACATCACATTTGACTGTTCACTTGACACCTGCACTTGGTTGTATTCCACGAGGCATCTCAAAACTAATACAGCCAAATAAGAACTCTAAATTTCTGCTCTGTGTTGTTCTTCGCCACATTCTCAACCCCCAAGCTTCCTCAGCTCTGTGAATGGTACTGTCATTCAATCAAAAAAAATCCTAGAAGTCATCCTTGAGTTCTTTTTCCTCGTCACCGTTTCCTCCTTGCCTGTCCACTCTGTCCACAAATCCTCTAGGTTCTAGCTCTAAATATACCTCTTATCTGCCCACTTCTGCCACTCAAACCAAATGATGATCATTTCTTTTTATTTCTTTAAACCACTTAATATTTTTTATTGTGGTAAGCATATAAAAAGTTACCATTTCAGCCATTTTCAAATGCACAGTTTAGAGGCATCAAGTATACTCACATTATTGTGCAACACCATCATCCATCTCCAGAACTTATCCATATTCCCTCACTGAATCTATTAGTCAATAATCACTTTCCAGTTCCCCTTCCTACAGCCCCTGGTAACCACCATTCTGCTTTCTGTTTCTATGAATTTGACTAGTTCAGGTCAAACTTCATATAAGTGGAATCATATATTTTTCCTTTTGTGTCTGGCTTATTTCACTTAGCATGGGGAAACAGTGGAAATAGTGTCAGACTTTATTTTTGGGGGCTCCAAAATCACTGCAGATGGTGACTGCAGCCATGAAATTAAAAGATGCTTGCTCCTTGGAAGGAAAAGTTATGACCAACCTAGATAGCATATTCAAAAGCAGAGACATTACTTTGCCAACAAAGGTCCGTCTACTCAAGGCTATGGTTTTTCCAATAGTCGTGTATGGATGTGAGAGTTGGACTGTGAAGAAAGCTGAGCACCGAAGAATTGATGCTTTTGAACTGTGGTGTTGGTTGAGAGTCCCTTGGACTGCAAGGAGATCAACCAGTCCATTCTGAAGGAGATCAGCCCTGGGATTTCTTTGGAAGGAATGATGCTGAAGCTGAAACTCCAGTACTTTGGCCACCTCATGCGAAGAGTTGACTCATTGGAAAAGACTTTGATGCTGGGAGGGATTGGGGGCAGGAGGAGAAGGGGACGACCGAGGTTGAGATGGCTGGATGGCATCACTGACTCGATGGACGTGAGTTTGAGTGAACTCCGGGAGTTGGTGATGGACAGGGAGGCCTGGCGTGCTGCAGTTCATGGGGTAGCAAAGAGTCAGACACAACTGAGTGACTGAACTGAACTGAACTGAATATCTTCAAGGTTCATCCAGGTCAGAATTTCCCTCCTTTATAAAGCTGAATAAGATTCCATTCTATATATACCACATTCTGCTTATCCATTCATCCATGCAGGGACACTTGCTTCTGCCTTTTGAATATTGTGAACAATGCTGCTTCTTGCCTGATCTTTGCTTCCTCTCCTTCTCCCTAAAGTATGTTTGCCTCATAGTAGTCAGAGTGATCTAAAAGCGTGACTCAGATCATATCACTGCTGTGCTTCGTATCGTCCAATGGCTTCCAACTGCACTTAGTGAAATCCGAACACCTCACCACACAGTCTTTTGCCTGTCCAAGTACCTCAATCTCCTTCCCTGCTCACTATTTCCAGTCACAAACTTTCCTGTGATGTTCAGATGGGACAGGCTTCCTTGTCTAAGGGTGTTCACCCACGCTGTCCCTCTGCATGGTATGCTCAGCCCCTCTCACCTACATCTTCGCTGTCTGTCACCTTCTTTGGGCACATAATCTAAAGCGCCCCCTCTCCCAACCACGTGCCTTTCTCTTAATGTCTCCCTCTTCTCTTTTCTCCATAGCTATCACTATTGAAAATTAACATATTCAGTTATTGGTTTATTTTGCCATTTTCTGCCTCCCCATTTTAGCTCATTATTATCCAGGGGATTTTTGTAGAAACTAGTGCCTGTGGCTGGCAATTTTTATTCTGGCCAGCCCCAAATAATTCTGTTATTGTATTAACACTTTGCAGGTTATTACATTCGATAGTTACACCTGACACACCTGCAAAGTCTTTTTTGTGAAATGTTGTCTTTAAGCCACTCTTTGTAGAAGCATGGACTACATGCTTGAGTTTCATTTTCGTGAGTTTCATTTTCTGGATCAGAATCAATCATGAAGGTGGTTTTATTTTTGGTCTTTTTGTTAGATTAATATTCACACTGTCTGAGTCAGAACTATATTCTGAAGAACTTTCATCTTCTGAGACACTAGACAGGAGTCCCTAACCTCTGGAATCTAATGTCTGATGATCAGAAGTGGAGCTGATGTACTAATAATAGAAATAAGTACACAATAAATGTAATGTGCTTGAATCATCCCCAGACCATCCCTACCTCCCCACTGCCCACTGCTGCCCGGTCCATGGGAAAATTGTCTTCCATGAAACTGGTCCCTGGTGCCAAAAAGTCTGGGGACTGCTGCCCTAGTGTGTGGATTTCCCTGGTAGCTCAGTGCTGAAAGACTCCACCAGCCAAAGCAGGAGTCATGGGAGATGCTGGTTTGATCCCCGGGTCAGGAAGATCCCTTGAAGGAGGAAATGGCAAGCCACTCCACTATTCTTGCCTGGAGAATCCCACAAACAGAGGAGCCTGGCAGGCTATAGTCCATGCAAAGAGTTGGACATGAGTATATATATTGCTTGGACAACCAGAGAAAGGTATCTGCATAAAACTCATCAAAAAAATCTTCTTCACTCAAAATTTCACAGTGCATTGTTTTTGAAAATTTTATGTTTATAATATACACAAAGTATGGAAAAAAACCTAATGAAGCAAAATGTGAATGATGACAACAATCCTAAGTTGTATAATGAACCGTGATCAATTTAAGCTTTAACAACTTTGCTCAGTGATGTCAATTGTATTATTCTCTAAAAACATATTGATACGGCTCTGATCAATAATGTTTGGGTTACAAAAGACGTATTAATACATCTCTCATCAATAATGTGTTTGTATGTGCACTACTGACCTATGGATAGGATAATGCCTAGTGTGGCCAAATGAATTGAAAAGTGGCAAACTGCACGATTACAGTCAGTGGTCTGCTTCTTTTTACGCTTCTGTGGTATGAAAAGTGAAAGTGTTAGCCACTCAGTCTTGTCTGACTCTTTGCAACCTCTTGGACTATAGCCTGCCAGGCTCTCCTGTCCATGTGATTTCCCAGGCAAGAATACTGGAGCGTGTAGCCATTCTCTTCTCCAGGGGATCTTCCTAACCCAGGAATCGAACCCAGGTCTCCTGCACTGCAGACAGATTCTTTACCATCTGAGCCACAAGAGAAGCCCTTCTGTGGTGTGGTATGTTCATTTTCCAAATGCAGTACGTGGGTGTTTGACAAGGGGCATGTCACACTTCATTACTGAATGCTTTCTGTGATTACCATGCCTAGATTACAACAGTATGTTACTGCCAGATTGAGACCAAGTATCTGAAAAGTGAGTATGCCCCTTGGAAGTACTCAAGACATAACAGATCAATATATTTGGAAGGACATGTCAAAATCACTATGTAATTTGTATGAAATGACTGTGGACATTCATAGGTGATACCTATTGATCCTTGCTGTTATTGATCATATACTGCTGTCAGGGAAAAAACAACTGTGCACACACTTTTAAACTGTGTGTATTTATTTACATGTATTTTAAAACATTGAAGAATATTGGTAAAATTAGTAAAACATATTAAATATTAGTGCAATGAGGGTTTTTAATAATAAAAAAATAGTTTCTGATGTACTTTTCCTACATATTCTCTGGGATGAATGCCTCCCACTCTTGAGTCCACTGGCCTAATTATGGGCCATGACTTGTGTCAATAGCAAAACTCTCCTCACTGTCACTGATTAATCTTCTGTCAATATCCTTTGATAGAAGGATAGATTGGTTTGGATGCTGGTCTCTCTCCTTGAAAAACAGGGAGAACCCTCTCTGGTCTCTGGAATGCGCTACTATTGTTGTTGCTGTTGTTGTTGAGTGCAGTATTAATATTACAGTGCAGTTATTAATATTAATTTTCTTCATACCCTCCTGCTGAATATAATAGTCATTGCTTTCTTTTCTTAAATCAAAGGAGGCTTGGTTTTCTTTTCTTTGTTTCAATTGATAAATGGTTGATTTATAATACTGTATAAGTTTCAGAGGTTGGTTTTTCCAGTATGACACTAGGCCAGGTTTTTATACAGTCTATCCATCGTTCAGATATACTGCCACTGGAGGATGTTCAGCTCATACTTTGTCATACTTATAATTTACGTAGAGAAATCTGGCTTTCAGAATAAGAACGCCTTATACTGAAGAGATTAGTTGAAAGACACATATGTATTTCACCCACTGTTTATAAAATTTATTCTAATAAATATGATTAGCTTCATTAAAGAAATAGAGGAATATAAAGGCCAACTTTTTTTTTATTGAATTGTACTGTAAGTTGCCAGTGGGGGCGTTTGGAATAGCAATTGTCATTTGCTCAATGAATTGATTTTCCAGTTATGTTCTTTTAAAATTAAGAGAAAAAGTCATATTCTTTACCTCACAGCATTAGAATTATCACTCTATGTGCAGATTGTCTGAATTGTTGCCACCAAATTGAAAATTTCCTTTTTCCTTGAGCTTTTGGAAGTGGGTCTTGACATTTCAAGTAGAGGAAGAGAAGAATAAGCAGTTTCCTTCATGGGAGGCCAGGTCTGTTCTTGGCTCTGTCTCTTGTTAGCGTGTGATCTCCAGCAGGTCACCAAACTCTCTAGTATGGCTGTTGTTTTATCCATTGAATAGACACAGTAATTCCTGTTCCCTTCCCCATTTTCAGGAGGTGCCCTCGCTCTGTAGGAAGATGCATGGGAATGACTGTAGCAGTGAAGGGGTTTTGCCATACAAAATGGCTCACTTGTGAAGAATCACTATACAGATTAATTTCACGTTTTGAAACAGCATGTTCTTTATTTGACTGCTCCGGGTCTTTGTTGCTGCATGCGCTTTTCTCTGGTTTCGGTGAGAGGGGGCTGCCTCTGGCTGTGGTGCACGAGCTTCTCACTGCAGTGGCTTCTCTTGTGGAGCACAGACTCTAGAGTGCTCGGGTTTCAGAAGTTGCAGCACTGGGCTCAGCGGCCGTGGCCCCCGGGCTCTAGAGCGCAGGCTCAGTAGTTGTGGCACAAGGGCTTAGTTGCCCGGAAGGAATGTGGGATCTTCCCGGATGAGGGATGGCACCCAAGTCTCCTGCACTGGCAGGTGGATTCTTTATCATGGAGCTACCTGGGAAGCCCAAATTGCACATTTTAAAGACTCATTTTGTTTTATCTATTATATTATCTAGCCACATTTTCAAATGAATGCTATTTTCAAATAAGAGATTTATAGAAAAATTGTGAAGATAGTAGAGCGTCCTTGTATCCCACATTCAGTTTCCCCTTTTATCAGCATTTATGATTAGTAATTTTTACATATTTTTAATCACTAAAATTAATATTCTGTATCTTCAAGGTCCCAAAAATGGGGGATGCCCTGCTTCCTTTTCTGTGATCTCACTTTGATGGGAAACAGTGTATTTGTTGTAAGTAACAAGTATTTTTGCTTATGGCATTTTTTGGCTCCAAACAACAGAAAAGACTAGCGCAACTGGCTTAAAGAGTAAAGAAAATTTATTAGCTGAGGTAACAGGAGATGTGGCAGTTTCAAGATAAATACAGGGACTCAGTAACATCATCAGAATCAGTCAGGTTTTTTCCATTTTTCTGCCTCCTCATCCTCAGGGAGTTTGCTTGTCTGCAATCTAGCATTACCCCTGGTCGCCAGATGGCCATAGCTATGCATCCCATCCAGATACAACCAGCAGAAGAGGGACCATTTCTTTCTTTGTGATTTTTGGACCAGCAAGGCAGGCCTCTTCCAGAAGCCCTTCAGCAGACTTTCTCTCAACTGTTTTTGGTCCAAATGCATCATATGCCTATGCCTACACCAGTCACTGGTAAGAGAAGGGAGGTCCCAGCGAGTGGCTTAGAGCAACCATGGTGTGCCTCTAGGGGTTGGGGTGAGGTTCTCTTCCTCTGAGAAAGTATACAGCCATCTAGGGGACAGTGGACATCCGAGCAAAAGTAATGCTGGAATAGAAAGGAGGTGTGGTGGTGGTTGTGGGGATTGGCTGATATGTAGGCAATTAACAAAGGCAACTACAACAGATAATACTATACTTGCATTACAAAAGTGAGTGGAAGAAATTTAAATAATAAAATAATGAACACTTACTATTTATGACAAACCAGGTGTTATTCTAAGATAGAAATGGGATTCTGTAAATAATATCATCAAGACCTTTTCTAACATGCTTTGAAATAATGAAAATTTGAGGACCTAATATGGTTATTAGGGGCCTTAAAAACTTGCAAAGCTGGCAACTTCACAGATTCTGGGACAATATATGCCAGATAAATATTTGTTGAGTTATGTTGCATGAATATTTTGTCCAAATATGAAACAAGATGTAATTTTTGCTTCTTTTGCTTGAATATAATTTATTCTTCTAAATTTTGACATTAAACAACATATACATATTTAAGTATAGCTAATATTATGTTAGTATATTAATATTTTGTAAATAATAAATTCAGTTCAGTTCAATTGCTCAGTCGTGTCTGACTCTTTGTGACCCCATGGACTGCAGCATGCCTTCCTTGTCCATCACCAACTCCCAGGATCTACTCAAACTTTTGTCAGTTGAGTCAGTGATGCCATCCATCCAACCATTTCATCCTCGGTCATCCCTTGTCCTCCTACCTTCAATCTTTCCCAACATCATGGTCTTTCCCAAGGAGTCAGTTCTTCGTATCAGGCGGCCAAAGTATTGGAGTTTCAGCTTCAGCATCAGTCCTTCCAATGAATATTCGGGACTGATTTCCTTTAGGATGAACTGGTTGGATCTCCTTGCAGTCCAAGGGACTCTCAAGAGTCTTCTCACAGTTCAAAACCATCAATTCCTCAGTGCTCAGCTTTCTTCATAGTCCAACTCTCACATCTATACATAACTACTGGAGAAACCATACCTTTGACTAGATGGCCTTTGTTGGCAAACTAATGTCTCTGTTTAATACGCTGTCTAGGTTGGTCATAACTTTTCTTCCAAGGAGCAAGTGTCTTTTAATTTCATGGCTGCAATCACCATCTGCAGTGATCTTGGAGCCAAAGAAAATAAAGTCTGTCACTGTTTCCACTGTTTCTCCATCTATTTGCCATGAAGTGATGGGACCAGATGCCATGATCTTAATTCTGTGAATGTTGAGTTTTAAGCCAACTTTTTCACTTTCCTCTTTCACTTTCATCAAGAGGCTTTTTAGTTCTTCTTTGCTTTATGCCATAAGTGTGGTGTCATCTTCATATCTGAGGTTATTGATATTTCTCCCGGCAATCTTGATTCCAGCCTGTGCTTCATCTAGCCCAGAATTTCTCATGATGTACTTTGCATAGAAGTTAAATAAGCAGGGTGACAATATACAGCCTTGACATACTTCTTTTCCTATTTGGAACCATTCTGTTGTTTCATGTCCACTTCTAACTGTTGCTTCCTTACCTGCATACAGATTTCTCAAGAGGCAGGTGAGGTGGTCTGCCATCTCTTTAAGAATTTTCCAGTTTGTTGTGATCCACACAAAGGATTTGGCATGATCAATAAAGCAGATGTTATTCTGCGACTCTCTTGCTTTTTTGATGATCCAGCGGATGTTGGAAATTTGATCTTTGGTTCCTCTACCTTTTCTAAAACCAGCTTGAACATCTGGAAGTTCACGGTTCGCATACTGCTGATGCCTGGCTTGGAGAATTTTGAGCATTACTGTATTAGTGTGTAAGATGAGTGCAATTGTGCAGTAGTTTGAACATTCTTTGGCATTACCTTTCTTTGGGATTGGAATGAAAACTGACCTTTTCTAATCCTATGGCCACTGCTGAGTTTTCCAAATTTGCTGGCATATTGAGTGCAGCACTTTCACAGCATCATCTTTTAGGACTTCGAAAAGCTCAGCTGGAATTCTATCACCTCCACTAGGCTTTGTTTGTAGTGATGCTTCCAAAGGCTCACTTGACCTATATTCTAGGATGTCTGGCTCTAGGTGAATGATCACACCATTGTGATTATCTGGGTCAGAAAGCTCTTTTCTGTATAGTTCTTCTGTATATTCTTGTGACCTCTACTTAATATCTTCTGCTTCTGTTAGGTCCATGTCATTTCTGTCCTTTATTGAGCCCATCTTTGCATGAAATATTCCCTTGGTATCTCTGATTTTCTTGAAGAGATCTTTAGTCTTTCCCATTCTATTGTTTTCCTCTTTCTTTGCACTGATCACTGAGGAAGGCTTTCTTATCTCTCCTTGCTATTCTTTGGAACTCTGCATTCAAATGGGTATATCCTTCCTTTTCTCCTTTGCTTTTTGCTCCTTTTCTTTCTGAGCTATTTGTAAGGCCTCCTCAGACAGCCATTTTGCTCTTTTGTGTTTCTTTTTCTTGGGGATGGTCTTGATCCCTGTCTCCTATATCAGGCATTCTATCAGATCTGGTCCCTTAAATCTATTTCTCACTTCCACTGTATAATCATAAGGGATTTGATTTAGGTCATACCTGAAAGGTCTAGTAGTTTTCCCCACGTTCTTCAATTTAAGATCATGACCCCACCCATCAGAACAAGACCCGGTTTCCCCCTTAGTCAGTCTCTCCCATCAGGAAGGTTCCATAAGCCTCTTATCCTTCTCCATCAGAGGGCAGACAAACTGAAAACCACAGTCACAGAAAACTAACCAATCTGATCACATGGACCACAGCCTTGTCTAATTCAATGAAACTATGAGCCACGCTGTGTAGAGAGTTCTGACAAAATGTATTCCACTGGAGAAGGGAAATTGAATATTGAAATAGCTCGACTAAAATAATAAATTGAGTCAGGAAAAGGCTTAACCCATACACTGTCAAAACATTCCCAACATTTGAAGAACAAATTGATTTGAAATTATCTATTTTAAAATCTTTACATTTATTTGCTTTTGTTGTTTCCTGCTGCTAGGTCGCTTCAGTCTTGTCCGACTCTGTGCGACCCCATAGACGGCAGCCCACCAGCTCCCCCATCCCTAGGATTCTCCAGGCAAGAACACTAGAGTGGGTTGCCATTTCCTTCTCCAATGCATGAAAGTCAAAAGTGAAAGTGAAGTTGCTCAGTCTTGTGCGACTCTTCTCAACCCCATGGACTGCAGCTCACCAGGCTCCTCCGTCCATGGGATTTTCCAGGCAAGAGAACTGGAGTGGGTGGCCATTGCCTTCTCCATTTTGTTGTTTATTGAGGTATAATTTACACAGTCCACTCTTTTTTGGTGCAGAGGTCTATGAATTTTGAAAATTGTATATAGTGTGCAACCATCAGGAGTATTTGTTACATTCTCAAAGTTCTCTCATGCCCCTTTGTAGTTAATTTCCTCCCCTCAAATCCCTGGCAATCATTGCTTTGATTCTTGTCCCTATAGATTTGACTTTTCCAGAATATTCTAAAAATGGAATATACTGTATATAGTCTTTTAAGTCTAGCTTCTTTTACTTGGCACTACTCTTTTGAAAATTCTTTATGTGTGGTGAGTATCTGCTGTTGGTGCCTTTATATTGCTGTTTAGTGTTCCATTGCATGGATGGAACACTGTGTACAGAGTCCATCCAATCAGCAATAAAAAAGGAACATTTGGTTTGTTGCTAGCTTTTGGCAGTTATAAATAACATTACTATAACTGTTTGTGGAGAGGTTTTTATGAAAACTCTTTATTTCTCTTGAGTAAACTGCTGGGTTATTTGCTATTTATTTAATGTTTTAAGAAATTGCCAAATTGTTTAATCAGTTGGCTGTACCATTTTGCATAACAGAGTTTCAGTTGCTCCACCTCTTCCCTTAACATTTGGTAATGTCAATTTTTTATTTGAGCTATTGTCATAGTTGTATAGTGGTATCTTATTGTGCTGTCATTTGTATTTTACTAATGATTAATGACACGGAACATCTTTTTATGTGTTCACATGGCATATTTCTTCACTGGTTAAAAGACTGTTCAAATCTTTTCCCAATTATTTTTTGAGTTGATTTTTATTATTATTTAGTTTCAGTTTTAGAAATATTCTCAATACAAGTTTTTATTATACGTTATTGCTGTTGTTCAGTCTCTAAGTCCTGTTTGACTTTGCAACCCCATGGACGGTAGCACACCAGGCTTCCCTGTCCTTCACTATCTCCTAGAGTTTGCTCAGATTCATACCCATTGAGTCAGTGATGCTATCTAACCATCTCACCCTCTGATGCCCTCTTCTCCTTTTGCCTTCCATCGTTCCCAGAATCAGAGTCTTTTTCCAATGAGTCAGCTCTTTACATCACGTGGTCAAAGTATTGGAGCTTCAGCTTCAGCACCAGTCCTTCCAATGATCTGACTTCAATGAGTTGCAAACCTAGATCAATTTTAGGTGATAATCAGATCAAGCCATTTCAGGACAGTTTGTATCAGTCTTCATGTTTTCAATAAGATGTGCTGCCAGATTGAGGGCAATGCAAATTCATCTGAAATTTTCAAATTCAGTTAATAAAGGTGTCTAGATTATCTTTAGACCACACAACCTGTGTTTGCTAAAATGAGCCCGTTGCTCAGTTGTGTCTGACATTTTGTGACCCCATGGACTGCAGCCCGTCAGGCTCCTATGTTCATGGGATTCTCCAGGCAAGAATACTGGAGTGGGTTGACATTTCCTACTCCAGGGGATCTTCCCAACCCAGGGATTGAACCCCGGTCTCTTGCACTGCAGTGGATTCTAATTAAACAAAAAACTTCTACAAGAAACATAGCTCAACTGGTTAACTCCTCTGTTTACGGACACAGGAGCACTTCTTTACCTAGCAGGGGTGTTGTGAAGCACAGTTAATTATTTGCAAAATGATCCCAAGCTCCCAGATAAAAGGAAACACACTTCCCATGCCCAGTGTTACTGTTACAGTGTTCTCTGCTACCAAGGAAAATCTGATGCAGAACCTGCCTCAAGCATCTAAGAAGACTGGCATGTGATCACAGAGGGAAGTCTCCGTGCTTGTTTATTTGTTGGAAAACTGTTCAGCTAGCCTGTGATATAATGAGGTCAAGTTTAGGGGTGGGTGCACTGGCCAAAGTCAGGTCTTTTACAAAACTGCACCCAACAGTGTCAGGAGCATCAATCAGAGAAAGAATCCAGGAGCATCAATCAGAGAAAGACTCCAGGAACTAGTATTCATTTCCCCAAATCCCTTTTTGCTTTGCTATTTTCAGTTTTTCAAAGATCACATTCAAATAGCATTTTATGCTCTCTTTCACTGAATTAACAATAGCCTGGAGAAGGTATTTCAATCCCAAAAGAAACCTTTTCTATTATGACAAACCTTCGGGGGCTCATCTGGAGCACTGCTGATAGGGGCCTTCAATCAGACCTGGAAGCCCTAGCTAGTTCCTGTGCTGTGTTGTCTCCAAAGTTGTATTTATGGCCAAGGCTATGGTCACTATCAAAAGAAACATGGGCTCAGAGTTCCTCTAGACAGGAGGAATGTTAAGTGAGACATGTGTCTGCGAAAACAATCAACTAAACATATCCCCACTGCCTCTCCCTTAACTTTAGGAAAAATGGCTTTTTTAAAATGAGTTTTAGAAAAACAATGATAAACCAAGCTATTTACCTTATACTGACGTTGATGTTAACAGAAAACACACAGTTTTTTAATGGTGCATTTCGTTTATTAGATGGATCTTTCTATGGTAGTGATATTATTAATAACTATATAATGTATAATAAAACTATGAGATATGATACTAGTTTTGTTAGAGCACTGATGTATGATGTATTACATAATAATCTTCTTTAATCCTTACAATAGTCTTATGTGATAGTTATTATGTCAGTTTTACAACTGAAGAAATTGAAGCCTCTAGGCTCATTATTTAAGTGGGGGAGCAGGGATTCCAGCCTGTCACCAAGTTGAGTGTAAGTCACCAGGTTCTACTGGGTAGTTACAGAATATGATATACTAATCATTACTGGTGATGATCAGAAAAATTCATGAATTACTATTGGTTTAAACATTATCCTTACAGGAACAGAAGATAGTAAACATAACATCTGTGGAATTTTTTAATGAAGGAGAAATCAAATGAATATGTAAATCAGCCAGGGGGGAAAATAACCTACAACCATTTCCAAAATCACTTTTAGCAGCAAATCTTTAAGCTACATGGCAATGTATGGAAACTGAATGCTGTGTTTTCACTGCTGGGACCAGGGTCTAACCACTGGTTGGGGAACTAAGATCCCCCAAGCTACACAGCCAAAAAAAAAAAAAAAAGAAACTGCCACAAAATGATAAGGATTTTAGGTTACTTAAGTGCAAATAAAATGAGAGGTGTTTCTGTCAAAGCAACAGCTGATTTCTACTATAGAGATCAGACAATCAGTAACAGAGCAAAAACAGTAAGGTTCAGAATGTCCATTCAAAAATATACAATGATCTTTTATTTTGTAAACAGTAAATGTAACTTAGGTACCGGAAGCTCTTTCTGGAATAAATGATTAACGTCATGGTGACAATGATGGTGGACAGGAGGTTAGGAAGGACGGATTCTAGTCCTGCCTCTAATTAGCTAGCTATGTCACCTTGGACGAGTCATGTGACCTCTCCCGACTCCAGTTTTCTCACTTGTACAATGAGGTCTCTGGTCTCTTACAATTCTAAAATTCTCTGAGTCTATGAGTCAAACTCATTTCTTCTTTGCTTAATGGCTCAATTTTGCTTTCTGCACACCTCTTGGGAACCGATTGAAAATGCAATTCAATTCTCACATGGGCTTCTTTGCTCACTCCATGCCTCCAAGCTGCTGCTGCTGTTTTTAACCCCTTTGTCATTGGGAAACACTTTCAAGGATAGTGGGGAAGCAAGTAAGATGAAAATAATTTACCAAAAGACTGAGTTTTACATTGACATGCAATGCACTTATGTCCACTTTGCCATCTTTTTTGCTGTTCTGCTTTTTGATTACCCTCTGTTAGGCTGAATTGCTTTTCTTTCTTTTTTTTTTTTTCATTTACCACAAAATGCTTTTTTAAAAAATTGTAACTTGGAAAACCAAGATGGATTCTTCTATTCAAATTAGCAAGCAACAAATATTTTTAGCTTTTTACCTACTAATTTTCTGTGTGCAATGATTGTCATTATTTTAGCTGACAGAATTAATGAGCTGATTCAATTAAAAGGTTTTAGGAACATTATTTATGGCTTAATGGTAAGTATATTAACAAAAACTGCATTACCATGTAAAGCATACCCATCTCTTTCACCTTTGAAAATATTTCAACACTTCTCTCTGGAAGCATATTTTAAAACAAATATAACAAATACATAATGACTACTTTCTAAAAATGCACTGCATTAAGTAGGAAATTGAAGTCCAGAAGATATTAAGACCATGAAAGAGAAGGAAGGCCTGTTCTGCAGCTGACCTTGAAACCCCAGCTTGCATTTACTGGGAAAACAAACAATAAAAATAAAAACCTAAGGAGTATGTGAGACCATATAATAGAAGACAATCCTCAAATCTCAAGATCCTTATGGACAGCTCAAACTGTAGACACTCAATGTTTCTCTGCAATAACGTCATGTAACTTGTGGGTGTTTACTTTACTAAGAGCAATAATTATCTGTGGCCTTCTAAAGTGTTTATCTTGAGTTTTTAAATCATATTTCTATTGAAATATTTTGCTTATATGAATTCCTAAACAGATCTCAGCCATGGACAGATGTTACTAATACTTTACTCGATGTTATAGAACCAGTGAAAAATGTTACTGTTTATTACTCAGGCCCATGAACAAGATTAGGAGTTCTGTTCCAAATGCTTAGAATTTATTTATATTTGCACGAAACATGAACAGCCTAGGGCGGGAATAGAAAATATGTGGCATCTATGTGACCACTACCCACTCCAAAGACTAGTGCCCAGAACTGATCACAGTCTTATTTCCCATTGAGCTGGACTCAGCCTCAGAACTCTTCTCAGCAGTAGTGAATGCAGCTACCACAGCATATAGAAAATTATTTGCTGCCCAAAGTCTAGAAGTAAAATATCTTACTAAAAGCCCCACAGGTTTGCCTCTTTCCTTTTTATACTATAATTGTCTTTTCTGAAATTTCAAATCTTTTGCTT
The DNA here is from genome assembly GCA_006408695.1 of Aepyceros melampus. Taxonomy (NCBI): domain Eukaryota; kingdom Metazoa; phylum Chordata; class Mammalia; order Artiodactyla; family Bovidae; genus Aepyceros; species Aepyceros melampus. The sequence continues at coordinate 132,823 of SJXQ01011245.1, forward strand.
TCATTTTGCCAAGTAATGGTTTGTGCACTGTGGCTGAGCCACCCGGGAAGCCCAAGTAATGATTTATTTTCCCCCAAATGAGCATTTACTGCATACTTCTGAATTCCCCACAACACCTGAGACAGTTCTAAACACACACTTGTTGCTGTTTAGTCACTAAGTCTGACTCTTGCGACCCCATGGACTATAGCCTGCCAAACATACATCAGGGACTCAATAAATATTCGTGTCTTCAAGACCCTAAACGCTAAAAATATAAGATGGAAACATCCCACAGAGCCAAAGAGGATCCAGTCTCAGCGATATCTGTCCTGAGTGTCACTTCTCTCCGGAGACACTCATGGAAGGAATCACATACCAACATGGCCCCAGTGAATTAAGTCCTGGGAAACAGCAGAGCACAGAAGAAATGTGAGAATTCCAGCTCCTTCTGTGTCATAAGTCTTCAAAATATGAGGAAATATGCCAAACGTCTCTGGCTTTCAGATGATAACATACTCTGAATTAATGACCAACAGGGAAACACCCCCTGAGCAGTTCATGGGCAGCGTCTCTCCCAAGTCAGATCCTGTTGGCCAATGACCAGAGAACTTGTCTCTCCTGAGCCAGCAGACACTTCTATGGCCAGGAAGCACTTTGTCACCGGCTCAGCAGTATAAAAGCGAGCAATGGAAAGCACCATTTTTTGCAGTTAATCTAATAATTCCACCAAATATCCCCAAATCTGTGTACAAAACATAGTTGCCTTGACTTGATTTTAGGGGAAACTTCCTTAAATAGAAATGTAAAGATAAAGCTAAGCCTTAATAAGCCTTTTTTTTTTTTTAAAGAAACAAAAATTTTAAATGTTTGAGTTGATTTAGCAATATATTGGATAAACAATAATGTACAAAGGCTAATTTTAAGGCAAACACGATGAAAGCACAGGAATTCCTCTTACAACTAAGTGTATATGTGGCTGCTAAGTTGCTTTCAGTTCAGTTCAGTTCAGTTGTCGCTCAGTCATGTCTGACTCTTTGTGACCCCATGAATTGCAGCACGCCAGGCCTCCCTGTCTATCACCAACTCCCGGAGTTCACTCAAACTCATGTCCATCGAGTCGGTGATGCCATCCAGCCATCTCATCCTCTGTTGTCCCCTTCTCCTCCTGCCCCCAATCCCTCCCAGCATCAGAGTCTTTTCCAATGAGTCAACTCTTCGCATGAGGTGGTCAAAGTACTGGAGTTTCAGCTTTAGCATCATTCCTTCCAAAGAAATCCCAGGGCTGATCTCCTTTAGAATGGACTGGTTGGATGTCCTTGCAGTCCAAGGGACTCTCAAGAGTCTTCTGCAACACCACAGTTCAAAAGCATCAGTTCCTCGGCACTCAGCCTTCTTCACAGTCCAACTCTCACATCCATACATGACCACAGGAAAAACCATAGCCTTGACTAGTCATGTCCAGTTCTTTGTGACCCTATGGATTGTAGCCCACCAGGCTCCTCTGTCCATGGATTCTCCAGGCAAGGATACTGGAGTGGGTAGCCATTTCCTTCTCGAGAGGATCTTCCAACCCAGGGATCAAACTGTCTCCTCCATTGGCAGAGGATTCTTTACCCTCTGAGCCACCAGGGAAGCTTTTACAACTAAGTATGCATCCTCAAAGACTCTGGTGGATGAAACTGCCATATTTCAGATTTTGAGGGTTTCTAAAGTAATTAATTCTCACCAAAGTAATTAATTTACATCAAAACATATGATGTGTTTCTCTGATTCCAATAAATACACCTAGTTTTCAGCTGAAGAAAATGAAAAAGAATAATTGTCTTTTCTGAAATTTTCAAATCTTTTGCTTTCATTTTGCCAAGTAATGGTTTGTGCACTGTGGCTGAGCCACCCGGGAAGCCCAAGTAATGATTTATTTTCCCCCAAATGAGCATTTACTGCATACTTCTGAATTCCCCACAACACCTGAGACAGTTCTAAACACACACTTGTTGCTGTTTAGTCACTAAGTCTGACTCTTGCGACCCCATGGACTATAGCCTGCCAAACATACATCAGGGACTCAATAAATATTCGTGTCTTCAAGACCCTAAACGCTAAAAATATAAGATGGAAACATCCCACAGAGCCAAAGAGGATCCAGTCTCAGCGATATCTGTCCTGAGTGTCACTTCTCTCCGGAGACACTCATGGAAGGAATCACATACCAACATGGCCCCAGTGAATTAAGTCCTGGGAAACAGCAGAGCACAGAAGAAATGTGAGAATTCCAGCTCCTTCTGTGTCATAAGTCTTCAAAATATGAGGAAATATGCCAAACGTCTCTGGCTTTCAGATGATAACATACTCTGAATTAATGACCAACAGGGAAACACCCCCTGAGCAGTTCATGGGCAGCGTCTCTCCCAAGTCAGATCCTGTTGGCCAATGACCAGAGAACTTGTCTCTCCTGAGCCAGCAGACACTTCTATGGCCAGGAAGCACTTTGTCACCGGCTCAGCAGTATAAAAGCGAGCAATGGAAAGCACCATTTTTTGCAGTTAATCTAATAATTCCACCAAATATCCCCAAATCTGTGTACAAAACATAGTTGCCTTGACTTGATTTTAGGGGAAACTTCCTTAAATAGAAATGTAAAGATAAAGCTAAGCCTTAATAAGCCTTTTTTTTTTTTTTAAAGAAACAAAAATTTTAAATGTTTGAGTTGATTTAGCAATATATTGGATAAACAATAATGTACAAAGGCTAATTTTAAGGCAAACACGATGAAAGCACAGGAATTCCTCTTACAACTAAGTGTATATGTGGCTGCTAAGTTGCTTTCAGTTCAGTTCAGTTCAGTTGTCGCTCAGTCATGTCTGACTCTTTGTGACCCCATGAATTGCAGCACGCCAGGCCTCCCTGTCTATCACCAACTCCCGGAGTTCACTCAAACTCATGTCCATCGAGTCGGTGATGCCATCCAGCCATCTCATCCTCTGTTGTCCCCTTCTCCTCCTGCCCCCAATCCCTCCCAGCATCAGAGTCTTTTCCAATGAGTCAACTCTTCGCATGAGGTGGTCAAAGTACTGGAGTTTCAGCTTTAGCATCATTCCTTCCAAAGAAATCCCAGGGCTGATCTCCTTTAGAATGGACTGGTTGGATGTCCTTGCAGTCCAAGGGACTCTCAAGAGTCTTCTGCAACACCACAGTTCAAAAGCATCAGTTCCTCGGCACTCAGCCTTCTTCACAGTCAACTCTCACATCCATACATGACCACAGGAAAAACCATAGCCTTGACTAGTCATGTCCAGTTCTTTGTGACCCTATGGATTGTAGCCCACCAGGCTCCTCTGTCCATGGATTCTCCAGGCAAGGATACTGGAGTGGGTAGCCATTTCCTTCTCGAGAGGATCTTCCAACCCAGGGATCAAACTGTCTCCTCCATTGGCAGAGGATTCTTTACCCTCTGAGCCACCAGGGAAGCTTTTACAACTAAGTATGCATCCTCAAAGACTCTGGTGGATGAAACTGCCATATTTCAGATTTTGAGGGTTTCTAAAGTAATTAATTCTCACCAAAGTAATTAATTTACATCAAAACATATGATGTGTTTCTCTGATTCCAATAAATACACCTAGTTTTCAGCTGAAGAAAATGAAAAAGTTAAAATAAAAAGGCTCCAATTATTCCTTTAATGCAAGTGAGTAAGAGCATATTTAATCTAAGCTTAACAGTCATTCATTTGTGCATTCAACATTTATTGAACACCTGCTCTGTGCCAGGAGCTCTGTTAGCTATTGGGTCATACAGTGGTGAACAAGATAAATATAGTTCCTACTCTATGGAGCTTACAGCTGAGTCAGAAAATCTCGCCAGTGAACAACTACAGACAGAAGTATGTCAACAACTGAGATAAATGTGGCACAATCAAATAAAAGGTGCCTACAACTTTTGGTTTACTTACAAAACTATGGTTTCCTGCAGAGGTCATTGGGATTATATAAATTTTGATTTTCCCTTTTAAAGAAATTTCAGTTAAAATTAGAAAACAGTCCACTTTACATACACTCAATTGTAGTTTCTGACTGTATCTGTGTTGAATATTAAAAATGATGCTTTTTTTTAAGAAAAAAGTGTTAGCTATTCTAGAAATACCTTTAACAGGCTGTTTGCAGGGGAATTCATGACTGCTTTAGGTTAATGGTCGGTGGCTTCATGTTCAGGCCTCAATTAAACTCTGAACTTCCATTGTTATTACTTAATTGACTTGGTTAATTTCATGTCAGCATTTCAAAATGACCTTCCTTTTAAAAAATAAAAATTACCTGACAGGGAAGCATTGTGGCAGCCATCCCACACTGTCTTTATGTATGGTTGGGCCTACCATTTACTCAATTTATCTACCACTAGGGTACTTCTCATCCTTGCTTATGACATGAGACAGCTCCAAGTAAATGCAAGTGGTGAGGGAAAAGAGATGAAACACGAAATCTATCTGCTACCATGACTATTATTAGGATGCCAACTAAATCCACTGATATCCACTTTAATTCTAATCAGGGAGTTAGTCTTAAACACCTTGCACATCATGATTAAATGCTGTCAAGTTATGCTTCTTTGAAAGCAGGATTATGTGCACCTTTTCCTTCCATTACAAGTGCCTCCAAAGGTTTAGTTGTGCCAGTTAACTAGATGGAAACGTAAATCCCCTTTACTTGTACATGAGACAACAATAAGAACAAGTTGGATTGCTTTAACTAATGAGTGGGATTTTATATAAAGTAGGTATGACGCCAAGATGGAACTCTGCTAGACTGACTGAAGCAAATTAAAGCATCAAATGAGTCCTTCCCCTCCCCCTGCATTGTGGAAAAGTTTTAAAAGTCTTTTTGAAGTACTTTGATCAAGCTTTGAAATCATTTTAGTGGATGACTATTGTATGAAAACCGTAATTTATAGTTCTTGACCTAAGCAGCTCTTTGTCTCACAGCCATGTTCAAAACAATAGCAGGAAAGTGAAAAACACAAGGGGAACGCAAGCTGTTCTGGTTATTATTTAATTCATAATTCCATCTTCCTTAATCTTTGCAATCCAGGCATGTTCTTAATAAAACATCTTCAGACCATTTTTACTATATATAGGAAGGTTAGTTTGGCATAATACAATTAGAGGGTCTGAACTCTGTCACTGAGACCTTTCCTTAACCTGAGGGTGACCTACCAGGCAGGTCCAGAGAGGATCTCGCTATAAATGGTGACAGTGCAGGCAAACTCCTATTGTTTGCCTTTTAATTTCTCTCTAGTTAAGCCGGCTTTGTTCCTTGACCTTAATTGAGAAGGTGCCAGCTGGGAGATTTTCACCTCCCATCCTATTCACAAAATAGTTATAGTTAGGAGACAATTTGCTCCCAGCAGATCACACAGAGAATGGCACGCTTCCTCCAAGATGAACGAGCTAGGCCGTGATTCTCTAATTGAATCACAGAGACATTTTACTATTTTAATTAGTAATTTTAATCAGCTAAACATCACCATTCAGCCTGAAAATATCAGTAAACCTCACATGTTCTTTGGTCTCTTTTTGCCAAAATAGTTACGGACAGACTAACCCTCAGGCTCTCTCTGACCCTGTAAATATCTTAGTTACAGGTTTTACGATCTTCAGGTGCCACAGATGCCTGTGAACACTGGGTACACAGGGGAGCCTTAGGTGTGCTTTTCCCCAGAGGGTTTAGGCCAATTGTTCTTCCCCAACCTGGACTCTGAAAATACATGGATCAGGATTCAGATGGGCTGCACTTCAGTCCTGGGATCATTTCCCAGAGAGAAGAAAAACCAGGGGATAGTGTTGTTGATGTTCAGTCGCTCAGTCATGCCTGACCTTTGCGACCCCATGAATCGCAGCACGCCAGGCTTCCCTGTGCTTCAGTATCTCCCAGAGTGTGCTCCAACTGACGCCTATGAGTCAGTGATGCCATCCAGCCTCTCATCCTCTGTCATCCCCTTCTCTCCTGCCCTCAATCTTTCCAGCATCGGAGTCTTTGTCAATGAGTTGTAATCAGTAAGTGCCGAATGTGTGTCCACATGGGAAGAAACTGCAAAGGCTGGAGAAGGCGAGATGACAGGGGACAGGGAGGAAATGGAGGCCAGCACGTGAAAGATTTAATTCAACTGAAACTGCAGGTCTGTAAAGGGGGTGTGTGTGGGGGTGGGCACTGGTGAGAAAGAGCAGACATCTCGGGTATCTTGGTTCCAGAGAGGAAAGGAAAAACTGGGTGTAGCTCCTGGGGAGGGGCGAGTGAATTAACTGTTCACTTGGCGCTGTGCGTTAATTAGTGAGGCCCACCGGGGCCCATTTAGTGCATGACCTCATCCAGGGCGCTAAGCAGTCCCCTGGAGGCTTTCATGAGTGAGTGCACCCCCTCAAAGACTTGACAACTTATCTTTTTCCATAGTGGAATTAAGCCTTGCCAATAATGAGCAGCTACACACCTATGCTTAAAGGAAAATGATGTCCCCTGGAGAGCCAGTTTTCTACTCTGCACCCGAGCCTCTCTTTTATATATGATTTAGGAGTGTTTAGAAGAGTTAACAGACACTTTGCCCAAAGCAAATTAAGAAAAAAAAAAAGAAGTCTCATTGTTTTTTGTTTGTTTGGGGTAGAAATGGGGTGGGACCAAGTCTGTGAAGTAGCCTGAAGTATCCGTGCTGGATCAGCTTTGCTCTGAACTCATCCCTCTGAGAGCTTCTAACGAACAGTGTCTCTTGTTTGTTTGTGAGAGCAGACGCTTGGCAGGTCTACATATGCCAGAGAGAACATCACTGAGTTTTATGTTTGTACACACAATCCTGCTTTCTGACTTGGCTTAATTCATCAGCACGGTTTGCAGAGATCTCCATAAAGTAGGATTTGACTTTAACGTTAATGTTCTAAGGACGAGAGAAGAAAAAAAAAAAAAAGTCACCATATGTCTACTCTTTAGGAGGGATGTTTACACTGTCTAAATTAAAAAAAAAAACCACAAACAAGTAAACAAACAACACACATGGAAATATTAATAGCACAGGTAAGTATTTCTTACATAAAAGGACAAAGAAGATTTCGGCTTCTAATCTAGGAACATCAGTCCCCCCAACACCACTCCTCCAATGTCTACTGAAAAGTAATACACATTATAATCACATTAGTTTTTATGTTGTATAAAGCTTAGTTTTAAATAACTTTGTAACTTTATCATGGTATGTACAGTCTATCACTGGTTTCTTTCCCACTTTTCAGGGCCAGATTTAAAAATCTCATCCATAAAGAAAAGGTGATGCCTTTGCCAGAGAACACTGATCCTTCTCCTAACATATTATGTCAGGGTGCCAGGTAGGAGCAAGCACCTCTTTCATTTTTAAAATTTATTTGTGCCCCTTCATCATAAATTTGTTTAATGTAAAATAAACAAATCCTTGATGAGGGTTTAACAAGGTTTTCAACATCTGTGCAGATCCATGTAATTTACTCCTAAAGAAGAAAAATCAGTTTAAAGCATGCCATGAAAACTGCTTTTAACAACAGTTTGGTCTAAGAGTGTGCGTGTGTGTATTAAGACAACACTGGTTCCCAAGGTGTGTGTCTGTGTGTGTGTGTGTGGTGTGTATCAAGACAATAGCAGCGGTTCCCAAGTGTGAGTGTGTGTGGTGTGTATTAAAAACAATAGCACTGGTTCCCAATCATTCTATTTTACTCACAAAACCTGTATGGTGAATTTTACACTGAAGCACAAGTTTGCCTGATAATACCATACCATTTCATCATCTCCCTCTTTTTTGTTTAACACAACCTACCACAGAGATAAAATCCATGTCTGAACCCAACATGTTTGTGTTCTTCAAAAGGAAAGGCAATAGGCAGACGTCTGCATACCCTCTTAGGTGCAAAATGAACAGAGTACAGACAGTAAAGTCTTTTGAAAGAACCAAGCAATGCATATAACTTGAGGGTGTTTGTAAAAGTTACATTTTTACTAATATTTCCAAACTCACTCAATATTATAAAGAATATTATTTTTTGTCATCATGGGGGAAAATTTTATTAAATACATTTTTGGGTATGGATTAATATTTTACCTTCCTAAAAGACAGGTTTATAATGAATTTATAATGATGTTTTCCTTCAGATTGAAATTTGGTTTGCAGTATAAAAAGTGAATAAATGAAAGTGAACAAATACAAAACTTCTTTTATTTTGCTAACCTGAAAATCACTCCAGGTTTATTTTTGGTACACTTAATTCATTCAAAGCCTAACTTCCCTAATGCCTAACTTTTGGGAGATATAAAGCAGGGTAAAGAATGCACTTTTGAAAAATTTTACTATAAAAATACCAATTACCATCCATACCTACAGACAACTAGTTGTGTTTAAAAATAAACTCTTTTCAAGGCTGGCCCCGAGCTTCAGTTATCTGCCCTCAGCCCCCAATCCAAAAGAGAAGCATGGTTTCCAGACACAACATAACTGATGCTTTTAAATGAGATAAGTGGAAAATGTTTGGTGTTCAAACAAGTAATATAAAAAGAAGAAATTCTCATCAAGTATATTTTTTTCAGCTTGGCTTACTGCCATAGAAGTCAGGAAACCATAAAGACTGGACAAAACAAGCGCAGGCTCCCAGCAAGATCAGCCCTTGCAGGTGAGTGAGAAAATCTAGTTGTAGCCTTCACGACTTTGGCTTTGCTAGGACCGTGAGAGGTTATTCCACGATGGTAATGCAATCCTGGGTATCTGTAAGTGTACATGAAGAGAAATGGGGAGGGAGACAGAATGAATGCAGGCTTAGCCAAAAAATAAATAAAAGGGCGATTTGGTAACTGGGCGGAGAATTGAAAAATCACACCTTTCAGTCTCACATTTTTTCTTTTGTTCAGTATATAAGGAGAAACCATCCGGAAGGAAGAAAGATTATGACTATCTATAAACTAACTGTTTGACAGAGACAGAAATGCTGATAATGAGTGGGTTGTGTCTGTAGTTCTTGGCTGTTCCCATGAGCAAGGGATGAAGGAAAACAGAAACTCTTGATATGTTTGTCTAAAGAGGTAGTGGTGTGACCACGGGCAGCGAGAGTTCAGCTGAAGTTCAGGGCAGATGTTGCCAGGAGTTTACGCTGCAGGAAAGTAAAATTGCTTCCGGATTCACCTTTTCCTCCCAGATTCTCTTCCAGGATCATCAGGGTCAAGCAACACTGTGGCACAAGGTGACGATGTCAGTGGGGAAGCAGGCATGGAGCAGGATGCCCCTCTCCCGGTTACAGTCCAGCTCCTGGATAAACCCGTACCAGTAGATGACTAAGCCTGGCCCAAACCTGCAAAAACATGAGAAAATAACACACACAGGAGTACTGACATAATTCCAGAAAAAGGTAATCACTGATGCATGGATAAGATGACTAACTGACTTTACACAGTTTTTGTCTTGGTTGCTATGATTCTGACTGAAAGTAGTTGAACTTAGACCAAAAAGTTTATTTAATGGAAATGTTACCGATTTGTTACCTTTTTTTCAAGGAACCTGAACTATTTCACTATCCTGATTTCCTCTCAGTCAGGTGTTATGTTGACTTAGCTGATGAAGGATAAAACAGAGTTGCAGTAGCATTGAGCTGGGGAGCATCAGGCTTGGGCTTTTAGCCTTTTAACATTCAGAGGCACAGCTGAGCACAGCTTCCCTCGTGGCTCAGATGGTAAAGAATCTGCTTGCAATGCAAGAGACCGGAGTTTGATCCGAGGGTCAGGAAGATGCCCTGGAAAAGGGAATGGCAACTACTCCAGTATTCTTGCCTGGAGGGTTGCCTCCATGTACAGAGGCGCCTGGTGGGTTACAGTCCATGGGATCCCAAAGAGTTGGACATGACTGAGCGATTAACACTTTCACATTCAGAGGCACCCTTTTAAAGGTTAAACTTACCTATTTTCAATTAAGTGAAAAAAAAGTTTGAAAAGTAATTTAAAAAAACGAAATGGCTCAAAGTCTTCTTACAATATACCAGTAGGGCCAGAAGTTTCTTCTGCCCTATTCTTTCTAGTCTAAAAAAAACCAAAACCAAACCACACATACTACACACATATGACAACTGGGATCCTACAAAGAAATCTCTTGACCTTCTCCTCTCTCTACACTACAACTTCTCTTAAGCTTGAACATGGCATAAAATTTGGCTGTAGGTTCTTATCATGAAAACAAGGAATAATGCCACGTAGAGGTGAGAAAAAGTCTTGACAGATGCAGGCTTAAAACCTCAGTATTTCTAAATAATGCCTCCGAATTATCTCCAATTTAGTTAGCAGCACACTCAGGAAGTAGTCAGCAGGAAGTTGAGACCTCTAGGTTGGGTTCATAAAGATGTAATCATTATCAATACCATGCACACAGAGATGTTTTGCACATCAGTTTCACGTTTTTCCTACTAAGAGTACTTAATTAAAGGGCAGCTCTACTTTTGGTGTCGTGTTGCAGGAATTTTACAGTGAAATCATAAATTATGAATGTTGGGTTAGTAAAAGGATGTCTAAAAACAGAACTGCTTTCTGTATTCTGACATTACAGCGGGCTGAATTGAGCTAGGCCAAAAGGCTTTTTCCTTCCATGATTTATTATATGCTGAAGTGTACTTGCCAAAACAAACAGTACAGGATGGGCTGTGAAATACTGTATGCACAGGAACAAGTTCAGTTGGATATCGTGGGATGGTTTATTTGGGGATTCACATCAGGAAGGTAGCCAAGCTGGATGCAAGATTAACTGAAACCTTTGCATCCTCACTGTGCAGGGACAGAATCCTGAGATGGCAGCTCTCAACAACTGAACATGTTCGGGGTGAGGGGCACAGGAGCCATTTAGGATGCAATGCCTTGGAGTACCAGGCCCTGTAATATTTACCCTCAGGGCTGACTGCACGTGCTTTTGTTTCTCAGTATCTCTTAAGAGTCTCCTTTGTGGTCAGAAGAATCAGGCACCTAAGGTGCGAGGTATGCACACCTCCCCCCCCCTCTGCTGCTGCCACTCTTTCCGGCTGTGCTTACTTGCCCATCAGGTGAAGCTCACACCTAAACAAGGTATTGCTTCCATTGGGTTTCTTAGTAACTCTCAATCACAAACAACTGCAATGGATACCACTTGGTTTCTTGATTTCACAAAGAACTCTGTGACTAGTATCAGATGATCTTGGGTTTGTCAAAACAAGTCTGGCAAGAGCAGAAAGATCTGTGATTCTGAGGATCATGCCTGAGATGCCTTTAAACCTTCCCATCAGTAAAGCAGCCCTGAGTCACAGTCTTGAGAAACCTAATGTTAACCTCAACACGTTTCCCCTGTTTTATTATGCAGCCATTCTGGAAGCTGTGATGTTCTTTAGAAAGGTGCTCATATTTTTACAAAGGGAAAAAAAAAAAAAAAAGGCAATCTAACCAGTCATGGAAAAGAACAAAAGAATATATAGAGGTCATAAACAACAAGCCCAGTGTTTTAAAGATTTAATAAAACAAAAACACATATCACCAGCACTGAGAGAGTGAGAGCAGCCTGCTCTTTACCTGAGTCATAAGCCAAAGGACACGAGGCATGACGGCTCTTTACGAAAATGGCAATTTCTAGGCATTAAAATCAGGCTGGGGATCACCTCGATGACCAAGAAAGTAGACTTGTGTTTCACTTGTGAGGCAACAGATGAAATCAGCAACCAGAAACTGTTTTGCAAGATTGTGCCTCTGGATTGCTTTCATGTCCCAGCTATTGTAAACACTGCTGCAATGAACATTGGGGTACACATGTCTCCTTCAATTCTGGTTTCCTCAGCGTATATGCCCAGCAGTGGGATTGCTGGATCATTGCTAAGTCACTTCAGTCGTGTCCGACTCTGTGCGACCCCATAGACGGCGGCCTACCAGGCTCCCCCGTCCCTGGGACTCTCCAGGCAAGAACACTGGAGTGGTTTGCCATTTCCTTCTCCAATGCATAAAAGTGAAAAGTGAAAGTGAAGTCGCTCAGTCATGTCCGACCATCAGCGATCCCATGGACTGCAGCCTTCCAGGCTCCTCTGTCCATGGGATTTTCCAGGCAAGAGTACTGGAGTGGGGTGCCATTGCCTTCTCCGTGCTGGATCATAGGGCAGTTCTATTTCCAGTTTTTAAAGGAATTTCCATATTATTCTCCATAGTGGCTGTACCAGTTTGCATTCCCACCAACAGTTGTAAGAGGGTTCCCTTTTCTCCATACTCTCTCCAGCATTTATTGTTTGTAGACTTTTTGATCATGGCCATTCTGAGTGGTATGAGATGACACCTCACTGTGGTTTTGATCTGCGTTTCTCTGATAATGAGTGATTTTGAGCATCTTTTCATCAGCAGATGAATGGATAAGGAAGTTGTGGCACATAAACACAATGGAATATTACTCAGCTATAACAGGAATGCATTTGAGTCAGTTCTAATGAGGTGGGTGAACCTGGAGCCTATTATACAGAGTGAAGTAACTCAGAAAGAGAAAGGCAAATACTGTATATTAATACATATATATGGAATTTAGAAATATGGTACCAATGATCCTACATGCAGGGCAGCAAAGGAGACACAGACGTAAAGAACAGACTTTTGGACATAGTGGGAGAAGCCTCATGAGGGTGGGATGATTTGAAAGAATAGCACCGAAAGATGTACATTACCATATGTAAAATAGAGGACCAGTGCAAGTTTGATGCACTGAAGCAGGGCACCTGAAGCCAGTGCTCTGGGACAACCCAGAGGGATGGGGTGGGGAGGGAGGAGGGAGGAGGAAGGTTCCTGTTGGGGGTGACACGTGTATACCTGTGGCTGATTCACGCTGATATACAGCAAAACCAATCACAATATTGTAAAGTAATTATCCTCCAATTAAAATAAATACATTAAACAAAAATAAATGGAAGACTGTGAATCTGAACGTTTCATGTGGTGGTTTGCTAGGAGGACTCTCTAAAGGTAGCAACACAGATATTTGAGCTATTTTTAGTATATATGGGAAATGACTCATAATAAGGCTCTACCACCTAAATCTTTGTTCCCTAGCTTCTGGGTGACATTAACTTGGGTAATACCAGCTCTCTTGTGTAACTCCAAAGCTCTGACAGTATATCTTAATTAATCAAAAACAAGGAAATATAATAACTTCCCTTTGTAAATAGAGATTGGCAGATGAAGGCTTTCAAATTATGTAGTCTTTGAATGACAAAAATAATGGGGACTACAGATGGTGATAAGTTTGGAAATTTAATGAGAAAACAAGATCTGGCCTTATTCCCAACACCTTGAGTGCATTTCTGATGTTTCTCCAATAGCTCAGGATCCAGAGATTATCAGATGCTGGCAAGATAACCTTTCAGCAACTTATCCATTTATGAAGAAGCTGACCATATTAAGCAACTTTGTATGATCAATTCCTTAATTACTGGACTTACAGAAGGGAGCATGTGGGCTGACAATTTGAAAACACCAAGCAACCCATCTCTAGTGTTTCCATCTGAAAAGGTGTAAAACACGGAGAGAACCAAGACCTAGGAAATTTTTATGTTGGGCAAGTACATGCTTAGGCAGAGATTTCACCTTTTTTGATGTATACTGGATAAGAATGAGATCACTGGGAAGGCAAACACAACCTTTGTGACCAATAAAAATCAAAGAGACTATTAACAGAATTTAAAAGAAAATAGAGTCCCTGGATATGAGCAAATGTGCAAAGCAGAGGGTTGGTCTGCTATTAGGACTGCAGCCCTCCCTACCAGGCTGGAGATACTGGGTAATGGGATGTGTATGGATCTCCGAATTGACTGTGTAAACACATTTCAAGGTTGACTATAATTTGGAAGTTACTATTTTCATGGTCAAGTAATAAGACCAAAGCCTCCAAATGATTTTAAAAACGACTATGGAGCACAGCCTGGAATGTGAGTGCCTCTTGAACAAGTAATTTTGCCTGCAAATAAAATACTACCAAATTAGCAAAAATAACAAATACTTCTTGAAAACATGGGAGGTGAAAGTCAAAAGCCATGACAGACCTCGAGGGTATGAAAAATAAAGCTCCTTATAAATAATGACAACCTTATAAATATGTTTCTCTGGTTTCCTTCCATTTTAGAGTATTTAGAGAAATTAAGTAGGAGACGAATGGCCCCTAGTGGTTACACAAGCAAGAAAATAGAAAGTTGAGTCCAGTCTTTGTAAAAGTGCAGTTTTTGAAAACGGGGTACCCTTTTGTAGGTTTTGTGCATACGCATCTCCATATGCTTCCCCACTTGTCTCTCTGCTCTACTGTGACCCTTTTGAGGGCAAAGAGCATGTTTCACTTACATTTGTATCCTCTAGACCCAGCACAGTACCTGGTACATGACAGATACCCTTGGACAAGATGGAGAACACAGTGTTAGTAATAATAGGATCAGACAGCTTTGCACTGGTTACTGGATCAGTGGCCACTAGACACAGGCAAGATGGAAGGGCTCAGCCATTGCCATGGTTTGGTAATTTCATTAGTGACCAGGAAGAGCACCCCAATGGCATACTTACAGATCAGAGTGCTAGTCATAACAACAGTTACATTAATTATTAATAATTTCATAGCACTGACTATGTGACAGACACTGTTCTAGGCACTTTACATGTGTGGATCCATTTAATTCTCAGGTCAGCTCCAGGAGGGAGGAAGTTATTGTCCACACTTTACAAAAAAAGAAACTGAGGCACATAGAAATTTAAGTATCTTGCCAGAGGTCATGTAGCTAAAAAGTAGAGGAATCTGCTTTGGAAGCCAGGACTGGCTGGAGGGTCTGTGATTGTCTTGCTATGATGTAGTGATCGGTCTACTAAATATGGTAACACAGTATTAGACTTCAACCAGAAAAAGAGCAGAGATGCTCTATGCACTGGTCAGACCACACCTAGATTGTTGTGGAGGGTTCTGGTGTCATATTTTAAGGAGAATATCTCTAGTCTGGAACTGATCTGGAGGAGAACTCTAGGATGAGTGAGGAAACATTAGAATAACAAAGTATATACAACTTGGAAATGGACACTTAAGGTGGTAATATGCTCACTCACGACCTTTGGATTTTTACAGTGCTCCCAGGAGAAGGAACTGGATTCCTGGTGTAGCTCTTGAGCAGAGCTGTAGGGCAATGTTTGAAAGTAACCAAGAATCAGATTTTGATTCAACATGAAGAACAATCACTGAGTGAGTTTGGAAGTAGATCTTTCCTCAGGCAAACCTCCAGAGGAGACCACAGACCCTGGGGGCAATGCCTGAGTGCAGCCCGTGAAAGCAGGCAAAGAGGATGACTCAGGAAAGCGACACTTATATTCCTGACCCACCGAAAAGTCAGATAACAAATGTGCGTTATTTTAAGTCATTTCATTTGGGGCAGTGTTTTATATAGCAGTAGATAACCAATAGATATACCTGCACCATAGACTTGAGTACTCAAATACCATTCTTCAACATTGCAGTATGGAGAATCCTGTTGTCTACAGGTTGGCTTTTGTTAGTTAAACTTGAACCTAGCCTATACAGCAGAAGGAGTTACCGAATGAGATTATCAGTAAGTAGAAACTCTTTCAGAGAAGGCAATGGCACCCCACTCCAGTACTCTCGCCTGGAAAATCCCATGGACGGAGGAGCCTGGTAGGCTGCAGTCCGTGGGGTCGCTAAGAGTCGGACACGACTGAGCGACTTCACTTTCACTTTTCACTTTCATGATTGGAGAAGGAAATGGCAACCCACTCCAGTGTTCTTGCCTGGAGAATCCCAGGGACAGAGGAGCCTGTTGGGCTGCCGTCTGTGGGGTCGCACAGAGTTGGACACGACTGACAATGACTTAGCAGCAGCAGAAACGCTTTATCAAGGCAAATCTCAGTACAAAGCAACTCTGTCCTATTACACTAACAGAGCTTTTTGGCTCCTGACTGACTATACTCCAATTCCCCTCCCTGCTGTGTATCTAGGATGCTGGGGTTTCCCAAAGAAGTAGAGAAATCATATATAAAATGAAGAATTCTGCATGTTTCTCCCAGTTCTGTGGTTTTGGTGTTAAACTTGGCTATTGGGCTTCTGAAGCTGCAAAGAGAGGGTGGAGACAGGATCTGGGATGTTGGTTATAGGCACAACTCTTTGCCAGTTGAGGGGACTGTTGACAACTAAGGAACAGACATTTAAAAAAATCCAGTTGGGGTAATCCAAGCTTGTTGGGTGTTGGGGCAAATCGATTTTGTCAGTCTCAACAGGTGCTGAGGACAATCCAGGAAAAACAAATGCTGGTTACATTTTGTTCAGTTAAAAAAGGCAGCTCAATCTGTAAGATATTTTTTTAAAAATTGTCAACAAAAATGTTTTAAAAATGGTATTTCAGAGAGTAAACTCTTAAGTTTTTCAGAAAAATTTAGCTATCCTCAGATAATCTCTAAGGTTGTCAGATTATGAATGTTGGACAGAATATGGCACAAACTATATATCAAGTCTTCCACAACCTCAGAGAAACTCAGAGGCACAAACAGAAAATGTGGGCTCCCAAATTCAGGAAGGACTTGCTTATTTCTTTTAAGCTATATTGAAAAAAATACTCTCTCTTCCTTGTCATGCCTCTGCGCTATCCTATAACACAGGATGGTAGTTTTACTTATGGAGAAAAGAGAAGACTACTAACTTTCTATTATTAAGACTTCTGTGAAAGAGGAGAGTGAAAAAGTTGGCTTAAAACTCAACATTCAGAAAGCTAAGATCACGGCATCTGGTCCTATCACTTCATGGCAAACAGATGGGGAAACAATGGAAGCAGTGAGAGACTTTATTTTCTTGGGCTCCAAAATCACTGCAGATGGTGACTGCAGCCATGAAATTAAAATATGCTTTCTCCTTTGAAGAAAAGCTATGACCAACCTAGACAGCATATTAAAAAGCAGAGACATTCCTTTGCCAACAAAGGTCCATCTAGTCAAAGCTACGGTTTTTCCAATAGTCATGTATGGATATGAGAGTTGGACTATAAAGAAAGCTGAGTGCCAAAGAATTGATGCTTTTGAACTGTGGTGCTGGAGAAGACTCTTGAGAGTCCCTTGGACTGCAAGGAGATCCAACCAGTCCATCCTAAAGGAAATCCATCCTGAATATTCATTGGGAGGACTGATGCTGAAGCTGAAACTCCAAAACTTGGCCACCTTCAGATGTAAAGAACTGATTCATTGGAAAAGACCCTGATGCTGGGAAAGACTGAAGGTGGGAGGGGAAGAGGACAACAGAGGATGAGATGGTTGGATGGCGTCTTCGACTCTACGGACAGAAGTTTGAGTAAATTCTGGGAGTTGGTGATGGATAGGGAAGCCTGGTGTGCTGCAGTCCATGGGGTTGCAAAGAGTCAGACATGACTAAGTGACTGAACTGACTGACTGAGGCACCCTCTTCAGAGAGGCTGAAATGAAATATAAATGCAGGAATTGAGAGATTTCCAATCGCATATCAGATATCATTTTGCTAAATTAGCCCTGGTAGCCAACTCCCTGGT
>SJXQ01011245.1:150503-175797 GCA_006408695.1 Aepyceros melampus
CAATTCCCTGGTTGGCTCCCTAAAGCCCATTTAGCTTCTGTTTCTCCACAGATCTCAGAGGACCTGTGAACAGACACAGAGAAGGCGATGGCACCTCACTCCAGTACTCTTGCCTGGAAAATCCCATGGATGGAGGAGCCTAGTGGGCTGCAGTCCATGGGGCTGTGAAGAGTCGGACACGACTGAGCTACTTCACTTTCACTTTTCACTTTCATGCATCGGAGAAGGAAATGGCAACCCACTCCAGTGTTCTTGCCTGGAGAATCCCAGGGACAGGGGAGCCTGGTGGGCTGCCATCTATGGGGTCGCACAGAGTTGGACACATCTGAAGCAACTTAGCAGCAGCAGTGACCAAACATTATGTCTATAAAGATGTTGTTTAAATACAAATAAAATGATTCCAGTACCCAACAGTAAAGAGGTAACTAACATTACTGTGTGCTTATTATGTGGCTGGCAGTGTTTCAAGTGCTTTTACATGTACAGGCTAATTTAATATGCACAAGCCAGCCCCTTATGTGAGAAGGAGTAGGCTGTGGGTGCTATGATTATCCCTATTTCACAGATGAAAAAACTGAGGCAAAGAAATGGTCAGAAATGTATCTCATATTTATGGAATTAACTTTGCTTATCAATGGTTTCAGCTCCAAGAAAAAATAACTATGTATTAAAAAAAAATCAACACATTTTTATACCTCTTTTGATAATATGAAGGTGAATGGTGGTGGGATTTATATTCTACTGCATAATTTGGGTCTCTACACAGAATAAGAGAAAACTCATGACACTGATCATATCCTTTTCTCAATGAGCTGCGTTGCTATAATTACACTTTAAAAAGGATTCTAATGCATGAGGGTTCTGCAATATAAATCTGGATCAAGTCAATAAAATAAACAATTTTCATCTGAAGGATGACAAGAGGACTATGGAATGATTTGATGATGTTAGTCAAGTTCTTCGTCATGAGGGTCTTCATCAAACAATAAAAACAAAACCTAGTTGTATTGATTCAAAATCTTTGTTCCCAACCCAAACTTTTTCAATTCACAGGCAAATAGAAAACTCCTCTCCAAAAGAGGAATAGCAGAAAATCTTTTTTTTTTTCCCCTTTCTTATTTTGAGTTGCTGTGTGGGGTCTGAAGTATCTTCTGAGGATGTGTGCAGACATGTGGCTGTTGGAAGTCAATTGTTTCACCATCAAAAAGACTTGCATGTGGTTTTTATGAAGAATGCATTCTCAAACACACAGTCCAGGATGAAGGAGAAATATAAAACATCTTGTAATTGTTTTAAAATAAACTCTTACACTGTTTATTTAGTTTTAATCTGTGTGTTGTAGATTGGTTATGCACTTGTTAATCACTGTTGTATGTATCTCCAGACAGAGTTGTAAATAACTTTTCAGTCCAAGTGAAATATGCTTGCACATGTTTATATGCAAAGTATGTGCGATTTATGCCTGAGTATAAATATGTGTACAATAATAATAGATTAGTGATCATGTAATACAGCGTCTTAAGGTTCTGGCACTACGGTCAATTTCACATACAAAGAAAATATTCTTTTTTTGGTAATATCTAGAGATGAAGTAAAAATATAAATTGATTGTTTCATGTGCTTTTTTTGGCTTGGCAACTCTGTGTTTGCAAATTGAAATGACTAAAGAAATAGAATCCTAGTTACGAATATTCTCACTGGGTTTATGGATCTTCATGATTAAAAATGCCAGTCTATATCTTTGTAACATCAATTTACTGTCTATAATCTTGAAAATAAAAAAGGAAACTATGTGAGAAATACTGATTCACTTTTGGCTTTTATGCCACAAAGAAAGTAAACAGATAATATATTATTTTGAAGAAAATTTAAAATGTATATAAATACACAACCACAACCACCTGAAATTCTCCTTGGTGTTTATATAGCTCAGCATTTTCATGTCTACATTAAATTGCCTGGAAAAGTGCTTAACTTCCACTTCACTTTGTCCTGTGTTGGGTATTCTTAGATGCTATACTAACAGTCTTTCCTGCCTTTAGGAAATCTCTCCTCAAAAGAGAAAAATTGAGGTAGGTGGGAGAGAAAACAAAGGCAGAAGCTTTTTTTATATTTAATCCATTGTTTTTAATATCTGTTTCCTTGGAGAAACACTACTTCCTGGCTCTCTGCATTTGCCTATTAAGAATTTACTTGTAAGCCTGCATATCCATCCTGCATGGAGTCACAAAAGCAATGATCTCCCTTTCTCTAAGGTACTTTAATAACTCAAATTTTAATAACGTAGAACTGTTCATATTTAAGTGTAAAAATAAGTTATCAATTGAGTAATACAATAATAATAATTGAATAAATAAGATGCCAAAGGATTCACAGTGCAAGAATAATTAGAAAATAATATGGTATTCTAGAAGTCTTCATAGACAAGGCAAGTTCTCAGCTGTGCTGCATTTATTCATATAATGGCTTTTTAATTTCTCCATTAAACCCATTTTTCTGAGAGAAGAATGAAGATTGGGACTAGAGGTTCTGAGAGGTAGAGAGGGATGGCAGAATCAGAAGTATATTGAGATTACTTTATTGTGAAACTAGAGAATGAGCTTAGGTGTGATAGCCCTGTTTTTTGTTTCAAATGAGGATGTATGAAGTGGATAGTACAATGTTTCTCCTTTCTTCTCCAATGGGATGGAAAGAAAAGAGAAACACCAAATGCAGTGAAAGAAACAAAACAATAAAAAAATCACAAAGTACCCAAGGTCATATTTGCTTTGAAAATACTTAAGTACTAAGAGTGAGAGGACACTTCAGGGGACCTTGGGCGCAAATCATATCTATCTCTCTAGAATTTATACCCCAGCCTTCTTCCAAAAGTTGGGGTAGCTTACAAAATTGGTCGTGTGAATTATTACATGTTTTCTCAGTTATTTCCCCAGGGAAACATGCCAAAGGCAAACCCATCATTTCAGCTGATTTAGGGTTTGATGTCAGGGAATTTATAATTGATATGACAACCATAATGGAAAGTGATCATCATGCTGGCCGTGGGGCTGACGGTGCGATAGTCCATTTTGGTATTTGCCAGTGAGTCAACCATAGACTTGCTCTGATAAATGCTGAGGTTATTTCTGAACTTTTTATTACCAACTTCCTGAAGACTAGCAATCAGAAATGATAAAACAGAAAATATTTTTATCACAAAAATATTGCCAACTTTTTGCACATAGTTTTTTATTATTAGGTAGAGGGGGCCTCTGTTTCCTCGGCTCGGTTCATGGAAGATCACAGGGTAACCTAGAGTTCAGTCAGACGTTTATCTCAAGACACAAGGAGATTTATGGGTTCTGGATATATATAAGTCTGCTTAAAATAAAAAAAAATTATTGGAATTTTCATCCTTGGCAAAGTCAAGTAACTAAAGGATTAAGGCTGATACATGTTTGCCCTATAAATCTATCATTAACCAAACGTGACACAATGCTTCAGGTATGTCAGATCCCACTTGCTCTAAATGTGTAGTTAAAATTTTTTTTTACTCATGATAAATACTTCATGATAAGGAAAGTCTCTCTGGCTAAATCATCACAGTCCTCAAAAGCAAACCTCTCAATTTTATAGATTCATAAAGGCAAATGCTGGAAAGAGGAGAAAAGAAAATGAGAAGGTAGAACCATCCATGTCATTAGGGAAAATGGCCTGGTAAAGAAAAACAAGCAAACAAAAAATAGTTCTCAGGAAAAAAAAAAAAGAATAATCCAGCCTGGCAGTTATTAAACAAACACTTTTTAGGATACAAAGTTCCGTGAGAACAGCTTGTATTTCAGAGGCATGCGGGAGTCAACCAATGAATATTGGCTGAGCGGATACATGAATACACGAACGAATACCACTGCAGAGCTCCTGCCTCAGGAGAAGCTGTGGATGCTACCATAGCAGAGGCATCACTTTGCCGACAAAGGTCCCTATAGTCAAAGCTATGATTTTTCCAGTAGTCAGGTATGGATGTGAGAGTTGGACCATAAAGAAGGCTGAGCACTGAAGAACTGATGCTTTGAAACTGAAGTGCTGGAGAAGACTCTCGAGAGTCCCTTGGACAGCAAGGAGATCCAACTAGTCAATCCTAAAGGAAATTAACCCTGAATATTATTGGAAGGACTGATGCTGAAGCTGAAGTTCCAATACTTTGGCCACCTCATACGAAGAGTTGACTCACTGGAAAAGACCCTGATTCTGGGAAAGATTGAGGGCAGGAGAAGACAGGGGCAACAGAGAATGGGATGGTTGGATAGCATCATCAAATGAATGGACATGAATTTGAGAAACTCAGGGAGATAATGAATGACAGGGAAGCCCGCATGTTACAGTCCATGGGGTTGCAAAGAGTTGGACACAACTGAACAACAACATTTGGGGGGAAAAATCTTTTGCTGATACTCTCCACCATGTAGGGAAGAAAAATCATTTTAAAACATGCCTGAGTTGCACGTTCCGAAAAGCTAGCTCCCAGAGGGGCTATTAGGAATCCTGCTTTCCAGGTTGCTATGGAGGAGATGATGTGGCAGCTTAAAAGCTGGTAGAAAACAGAAGTATCATTCCCTGGAAGGGCCACTCCTGGTGGTTGAGGTGGACTGTAAGGTGGGTGGGAACTGACTGCTAAGAAGAAAAACTAAGCACTTGGGAACCAATCGCTGCACACAGGTGGCTCTCTTGAAACACAATCAATTCAGGTAGGCTTCTGTTTACAGTAGCTTTTATCTAGAAGATAAGGTTGTAAAAACATCAGTCAAAATGAAGTACTACTGTTCCTGGCCATATCTCAGCAGGTTCATCTGTTTTATTTCTTCCTCCCTTTCCAAATACCTTAAGGTGTTTAAGATGAGTGAAGATATCAAACTATGAAAGTGAACTGTATTTGTGTAGGACATGTGGATTTGCACTCTGCGAACCACAAGTGCCATCGATACGGTGCCTGTAGCATTCTCAGGTTCAGGTGGAGTCCGTATTCCTATTGCTTTACTTTTTTAATAATATGTAAACTTTAAAAAATGATCTTTACACATTTTCAACAGTGCTCCTTTAAGAAAAAACAAGGATCTGTTGCCTCCAAACATTGGGTTAAAGCTTTTAGTTTATTTCTACCCTTCCCCCCAAAATAGGTATAATAAAATAGCAAATTAGAAATAGAAAATTTAGCTTGAGAAACAAAGAACGCATTTTACGGTTAAACTGAACTTCGAAGGTCAACTGTATAGTTAACAACATTTCAAATTTAAGCCCATATTTTATTTTATTTTTAACTACATTACTAATTTAACACCAGATCCATACAATGAAGCACCGAGGCAGGGACATTTCCAAGTGATAAGGGCAACTGTGTTGAGGGAGTGAAAAGGTACGCTGGCCCACCTCCAGAAGACAGTTACCAACAGGGCGGTGAGGTGGGCAGGAGACACCTGACTGCCCAGAGCAGACAGACACACAGGAAGCGAGTTGAACCGACGTCACCTGGAAATAGACCTTAAATCTAGCCACAGCCAGCAGGCTCTCTGGGCTGGATGCAGGTTTTGCTGAAGGTCTGCATGGTGGAAAATATCTTATCTGTCCTTCTGAAGGTTTTGAGTCATTCTTCAGGGCTGGGCTTTGTGAAT
The DNA here is from genome assembly GCA_006408695.1 of Aepyceros melampus. Classification (NCBI taxonomy): domain Eukaryota; kingdom Metazoa; phylum Chordata; class Mammalia; order Artiodactyla; family Bovidae; genus Aepyceros; species Aepyceros melampus. Next base: position 156,149 of record SJXQ01011245.1, read on the forward strand.
CATTCTTCTGATTGATCCCCTTCTAAATACATCTAGAGGAAGGCATTCTAGTAAACATGAGGCCCAGTGTACCCATTTCAGATTCAAGTCTCCTGCTGCTGTTGCTGTTGCTGCTGCTGCTAAGTCGCTTCAGTCGTGTCCGACTCTGTGCGACCCCATAGACAGCAGCCTAGATTCAAAGAATACCTGATACCATCCCTGTCTTCCAGGGGCTTTTAGGAGTAAGGTGGACAAGTAAGTTAAAAGGCAGTGGTGTTGGAAAAGACCCTTTGAGTCACTTGGACTGCAAGGAGATCAAACCAGTCAATCCTAAAGGAAATCAGTCCTGAATATTCATTGGAAGGACTGATGTTGAAGCTCCAATACTTTGGCCACCTGATGCGAAGAGCTGACTCACTAGAAAAGACCCTGATGCTGGGAAAGATTGAGGGCAGGAGGAGAAGGGGCTGACAGAGGATGAGATGGTTGGATGGCATCACTGACTCAATGGACATGAGTTTGGGCAGACTCTGGGAGACGGTGGAGGGTAGGGAAGCCTGGCGTGCTGCAGTTCATGGGGTTGCAAAGAGTCGGACACGGCTGAGCAACTGAACAACAACAGAGGAGACAGATCTGGAGGACAGACTGTGCAGAAGGCCCTGTGGTGGCCCCGTGGAGGGGAGGGAAGGCTCCGAGCAGAAGTAAGGTGACCTTGGAGTCTTGAGGTCAGGTTTGCTCAGTGGTAAGGCAGGGAGGGTGCTTCTGGTGGAGGGAGAGGCACAGACACGGTGATGAGCAAAAGCCTGGGGGCTTCAGGGGCAGCTCAGAAAAGTTCAGAATCAACAAAGATCATGGGCCTGGCAGAAGACACAGTTGGAAAAGTGGGGTGGGAGTGAGGCTGCTGAGGGCCAAAGGGGTGGTGCACAAGCGGAGGGCCCGTCCCTGGATCCATGGAGCAGGCACACCAGCCCTTTGCCCCAGGCTAATCCTCTTTTATGAAACCCAAATACCCGGGGCCATGTTTCTGTATGGAATTTGTGAGCTAAATATTTACTTTGTGTGGGGCCAAAGTATCTACTACAGCTCACTTATTTGGGGGTAAACACATTAGAGAAAAGTATACATTAAAACAAATCTCTCTCCCTCCCCCCATTTCCACTACATACAGAAAAAAGACTGCCCTTCAAAAAAAACAAAACAAAACACACAGAAAAACCAAGAAACTGAAAGCTATATGGAGGGCTCAGCTTTCCACTGTCGCTGGGACCAAGTACATATATATAAACAGTCACAGCCCAGCTCCACGGGGGTCCCTCCAGCTTGTATTCTTTGAGAGGTCTGTGGGCAGGAGGTGACTGGCCAACAGTTTCCTTAGTGACTTACACAGCAACCTTATTGAACTTAACAGGAGTCATTAGCTACATTTTATGAAGATAAGGACTTCCAGGAGTGAGTTCTACTCTGGTTGTTTTTTGATTAAAAGCAAGACAAGGGAGAGTGAGTTCTGTCAAACCTGCAGTTTTACTTGACAAATTCTGCGGCTCTGAGTTGGCCCCAGGAAGGCCACTAGGGCTGGTGCTGTGGTTTGACTCCATTCGAGTTGAAAGCAATCTGTCAGTGTGGAGAGGAGTTACAGAGGTTATTTTAAACATTTAGTTCAGCTTTTGACTGTCTTCTTTTAGAGGCATTCCTGGCTGCAAACTACCTCATCCTGGGTGACATAAGACAAGCTATTGAATGAGGTTAGACTGAGGTCCCCACAGTCAGAGAGCTGGTCCATCCATGTTGCCATTAGCTGATTAATAGGTGTTTATTTTTAGGGCTTGAACTAACAGGCCATGTTAAGGCCAATGGAAGATGATATTTGAAGTAATCTGTGAGTGCCTCGTGCTTGCCAAAGACCTTACTTTTTTTGTGTGGTTGTTGATGTAGCTGAAGTCCTTGTCAGACCAGTAACATTTATGTCAAAGACAGAGAAAACTCTGCCCCCGCTCCATTATAAAGAAGGCCAAGAATAGATCCATTATCACTATTTAAAAAAAATATTTGTTGAAGGAAAAGGGAAGACAAATATGACCTACCCGTTATGGCAGCTGGTTAAGTACAAATTCTCATCCAATAATAAATAATGAAAATGCTTAATATTAGGTCTGATGCCTTGCACAAACAATACCTAGGCTTACCATTTATTTTTCAATATTATGACTGCAGACATATGTCATTATAAAACATATAAAATATGTCATTATAAAACTTACTTGTATTTATGGAATTTATTTTGATTTATGAAATTTATGATTTTAAAGGATTCAGAAGCAAAATGAACTGGTTTCTCATTGCCGAACTCTAAGTTTGAGAGATGTAACAACTACATATTTATTTTTGGTTAATGTTTACCTCCCTTATAGACATATATGCCAGAAAAGCAGTGTCCTGTCTACTTTACCATTACTTGGCATCTGGTGGTACAAGGCACGTGTGTGTGTGTGTGTGTGTGTGTGTGTTCTCTGTCGTGTCTGACCCTTTGTGACCCCATGGACTATAGCCTGCCTGGCTCCTCCATCCATGGAATTTTCCAGGCAAGAATACTAGAGTGGGTTGCCATTCCCTATTCCAGGGGATCTTCCCGACCCAGGGATTGAACCTGTGGCTCCTGTATCTCTTGCATTGGTAGGCGGATTCTTTACCACTAGCGCTACCTGGGAAGCCCATATGGCACATAGCAGATATTGAATAAATATTGGCTGAATTAATGAATGAAAGGTAGAAAAGTTACACAGAGGGTCTTTGCACAGCTATTATGCTTAGATGTAGTCTCGATCTTGAATCTAATGGCATACAAAGAATGGGCTCAATAGTTTCAAAAACAGTGCTATTATCAATACTTGCTTTACTTAAGTCATTTGCCTTGGTAAGCTTTCCTAGTTCCCAAAGCAGGACAGCCAATGGTGTTGACTGGCACAGTAAAGGGGAAGTGAAAGCTATGTTTTTCACACTTCCTACCTTTCCTTTGAGCAAATTTTTGCTGGGATATTTTTACAGGAAAATAAGACAGAAACTTCTCTCTTTAGTTTGGGTTTGTCACCTCAGCCTTTGTGGTACGGAATAGTACCACACTAGTACTCCTTCCTCACCTTTTGTGGGAAAAAAAAAAAAAGGGCTAGTTGCTCAGTTGTGTCTGACTCTTTGCGACCCCATGGACTGTAGCCCACCTCTGTCCATGGAATTCTCCAGGCAAGAATACTCGAGTGGGTAGCCATTCCCTTCTCCAGAGGATCTTCCCAACCCAGGGACTGAACCCAGGTCTCTTGTATTGCAGGCAGATTCTTTACTATCTGAGCCTCTAAGGAAGGCCCTCCTTACCTTTTGGGAGAATACAAATCCACCTCTAGCCATACTTCTGAGTGATAACAGCTCTGGGAAAGAGGTATTTAGAATGTAAGACTGGGAAAGATTGCTGGCAACAGTCCGGATTACTGCCAAAGTCTGTGTTTGAGACTGAAAAGCAAGGGACAGTTTTATTTGAACTTCACAGAAAGACATGGAAGATCTTAAGAGTCCCAAAGTCCCGTCTGTAAAGCTGTTATGTCCCTAATCAGATCAGCTAGGCTCCTAACAGGGACACATATGGCAATTTACCATCACGATTTCCCCGGGGAAGCAACCCCTGTGTTTTCTGTCTATTTTCATGATCTACCCAACACAGATCAATCACTCAGATATCCTGACACATTGATAACACCCCTCAGGCTTATTTACAGACCAAGCACTGCCTTACAGAAACAGATTACAGTCACCATTTGAAATAATTCTTTGATCTCACCCAAGATTATGCATTGGTTCTAGACTGGATCTGTCTCTGGTGGGACTAACAATCCCCATGTCATAGGCTGAAAACTCTTCACTCTAATACCTACAGGTGGTGAGATACTGCTTTCAAGCTCTCCAGCACAAGATAGGGCATTTCAGAAGAAGATGGAAATAACCTTCCCAAGAAAGAAGGATACACATTTGGGGCATAATTTTAAGAGGAAGCCTAATGTTAGACTCCTAGTGTGAAATACAGACTTTTAATTTAACTGAGAGATGATTAACAAGAGAGGTTTGTTCTCTGACTGAATCTCACTTATTTGTTAGAATTAATGCCATTCATTCTGCAAGTATATTCTACTGTAATGTTTTAACAGCAAATGTTCTCATTTTGCCTCTTCATTTTGCTTAGATTTACCACTTACAAATTTCAAACACATAACACGACAAGCAGAAAAGGTCACAGAAGATTTAGATAACCTCAGATATGCAGATGACACCACTCTTATGACAGAAAGAGGAACTAAAGAGCCTCTTGATGAAGGTGAAAGAGGAGAGTGAAAAAGCTGGCATAAAACTCAACACTCAAAAAACTAAGATCATGGGATCCAGTCCCATTACCTCATGGCAAATAGATGGGGAAACAATGGAAACAGTGAGACACTTTATTTTCTTGGGCTCCAAAATCACTGCAGATGGTGAATGCAGCCATGAAATTAAAAGACTCTTGTTCCTTGGAAGAAAAGCTATGACAAACTTAGTGAAGTCACTCAGTCGTGTCCGACTCTTTGCGACTCCGTGGACTGTAGCCTACCAGGCTCCTCTGTCCATGGGATTTTCCAGGCAATAGTCCTGGAGTGGATTGCCATTTCCTTCTCCAGGTGATCTTCCCAACCCAGGGATTGAACCTGGGTCTCCCACATTGTAGACAGACGCTTTACCGTCTGCGCCACCAGGGAAGTCTTGATAAACCTAGACAGTGTATTAAAAAGCAGAGACATTACTTTTTCAACAGAGGTCCATACAGTCAAAGCTATTGTTTTTCCAGTCCTCAGGTACGGATATGAGAGTTGGACCATAAAGAAGGCTGAGGGCTGAAGAAATGATGCTTTTGAACTGAGAAAAGAAGAGAAGTGAAAGGCAAAGAAGAAAAGGAAAGATTAATACCCATTTGAATGCAGAGTTCCAAAGAACAGCAAGGAGAGATAAGAAAGCCTTCTCAGAGATCAGTGCAAAGAAATAGAGGGAAACAATAGAATGGGAAAGACTGGAGATCTCTTCAAGAAAATTAGAGATACCAAGGGAACATTTCATGCAAAGATGGGCACAACAAAGGACAGAAATGGTATGGACCTAACAGATGCAGAAGATATTAAGAAGAGGTGGCAAGAATACACAGAAGAACTATACAAAAAAGATCATCATGACCCAGATAACCACGATGGTGTGATCATTCACCTAGAGCCAGACATCCTGGAATGCAAAGTCAAGTGGGCTTTAGGAAATATCACTATGAACAAAGCTAGTGGAAGTGATGGAATTCCAGTTGAGCTATTTCAAATCCTAAAAGATGATGCTGTGAAAGTGCTGCACTCAGTATGTCAGCAAATTTGGAAAACTCAGCAGTGGCCACAGGACTGGGAAAGGTCAGTTTTCATTCCAATTCCAAAGAAAGGCAATGCTCAAACTACCACACAATTCTACTCATCTTACATGCTAACAAAGTAATGCTCAAAATTCTCCAAGCCAGGCTTCAACAGTTATGTGAACTGTGAACTTCCAGATGTTCAAGCTGGTTTTAGAAAAGGCAGAGGAACCAGAGATCAAATTGCCAACATCTGTTGGATCATTGAAAAAGCAAGAGAGTTCCAGAAAAACATCTACTTCTGCTTTATTGATTATGCCAAATCCTTTGACTCTGTGGATCACAACAAACTGTGGAAAATTCTTAAAGAGACAGGAATACCAGACCACCTGATCTACCTCCTGAGAAATCTATATGCAGGTCAAGAAGTAATAGTTAGAACAGGACATGGAACAATAGCCTGGTTCCAAATCGGGAAAGGAGTACATCAAGGCTGTATATTGTCACCCTGCTTATTTAACTTATATGCAGAGTACATCATGAGAAACACTGGGCTGGAGGAAGCACAAGCTGGAATCAAGATTGCCAGGAGAAATATCAATAACCTCAGATACGGAGATGAACCACCCTTATGGCAGAAAGCGAAGAACTAAAGGCCTCTTGATGAAAGTGAAAGAGGAGAGTGAAAAAGTTGGCTTAAAATTCAACATTCAGAAAACTAAGATCATGGCATCTGGTCCCACCACTTCATAGCAAATAGATGAGGAAACAATGGAAATAGTGAGACACTATTTTCTTGGGCTCCAAAATCACTTCTGATGGTGACTGCAGCCATGAAATTAAAAGATGCTTGCTCCTTGGACGAAACTCCATGACCAACCTAGACAGCATATTAAAAAACAGAGACATTACTTTTCCAACAAAGGTCCATCTAGTCAAAGCTATGGTTTTTCCAGTGGTCATGTATGGATGTGAGAGTTGGACCTAAAGAAAGCTGAGTGCCAAAGAATTGAGACTTTTGAATTGTGGTGTTGGAGAAGACTCTTGAGAGTCCCTTGGACTACAAGGAGATCTAACCAGTCCATCCTAAAGGAGATTAGTCCTGAATATTCATTGGAAGGACTGATGCTGAAGCTGAAACTTTAATACTTTGGCCACCTGATGTGAAGAACTGGCTCATGTGAAAAGACCCTGATGCTGGGAAAGATTGAAGGTTGGAGGAGAAGGGGACAACAGAGGATGAGATGGTTGGATGGTATCACCAACTCGATGGACTTGAGTTTGAGGAAGCTCCAGGAGTTGGTGATGGACAGGGAAGCCTGCCGATCTGCAGTCCATGGGCTCTCAAAGTGTCGGGCATGACTGAGTGACTGAACTGAACTGAAAGTATTGAACATCAGCTCAAGAAAATGGTTTGCAATTTTGTTTGTCGGTAGGGTCAGTGTCTTTGGGTAATAGTATATAAACTACCCAAAGTTAAATGATAGTAATTGTTTAAGGCCTTGAGGCATTGGAGACAGTCAGTCTGGAGGATACTTCAGTCTTTTTTTTTTATTTTAGGAAACATGAGGAAAAGCAGATTGCTTTATTTCACTAGTCTAGATAAGGCTTAAAGGAGGAGAAATCTTGATTTAAGGAGCAAATAACTATGCTGTGAAGACACCCCCCCCCTTTCTTTTCCAGGCACGAGGAGATAGCATCAATTTGCATTTACACAGTGCTTTATGCTTTCAAGGAAATGTTGATTAGGAGGATGTTGTATTTAGAGATGCTGAGTGAGTCCTCAGAAGCTTATTGGAAGACACTGACCTTAGGACTGAGATCAGCTGACTTGGAATCCAGGGATGACAGAGGGAACTTGGAAAGTTCTGTTGAACCATTTTACCTTATGTTCCCTCTTAATTTATTACTCTTCCAGTTGGGTTAGAATAAAATGTGAATCCTTACAGTTTACATCTTATCTTGTATAGAGAGATCAAAGGATTCATTATTATTATTCAGAGAGTATTTAAATGTTATGAATTTGATATGATTGCTAAGCACTATTAAAATACATTTAAGTAATAATTTTGTTTTGAGACTAATTGAGATATTTTACATTTGATGTCATCACTTCTGACAAGCTACTTCTCACGTTGTACACACAGGCAAACCTTTCAATCCTATAAAATGGGATTTTTGACAGGCATCCTAAAACATCGGAAGGTAACATTAATTTTTATCTGTCAGGATGTGCTAATTAGAGTTTTAAAAATTAAAACAAATTATGCCTGATTTCAAGCTACTCATTTGGTTTTGTAAAAAATATAATTATCTTAAAAATTTTTTTTAATTGAAGGATAATTGCTTTATAGAACTTTGTGGTTTTGTTATACATCAACAAGAATTATATTTCTTTTTAAATGTGAGTATTTTATCTTTTAGGTAAGTAAAAATATATTGGCCTTATTCCAATTTTACAACTGTAAGTTGCATAATTCCTATCAAAAAGTATAAATATAATCACCTTCCTATTTAAGAGAAATATCAAATAAATTGTACACATTATCTGATTTTGGTCTTTGGCTATAATTCCTAGTAGCTATACATTAGGAATGAAATTAAAACACAAGCACTCATAATATTTTTCATTACGGATAGAAGTCAGTTCTTAAGTGATAAAACTGATTATACTACAATCAAACTCTGCTTGAGAATTATAAAATGCATAAATATGTATATGATCACAATAGTATTATGATTAAGAACATATTAACTTATTTAATATTAATTAACCTAATAGATTTTGGGAAGTTAAATATACTATAATCTTAGGATAGTTCTGGATCTAATGAGAGAGGATATTTAAATAACAAAAGACTGAGTAACTTTAAATGTTATGTACAAGTGATTATAGGGAGGTTAAATGGTAAGGGGCTTAGGAGGTAAAAATATCTAGAAATGAAAATGTGAGTTCAGAATATGAAAGTATAGTTACTAATTACTGTGCTGTAATTTCTGAAAAGCGACCACAGTTCAATGGTGTTGAGGGGGAGGTAGAGGAGTGACAGTGAGGGAGATTTCAGTAAAGAGTTGAAATTTCTACTTGGTTTTCAAGGCTGAGAGAAGAATGTGAGATTGAGAAGGAAGGGTATGGACAGGGCAAGGATAAGAATACAAGCATTTGTGTCTGGTACAAAGGAGCCTCCCTAGGAGTCAGTTTGAAAATCAGTGCAGCAGGCAATTAAAAGAGTGGAACTTAAGGAGAAGATCTAAATGGACGGTACACATTTGGAAGACAGACATGAAGACAAGATTTGGCTAAGTGAGTAAAGAGAGAGAGAGGGAGTTTGAGGATGGAAATGGGGGACTGAGAATGTACGGAGCTGTGGAGGAAGGAGAACCAGCCAAGAAGGTTGTGCAGATCCTGTTAGAGAGGTACTAACAGGGTAGAAGGAGAACCAGGAAAGCGTGGGATCAGAAAGTCAAGGGCTGGGCTTAACAGTGTTAAAGAGAGAAAAGTGGTCAGGGTGCTCACCTGTGCTGCATCTGGTGAGCAGCTGCTGTGTCCCAGCTGTTGTTGAAAGACTGCGGAGACGTGGGGAAGTAGAGACCCCAAGGGCAGATGAGAGACAGTGGGACGGGAACAAGAGCAGGTCAGAGGTAGGGTGGGTGGCAGGTAATGTATGGGTGGCTTATATGAAAAGAAAGAGTAAAAGTTGCTCAGTAGTGTCCCATTCTCGTGACTGTATGGTAGTTCCATGGAATTCTCCAGGCAATACTAGCAACAGGTAGCACTGCAGGGAGATTCTTTACCATCTGAGCCACCAGGGGAGCCCAAGTGCCTTATACGCTGCTGCTGCTGCTGCTGTCGCTTCAGTCGTGTCCAACTCTGTGCGACCCCATAGACGGCAGCCCACCAGGCTCCCCTATCCCTGGGATTCTCCAGGCAGGAATACTGGAGAGTGTTGCCATCTCCTCCTCCAGTGCATGAAAGTGAAAAGTGAAAGTGGAGTCGTTCAGTCGTGTCTGACTCTTTGTGACCCCATGGACTGCAGCCCACCAGGCTCCTCCGTCCATGGAGTTTTCCAGGCAAGAGTACTGGAGTGGGGTGCCATTGCCTTCTCCAGTGCCTTATTTACTGGGGTCTAATAGGATCTCCTGGCCCTCCCTGGTGGCTCAGCAGTAAAGAATCCACCTGCAATGCAGGAGACACAGGAGATGTGGGTTTGATCCCCTGAGACAGGAAGATCATCTGGAGGAGGGCATGGCAACCTACTCTAGTATTCTTGCCTGGAGGATCCCATGGACAGAGGAGCCTGGCAGGCCACAGTCTACGGGGTCACAAAGGGTCAGACATGACTCAAGTGACTGAGCACACACATAGAATCTCATACACACAAAACACTGACCTTCTGGGAGCTGTGTCCATAAACCCAATCAGAAAGACACAGACAAAAAGATTTGAATACTGATAGAATAAAAATGAAGGGCTGTATGGCAAAACCAATACAGTATTGTAAAGTAAAATAAAAAAAAAAAAAGAAGGGCTGTTACAATGAGATGATGGGTCGACTGAGAACGAGTATATCATACACATGGCAGACAAACATCTACAACTCTGAAATGTGTATACATCTAGCACAATTTCAGAAATACTACAGTTTATAAAAATTATTAAAAAAAAAGATAAGTAGTAGTATTGTTAAGCAGAGTTAGGAGGAGATAAAGAATGTAACCCAATGTGTACCATTCATTCACACAGACTGAGAACTGAGATTTTAACTAAAGGAATCAAAAGTTACTTTAAAAATATGTATTTCTGGCTTTGTTGCCTTGAACTCAAATTAAAAATGAAATGAATTTTATATTAAGGACATGCATGCTAATTTAGAGATATTCCTTCTTTGTTTCTTCTTAATGTTCTCTTTGGAGAAGGCAATGGCACCCCACTCCAGAGGTGTTGCCTGGAGAATCCCATGGACAGAGGAGCCTGGTGGGCTGCAGTCCATGGGGTCACGAAGAGTCGGACACGACTGAGTGGCTTCACTTTCACTTTTCACTTTCATGCACTGGAGAAGGAAATGGCAACCCACTCCAGTGTTCTTGCCTGGAGAATACCAGGGATGGGGGAGCCTGGTGGGCTGCAGTCTATGGGGTCGCACAGAGTCGGACACGAGTGAAGTGACTTAGCAGCAATGTTCTCTTACTTGATGAACATTGTCAGAATTTAAATGCTGGAATCTATGGGAAGTTAGGATTAATAAACTATGTGTGTGTGTATGCTTAGTCCTTCAGTTATATCTGACTCTTTGCAACCCCCTGGACTGTAGCCCGACAGGTTCCTTTGTCCATGGGATTCTCCAGGCAAGATTATTGGAATGGGTTGCCATTGCCTTCCTCTAGGAGATCTTCCTGACCCAGGGATCAAACCCAGTCTTCTGGGTCTCCTGCATTGGCAGGTGGATTCTTTACCACTGCGCCACCTGGGAAGCCCAATAAGCTTTGTATTAGATCAAAATACATTATAATCCTCATGTCTAGTGTAACTTGTTGATCTCAATTTAATGAAGTTTTAGGTAGAATTATTAAAATATTAGTCAATACTATAAAAGGTCTTTCAGGTGTTTGTGCAACCACTATGAGCAGTATGGATTCAGCTGCTTATTTGGTATAAAAGTGAGTCAAACTAACAAATGAAGGGCTAAATTAAACTTTGGGAAAGCAGTTTCTCAGTTATAATAAATCCTGGGTTCAAGAATTATTACTGATTCTTTCTGCAAAAATATTTAAGCTCCTGCGAGGTGCTTGACTTCCAATTAGCTATCTGCACACAGTAATGGGAACAGTTTCATAGAGAAAGTCACAGGAGAGACCGTTATTAAACCACAATGTGCAAAAAGCCCAATCACCAAGTCCAATCACCAGCTCAGGCTATGATCAGTGACTCTTTTGAACTAATATATATATATATATATATATATATATACACACACACACACACACACACACACACATATGTGTATCAGTGTCACTTGCACTCACCTGCCTCACAGGTGTTCTGGGCTAAGTTTCCCCTTCTACAATGGCTGCTCAATTGAGTAATTACTCAGTTACTATGATGGGTTAGTAAGTCATGCACTCTCAAAATATTAATGGTCATCCAGCTTTTTTTCAGATGAACAACTGAAGCCTAGTTAGTCCAAGCGTATGGCCCCCATCAAACTCTTCTCTTTAGTTAACAGCAAGATCCAGAAGAACATCAGAAAAATTACTAAAATTAGTGGTCATCACTTCTCAGTACCTCTTTTTGGCAAAATTGCTACAATTATAATTTTGCTATGTTGGGAGCCCAAGTATATGAGAACAGCCTGAGCTGTTCTGTGATTGACTTAACAGGTATTTTCCTTTGGCTGGATCAATGACCTGGAACTTGCTCCATGTAATACTAATCCAGTCTCAGAAATATACCAAGGAAAGAATCACAGAGGCTCCTTTTGGTGAATATGTGCAAGCAAACAAGACTTTACAGGATGGTACTCTGACATCTGGACTCAATCCCATAGATCATTCAGAAAGAGAACCCAATCTCCTTACAGTCCAAATAAAACAGCACTTAGCAGTACTTGCTGGTTTCACTTGGATGGGAAGTCACCCACTTGCCGTACCAAGAAAGAAGCATGGAACTATCTTGAAAATGGTATCTACAGGAACTCCAGCCTATTTCTACAAGAGTCGCCATAGGGCAACAATTATGTTTATGGGACTGCAGGGAAAAATAGCAGAGGAGAGGAGAGATAGTCAGTATTGAAGAAACTGAAACAAAGGAGGGATTTACTTACCAAACAGAACCAAAGGGAAAGCTGAGACTGGATAACTCAAGATTTAAGCATTGTTTAAGAGGAGATCCAGCTAAATTCCAACAAAAACAAACTTCATGAGAGACCGGGATTTTAGCCACAGACTGAGAGATTCTTTTTCACTGCTGAAAAGTAAATATAATAAGAGCAACAGAAAACTTTAGAGCAGCATAGTCTTAAGCATATAAGGGCACCAAGACGACTGTTTGTTGAACCTTGCAGGGATTGTTGCATCTTAGGAACACGGCAAGAAATTTACATGTGAAGCTCTTCACAGCTGCTTTAAGTAAGTACCGCTTGCTAGACTCTGATTTTTGCCCCCCTGAAATAACTGACTTAACTGCCTAGATGTCCAAGTTCACTCCCACCACACACAGAGCTACAACGATCATCCTCCACTGGGCCGCCTCAGCCACTACTTCCACCCTCCTCCCCACGCTACACTGAGCTCTCCGCTAAGCACCAGGCACTCTGCCAGGCACTTTGCATACTTGATCTCAAATCTTTGAGAGTTATTCTTAATTCACATTTTCCAGCAAATTCCAACTTATATTTCCCAAGTGCTCACTATATGTCCTTGTGAATCAGGGCTCAAAGGTTCCAGCTCCATTTGGCTCCCAAGTCTATGCCTTGTTTAAACAAGTTGCTCTGGTTTCATCATGCAACAATTTTAAAATAATGAACACTTTGAGGTTTACTAAGTGAAAAAGGTTGCCACCAGCTAATTGGGAGAAAGATACCAATAAGGCATTTCCATTTTGACAAAAACGCATAAATATTGGACCCCTGGCATATATGAATTTGAGACTTTTAGGGGAGAATTAGATAATGTACAAATTATACAGTGGAACTTGAAATAAAAATATAAAAAACTTTTGAACAGTATTAAAAAAAATAGGTTTCACCAGTCCCAACATATGTTTTTACACAAATCTGCATGCTCCAATTAATCTGCTGAACTGCTGGTGTGGGCTGGACCGCCTTAATCATCTTTGTAAGTACAATGTGCAATTTGTGGTCTGATTTCTAGCAAGAAAAGTGCACCTAATTTTGGCTCGCCCCATACTTAAACCTATTTTAGAAAATTAGAATTTAACCATAGCTTTACACAGTCTTAAAAAGAAAAACTGTATGCAGCTGCTGACAGGTCATTGATGTTGTAATACTCTGAGTACCCGAGGAGAGATTTTATAGTATTATCCCAATGAATGGCATAAAAGAGACTTGGATTTTAAAAATTCATCTCTGCTTGTCAAACATTATTAGGAAAGGAAGAAAAAAATGGAGATTTCTTGGGATGATCTGACATAGCGGTATGTTTTTCTGGTCCACCACGTCTGGCTGGCAGAACTCTTTTCTTTTCTAGTGAAATAAACAACTGTTTAGTACAATGCTATGTTTGGAACAAGGCAAGTTTTATTTTCTTTTTTAAGCCCTTGGCTCAAGAGAATAGTCTTATGGGAAATGGCTATTGTGTTTACTGTTGTTTGATGATGAAATGTCATCTGACTAAAATACTTATGAAATAAATTATTCCATTCAATAAAGCCATCAATAGTTTGGCTGGTTTAAAAATGAAATTTGCATTATAATGCATTGAGAAATCCCTGATGAAAAACTCTTGCATACGTTTGTTCATCTCAACACACACATAATCATGCTTGCTCATGCTCTCTCTTTTTCTCTGTCTCCTGGTTTGAAAGAGTTGTTTACAACTTAAAATATCACAAAAATGTAAAATCTGAAAATGCCACTACCATTTCACAGCTTAGTACAGAATCATCTTAAAACAAGAACCAATATGTTGAATGATTAGTTCACTTTGAGAGTGATGACTGACTAGAAGTGAATAAGTGGTATTAAGATGTAGTTTATATTCATTTTCTTGTAAAAGGTAAATGGTTAATGACTACATCGTCACATTTTTGCTGACCTAACAGAATAACCCCACCCACCCACTTCTGGGAGTCCAGCTTCTCCTTGTATAGTTTGTTTTGCCATACCACTAACTTTTACTGTGGTGTGTAATCCTTATATGTATTTAGCTTATAAATTACGGGGAATGAGAATTACTTTTATTCTGGGAATTTTTCAATGTCCCTTAAGATCATTGGAGACAACCTTGAAAATCCAGGGTTGGTAATTATTGGCCTTGTGAAAGAAAACCAGCTCCTATTTCTTAATTAGTCTGGTTTTGATCTATGACTACTTCTGGAAGAGGAACTGCTGTTGAAGGAAAAACTATGTATCCTAGCCAATACTCTGTTAACATAAACTGAAAATATTTTCCTCCAAGGAGAAAACCTTTGAGGAAATAAGCCATTTCTTTAAAGAGGAACGCCTCCAAGATACTGTCTGGAACATGAATGACATTGAGTATGTTCTCTCTTTCACTGAGTAAAATGTTCTGGGAGTAAGAGCTATATTGGTTCCCCACAATGCCTGAGATCTCTGTGACAACAGGGATTGGATCTTAGGTGTCCCCATGTTCCAAGGGCCAGCATATGGCCTGGCGCACAGTCTGATGCCCAATAAGTGTTCATGGGTTAAATGCAAAGGAGTAACTGAGCTCAGTAAAACCACTGAGCTGATAACCCAGACTACAGGTCCATCCAACAGGCCAGTATTCCCAATCTCACTGTGGCATCATGGCTCTTGGCCTCCAGGCTACATTCCTGAATGTGTAGTTCAGCTTCTACCTGAACTTTAATAGGACTGAAATGAATATTTGTGCTAAATCTCTTGTTACTGTTTTATTTTCAGTCAAGCAAGAACATGTTTTAGCAGTTTGGAAAGGAATGGACTCAAGATACAAAATGGGTACCTGCTATTTCTTTGAATATGTTTGCCATGAACTAATATTTCAGTCTATACGATAGGAAAAGCAGTGGGACTCCAAGCTTGACCCTGACTAATTGGCTGTGTGACCTTGAGAGAGTCCTAGAGACTTTCTTATCTCATCTGTAAAAGGTTGTACGAGATGATCTCTCAGGTACCGCTTGGCCCTATTATTTTAAAATTCTGTTACTATTATTATTTATCTTTGCAAAAGTGAGTGTGAGAGCATGATTTCTAAACAAAAACCAAAAAAGGAATCTAAAAAAATGGTGTCACTGCTCACTCAAAAAGAGGAATATGAACTCCCAGTTGTAACATATATCCAAGTCCAATGGAATACATTCACAGAATTAACTAGAGTACCCCTTCCTATTCCTATCTGAGATGCTAAAATCAATATGTGAAGGACATGAGGAAATTGTTTATTTACCTTGTAATTAGTTAACAATCTTTACTGTCAAGCTGAATCTGGAGGTTTGCACTCATTGGGTAGCATGGGTTTCAGGGAGTCTGAATCTTCTGAAACTACAATCGACCCCATGTATACATGCACCATTGGTTCCAGGACCTGCCACAGATACCAAAATCTGTGATGTTCAAGTCCCATAGTCTGCCCTCCTTATCTGCAGATTCAGTTAACTACAGATGGTGAACCATAGGACTGTATTCATGGACTCAAAAAAAAAAATCCACCTCTAAGTGGACCTCCACAGTTCAAACCCCTGCTCTTTAAGGGTCAATTTCATAGGCAGAATTTTGCATGTGTACAAAGTTATACAGGGGAGAAAGTTCATAGTTTTAATTAATATTTAACTCAAAATTTTAGGAACCTCATGCTAAATCGTGGTCTAATATTAATTGCTATTTAGAACCCCTGGAGTTGGACCTAGATTGGATCCCATGCTCAGCCACTTTACGCAGGCCTCAGTTACCTTATGAGTGAAACAGAAATAATAATATCTACTCTGAGGATGTCTGTAAGGATTAATAAATGATATCCACAGAATCAATGTATATAAAAGCACTGGTCCAGGGTCCGTCTCACAATAAATGCTTAGTAAGAAACAAACATATTTTCTTTTTCTCATAGCAAATGAGGTTGATTATGATTAAGTCTTCAAAGTTGTTCACTGCTGTTAATCAAATCAGCCTATTGGTTGAGAAGAGGATTCCTCTTCAAAAGCTGTAGGGAGAAGGTGGGGAGGAGGCATTGTCTAAATATGGTAGTTTGTAAAGAAATCCATCTCTAAAAGCAATCTATACTAGTCAATATAATTATACTAAAAATGATTATAACCATTTTAAACTTACAGTTTAAAACAATTTAAAATGCTGTATAATTTTGGCTTATACATGTCCAGTTTGAAGGTTTCTGAACTCATTCTGGTGAGCTAACGAGATTTTCTGATCTAAGCATTTGCTGGCACTAACTCACTAAGAACTAACAGGAGGGCTGAATGAGATGGTTTCTGAGGCTCCTCCTGGTTCTAAGACTCTACAGTTCTCTTCTGAATGCAAAAAAAAAAAAAAAAGGAAAACCCTCTTTGAATGACACTGAAATCTCTAAATTGTCTAAATAGTTTCAGGTCCCCTATTGGCACAAACAGTCCCATATCTTTACTCACCATGTGGTGGAGTGCTCCGGCATGTAGGAAATCAAGACTTACTCTCCAGCTGGAATCCAGTTCTGGATCAAAGACAGCAAACCTTATTTGCATTTTAAAGAAGGGGAGAGAGGGGAAGACTGCTGATACTCAGTACAGTATGACCACACACAAAGAGAGACTGGCTACCATATGCCACTCAGGAAAGCAGTCTGTTTTACTAGACTACCTTTAGACTACTATATTCAAACTATCCAATGTATCAACTTAGCTGGGTGGTTTCTGAAACCTGTATAGCATCAGGGTTTTCCCCCAGGAAGTTCTTTGGGAAAGAGATGATAATTTTGTAGCCTGCTGGACTCAAGTCCCACTGAGGTCTGGTAACCTGAGCATCTTGGCAGGTACTAAAATTTGAACTTAGGTCCAACAAACTCCAGAATTACTGATTCTTTCCATCACACCAGTGGCCCCCAAAACATCAAGGGAGAATATTAGGTAGTTGTATCAGAATCAGCTGGAGAGCTTGATAAAATGCTTTTTCCTAGGTCTCAAACCCAGAGGGTCTGATTTAGTAGGTCTGGAGGAAGTTAGAGATGAAACAAGTGCCTCTATTAGTCTGATGTGCAGCCAGGTTTGGGAAACACTGAGCTCTCCATTTGGGCTGCAGTCTCCAGGAAAGGCTTTTTATTTTTTAAAATTCGAAATATAATTGCTTTAAAATGTTGCTTTAGTTTCTGCTGTACAACGAAGTGAATCAGATATGTGTGTGTATATATATATATCCTCTCCCCTCTTGGACCTCCTTCCCACCCACCTCTCATCCCACCCCTCTAGGTCATCACAGAGCACTGAGCTGAGCTCCCTGTGCTATACAGCAGCTTCCCACTAGCTAGCTATTTTATACATGGTAATGTATATATGTCAATCTTAATCTCTCAATTCATCCTGCCCTCCACTTCTGCCCCTGTATCTGTATAGGGAATGTGCTTTGAACACTGAAGAAAGAAGCTGGACTTAAGTAGAAGATGGGTTGTGAGATGGCCTTTGATGGAAGGGTCTGGCATATGTATAAGGGAATAAGACAACCGTCCCAGCTAGAGCTGAGGGTCATGAAGGAGGAGAAAGGCTGGGGATGTATCTAAAAATGAGACAGAAAATAGGTTCACAAGGCTTCCTTGAAGCCCTGTGTTGAGAAGGATTCTGAAGCAGGGAGTGGTGGCATATAGCCACAGGATAGACATGCTAAACTTCAATACAGAACTTTATTTTTAAATGACAACATATGGTGTATTTTATAGTCCATCAAGATTGGCTTTGTTTAAATGAATATAAGATAAAAATAAGATGAACAGTAAAGTTTAATCATCTCTCCCAAATTTTACTTGGTCCCTACAACTCTGCTTTTAATTATAGCTTCATGACTTTTACCTGAATTCCTCAAGTGCAAATACTTTCTTCTAAAATTTATTTTCATCATATCTTCAGTGCAATGCAGAAAAGGAATCTTAAATATTTATTTCAGCATTTTATATTTTTATTGGTTTTGTAAACCACTGAAATTGTAGAGTGTACTTAAGAGTGAGTTGGTTCCATATGCAGTAAATCAACTGGAGGACAGACTACAGTGTACACCATTTAAAAGAGAATCACTATAGCTAAAAATATAACTTCCTCCCCTCCCACCCCTGAAGCCAACATCCAAACAACTACAAAATTGCATGCCGGAGAGATCGGTACTATATTCCAAGACAAATATATACAAATTAAGCCGGAAAACCTTAAAGTGTTATTGATTTAATTCTAAGAAACATTTCACAATCAAGTCTCATAGATGCTATTTCTCTATAGAGAAAAGTACAAGGAGGGGGAGAAAATGGTTGAAAAAGATATGAATGTGGAAAGGAGTCTCATGCGGAAAGGAAACTTGCTAAAGTATTTTAAATATCAACAATGAGAAAAAGGAGTTTCAGTTTCCATGAAGCACCATGAGAGGTCAGGGACTCTAACCTCTCTCTCTACTTCCTCAAGCTATACCCCCAGTCTGACTCTGGGGGGCTCAGCAGCTTCAAAACTTTTAACAGCAGTGGGTGAGAGGCAGCAGAAAGATTGTAATGAAACCAACAACCTGGAAAACGTATACATGAGAGTTTTGCAGGTCTCAACAGTCCAAGCCAGGGCTGGGGTAACTTGCTTGGTAGTTGGTATTCAGAATTCCTTCTGGAGCATTCAGAATGCTGCATTCTTGCCACAAGGGGCAGGAATATTCTAATATGAAGCATGTGAAGACCCAGAAGAAGTTACTCAGAGGTCTCCAGTTCCAATGCTAACTCCCCAGTAGAATTATCTAGATCATGAATCAT
Organism: Aepyceros melampus; assembly: GCA_006408695.1. Classification (NCBI taxonomy): domain Eukaryota; kingdom Metazoa; phylum Chordata; class Mammalia; order Artiodactyla; family Bovidae; genus Aepyceros; species Aepyceros melampus. Next base: position 175,164 of record SJXQ01011245.1, read on the forward strand.
ACTTTTCCAGTCACCCTAAAAGATATGAAGACAGACTCAATAATCTAGAACAGAGCTTGGTACGCAGTGGGAGCTCAACAAATGTTATCAGAATGTTGATCAGACGTCTGGAAAGTCGATAGTGGGTGGTCTTGATAGCTAGATGCTGATAACCCTTAAATATAAAATAGGTTTCTGAAAAACTAGAGTAAAAGGGGGGTTGGACCATTATTTTCCAATCGATCTAGCAATCAACAGAGTAGCTCAAAAAGGGCTGTTCAACGTTAGATGATCAAAGTGAGAAAGTGATTTTGGTAGTTTGTGAAGGTGTAGGTATTTATTTAGAAACTGAGAAAATTATAAAAATAACATAATAATAATATAACCAAATAAGTATAATAATTATAATTAAATAAATATAATAATTAATCAATACAATTTAAAATAAATTTATTTATTTTAATTGGAGGCTAATTACTTTATAATATTGTAGTGGTTCTGCCATACATTGACATTAATCTGTCACTGGTGTACATGTGTTCCCCATCCTGAACTGGCAATGCGTTTCACATATGATAATATACATGTTTTTAATAAGAGCCAGGACATGGAAGCAACCTAGATGTCCATCAGCAGACAAATGGACAAGAAAGCT
>SJXQ01011245.1:184260-306377 GCA_006408695.1 Aepyceros melampus
ATCTCCCACTCCCAGGACTCTGTGTTCTTGGGAGGCAGCAATGCAATTTGGGTGAGAGCTGGGTTCCAAAGTCAGACAGCTGAGCCCTTTGAGCAATAACCTTGAGAAAGATACTAAGTTAACCCTCATGTTTCATCATGTAAAATGTAAAATGTAGATAATAGTCTATACCTGTGCTGGTGAAATGTTATATGCCAACCTGGCTAGGCTATGATGCCCAGTTCTTTTATTGACCACAAATTCAGGTGTTGTTGTGAAGGTACTTTGTAGACGTGATTACATCTACAGACAGTTGACTTTAAGTAGAACAGATTACCCTCTATAATGTGGGTGAGCCTCACCCGATCAGATGAAAGCTTTGAGGGCAAAAACTGAGGTTTGCCAGTAAGAAAGGAGTTCTGCTTCAGGACTATCACATAGAAATCTCATCTGAGTTTCCAGGCATCTGGCCCGCGCTAAAGATTTCAGATGCAAGACTGCAATCTTGACTATTGCCTGAGTTTCCAGCCTGCTGTCCTGCCCAATGAGTCTCAGAGTTGCCAGTCCCCACAACTGCCTGAGTCAGTTGCTCAAAATAAATCTCTTCCTATATGCACACGTATATTCTATTAGTTTTGTTTCTCTGGAGAACCCTACCTCATGATGTAAGAAATGCAACATGCTAATGATATGCATAATAACATTAGCTACAATTTTTAGGGTAGTGTGGGGCTTGATAATGGCTTATCTTTCCTGCCATGGCCAGAAGGCTCAGGGTTAATCCCCAACACTGTACTTTGGATATAATTTTTCTCTCTTCTATCTTTTGTAAATTTTATCATAATAGATATCAGGCCACCTCTCTCTAATTCACTTTAACCAGACCCAGAGCATAATCACTGACTCAACAGACATGAATTCGAGCATACTCCGGGAGATGATGGAGGACAGGGAAGCCTGGGCTGCTGCAGTCCATGGTGTTTCAGAGTCAGACACGATTTAGTGACTGAACAACAAGAACACAGAGTTAAAACAACAACCTGGCATTAGAGGCACACAGCTGGGTTCTGGAAACTGCTTCATTCCAGACTCTGGGTGCTTTCTCCTAGGCTGCCACAGATACCTCTATTCTTTTTCTAATCCTTTTTGCTTCCAGTCCCCAACCCTGGCCTATAGGCAGCTTTGCTCCTCAGTGCAAGGCAAATTAGAAGCACCTCTTTCACCAGCCTCTTCTTTCAAGATTCCCACAGGGCTTCCCTTGCTGTCTGTATTACCTCTGCAGCAATACACTTGAGGTTTGTGCTACATAGCTCACAAAAGGCTAATACCTAATAACAAAGGGCATGTGGAGACGATATTTCAGGAGATGTCAAAGTCCTCATTGCTGAATTTAATGAAAGTGTAGTTCTGAAGGGTGAAGGTCCAATTACTGTGTGAAGCTTTCCAGGTGGCTCTGCTTCAGTGACCTGAACAGGTGGGAGCAGGGAGACCACCTGCTTCTCTGTTTGCACAGTGACTAATATGTGTATAAACACTTAATAAACATTTAACTGTGGCAACACTCTTAAAATAGCTCTTTCACAACTAGAATTCAACAGATTTGAAATTACTGGGTGACTCCGTAAGGCCACTTCCTTAAAAGGGGATGGGCTGCAAATTCTGGTGGTGGTGGAACCCAATCCCTCCCAACAGGTCAGAAGGGCTGATCCTCGTCATGCTCGGGTCTGACTCACAAAACCCAATACTACATCTACGTTTCACAGGGAACACAGAGCAGACTATGACAATTTTATTCCAAACAAATTGCTGAGTTGTAACACATTTGCAGGGAAGCTTTTTCAAGACTCATAGTGAGTTCTGAGAATTAAAAATATAGATTCATATTCTGGGTGTTGGAGAAGCTGGATATCCACATGCAAAAGAATGATATGAGACATTTAACTTAGACCATATACAACAAAAATCAACTCAAAATGGATTTTAAACATTAGACATGACACTGTAAAACTCTTAGAAGAAAACCCAGGGAAAAGTTTCTTGACATTGGTCTGGGGAATAATTTCTTGATCTATAACCAAAAGCACAGGCAACAAAAGTAAGAATACACAAGGGGAACTACAGTAAACTAAAAAGTAAAGTAAAGTAAACTGCCAAGTAAAGGAAACAATCACCAGAATGAAAAGGCAAGCTATAGAATGGGAGAAAGTATTTGCAAACCATATATCAGATAAGCAGTTAATAGTCAAAATATGTAAGGAATACTTACAACTCAATAGCAAACGGACAAATAACCCAATTTAAAAATGGGCAAAGAACTCGAATAGATATTTCTCTAAAGAAGGCATATAAACGGCTAACCGGTACATGAACAGGTGCTCAACATCAGTAATCATCAGGGAAATGCAAGTCAAAACCACAATGAGCTATCACTTCACACCTGTCAGGATGACTAGTATGGAAAAGCAAAGTGTTGGCAAGGATGTGGAGAAATTGGAACCCTTGTACATTTTTGGTGGAAATGGAAGATGGTGCAGCTGCTATGTAAAACAGTATGGAGGTTCCTCAAAAATTAAAAATAAAACTACCATATGATCTAGCAATCCTACTTCTGGGTATATATCCAAAAGAATTCAAATCAAGATCTGAAAAAGAAATTCACACTCCCGTGTTCACTGCAGCTCTGTTCATAATAGCAATGATACGGAAATAATTTAACTGTCCACCTATGGATGAATGAGTAAAGAAAATGTATATGTAACAAAGGAACGAATATTATTCTGCCCTAAAAAAGAAGGAAATCCTATCAGAGGCTATAACATGGAAGAACCCTCAGGACATTATGCTAAGCGAAATAAGTCAGTCCCAGAAGGACAAATGGGCTTCTCAGATGGCTCAGTAGTAAACTGCCCGCCAAAGAAGGAGACGCCAGAGATGTGGGTTCAATGCCTGGGTCGGGAAGATCTTCTGGAGGAGAAAATGGCAACCCATGCCAGTATTCCTGCCTGGAAAATTCCATGGACAGAGGAACCTGGCTGGCTATAGCAGGCTATCATCCAGGGGGTCACAAGGAGTCAGACACAGGAGTGGTGAGCACACACAAGGACATACACTCCTTGATTCCTCTTATGTGAGGTTTCTAAAATAGTCACATCAGAGAAGTAGAGAAGAACGGTGGGGTCAGGGGCTGGAGGCAGGGAGAAACGGGGGCTTGCTGTTCAATGGGCACAACGCTTCAGTAATGCAAGGTAAGTTCCAGAAATCTGCTGTACAATACTGTGCCTATAGTCAACAACATTGTATTGTGCACTGAAAAATGTGTTAAAGAGGGTAGATCTCATGCTAAGTGTTCTCACTAGAAAACAAACAAACAAACAAGAAAAGCTGTAGGACACAGGCAGACTTTAGGAAGTGATGGATATATAGTGATGATTTCAAGGGGACTTGCTCACGTCCAAAATGATAAATTTGTATATATAAATGCATATGTGCATTCTGGGTATATCAATTATACCTCAATAAGGCCGTTAAAAATACTCATTTTCAAATATCATAATTTGGGAAAAATGTAGAATTTAACACTCCTTATAATAATCAAAGTTAGATGAATTCAATTATAATCCATTTACTCTCATATGGCCTCTGAAGATACATGAACATTGTCAGCAGAGTTATAAGTCCTGATTAAAGCTTTGGCTCTGATAATTTTCAATACAAACTCCCTTGTGATGGATCTAATTCTTTTCCCATACCTCACCTAACATATTGTTTAGGATTAAGTTCTGCTGCAGATTAAAGAAAAATTGTAATATCGGTAGCTTAAACAGGACAGAAGTGCATTTCTCACTTATGTAAATTAAGCTCAAAGGGAGGCAGTCCTAGGCTGGCAAGGTGACTGCACAACCAGCAGGGACCTTGACTCCCACTACATTATTACTCCTTTCAGCATATCATTTTCACTCAGGGCCCCAAAGCCCAAGAAGGCTACGAAGCACCAACCATCATGTCTACATTCTTGTCAGCAGAAAGGGGGGCAAAGCAGGGCCCCGCTTATTCTTCAAGGGAGCACAGGACACTTCTACTTATATTTCACTGCCAGAAATTAACCATATGGTACATATTGCTGCAAGGGGAGCCAGTTTTTATTTTGGGTGATGATATATGCAGCCCAAACCAGGGATTTCTTTATTAAAATAGAAAGGGAAAAACAGTTACCAGGGGAGAATTAGCAGTTTCTGTCTAAGTAGGGCTAGATTTACTGAGGATGAACATTTTATAGAAGGGAAAGCTTGTTCTGGATGTCAATGGAAGCTTGGGGTGACAATACGCATAGGGAATGAGTAAACACAAAGATTTTATGAAACAGAAAAAATATGTAATTTTATAGTACAACACATTACCTTTTCTTGCCAGTTAAATACCTTTAAGAGCTGAATCCAAAGCTCTGAGGACTAGATGGTAGAAAACAAATGCATATGTACAAGCTACCTTTGTTTATGTGTGTTTATATGTTATTAGACAACTGGATAAATGACTCATTTGGAACCATGAAAACAGTTCTTTTAATTGAATATTAAAAGAAAAAAAAAACCAAGAACATCACTGAAAGTCACATCATGTTGTGGAAAATACAGGTGCTTCAGCATTATGCATTTATACAGAGCAGATTTCACAGTGACACATCATGAGAGAAGGAAAAGTAAAAATGCTGTTTGGGGCTTAGTCCACAATGGACTCCTGAATTGGCTTGTTGGCTTTGCTAACTGATCACATCAGCTAAACCAACTTACAGAATGGACACTCCGCTGTGTGCATTCAGTCAAGCTGATTCCCTTCTCCAACCCCAGTGTTCTTTTGTTTGTTTTTTTGGAAGTCTGAGTGGAGAGGTTGAGTTATTGGCGTGATTTCTTGAACTGGGGGGCTGTTTTGGTGCACATACAGAGAATGGACAGTGAGAGTCACCAGACCTGTACAGGATGCCCCAGAACATTCTATATGTTTAGAGGGCTTTTGCTGCCACCTCCCTCTGGTAGTTACCACTGAGCAGTCACCACTGCTGTAGAAAGAAAAAGTGGTTGCTCAGTTATGCCCGACTGTGACCCTATGATGGTAGCCCGCCAGGCTCCTCTGTCCAAGGATTCTCCAGGCAAGAATACTGGAGTGGGTTGCCATGACCTTTTCCAAGGGATCTTCCTGACCCAGGGATTGAACCCAGGTCTCCTACATTGCAGGGAGATTCTTTACCATCTGAGCAACCAGGGAAGCACCAAAAGACACCTTTACACTGGGCTGCCATTCCCTTCTCCAGGTGATCTTCCCAACCCAGGGATCAAACTTGGGTCTCCTTCATTGCAGGCAGATTCTTTATCATCTGAGCCACTAGGGAAGCACAAAGGTTTGGCATTTTCTCTCAGTCGGGGAACCGAACCCTCGTCTCCCACATGACAGGCAGGGATACTCACCACTAAACTAATAAGGGCTTACGAAGCCCTTGTCATTATACTAACAGCTGCTATATACTATTAGTATACTAACAAGTGCTGTAAGGAGTAGCTTATTAAGAGACAACCTGAATTTCGGTGGAGCCAGCAGCTTATTCTTTGCCTGAGGTTGAGCTGATCTTTATAGAGAGAACACACACAGCGAGGAGAGGACTCCAGCAAGCCTTGATGTCACCTCCAAGCTCCCTGAGCTCAATGGGGAAAGAAAGGAAGCTCCCTGACCAAAGGGGGTAGTTGGTGTGGTTTCTTACTACCACATGGAGGATATCGTGCAGCTGATGCCAGAGAAGTGGGGTGGCGGGGTGACGCCTTTAGGATTCCCAAAGAAACTGGATCCTATGCTGTCTGGTCAGTCAGGGGAGGCCCTAGACTTCATCAGGTGCAGGAAGAGTATTACAGCTGTCCTCGGGAGCCCTCTCTTTTTACAAAGCCAAATGAGAGTCATCCTGACTCTTTATCAAGTGTGGCCAGCACTTATGGAGCAGGGCTGCATAAGCAACAATCATCCACAAATCACTTAGCTAAACTGCTGGATAAATAATAGATCTTACAGGCCTTCACAACTTTAAAGGACACTCAGGTGATCAAAGAAGACCTTGTTAGAAAGTGGCTAGCACCCGAGAGGCTCACTGCTGCAAGAAGTTTTTTCCAGGTACTCACAGGAAGAAAGTACCTGCTTGTAAACAAAAGAAAAAAGTTGCAAGTTTAAAGGACAGGAGAATTTAAAAGCAGAAGGGGAAAAAGAAGCAATGAAAAGACATAAACAATTCAGGGATGCTTAACCACAAGGACACTCTTCCTGCCAAGTGTAGCTTGTCCAGAGAACCCTACACTTTCAGATCCTTCCATTTAAAGAGTCTGATTTACTCTCTAGATAAGAGATCTGAAACTCAAGTTGGGCCTACTGACAAGAATACTTACAGAATCTAAATGTACCACCTGATGGCTGTGATAATCTCTGGGACCAGCCTGTGAAACTAACACCATGCATCAAACCTTTTCTATATGTAAGAAACTCCATATTCACAACTGTTATATGGTCCGTAAGATTTATTATTGTTGTTTAGTGGCTAAGTTATGTCTGACTCTTTTGCGACCCCGTGGATTGTAGTTCACCAGGCTCCTCTGTCCATGGGATTTCCCAGGCAAGAATACTGGAGAGGGTTGCCATTTCCTTCTCCAGGGGATCTTCCTTCTCCAGGGATTGAACTCAAGTCTCCTGCTTGGCAGGTAGATTCTTTACCACTGAGCCACCAGGGAAGTCCTTAGGGTCATTCATTTGGTATTGGTGGCAACCTCTATTTTATGTTTTTCCTTTCCCAATGCGAATATGGGCTTCTTCAAGAAACTATAACAAAATCTTACATATCCAATATGCAGCGGTAGCAGTTAATATCGTGTAAAATTCTCTATGCTTTTTTTTTCTATGGAGCAAGACGCAAACAGGGAAAGGAACAGGTGTTAGAAGATGTATAGCTGGCTGCATGAAAGCAGGACTGTGAGAATGATGATGAGGTGCCTTCATTCCAGGCATCACGAAGGGATGGGGCTGCCCACGAGAGCATCTTCCCATGTCAGTGTGGTGCAACTTCGGGTAACTTCCCTCCCTGACTCCCCGACAGAGCCTCCTTGAAGTGCAGTAATGAGAGCATTTCCCTCGAATTCGTTGCTTTTCTGCTTGTGGCAGCAAAGAAGAAAGACCATATCATCTGCTGGCTGATGAAAACTTGAATAGCTGTACACTGTCACCAGATCATTTGGAGGAAAAATGATAAATGCCCTAAAGAAAGCCCTGGGATGCTATATGTAAATCTAAGGTAAGAAGAGCCAATAAGGTCTGTGACAACATTAAGCCAGTTACTAGCAATGAAGCAATCATATGCGCGACTCAAACAATCTATAATGACAGCTGTAACAAACGCACAAGGAAGGGGGCAGGGGCTCACTCGGAACAATCTGAAACATCTAGTGTCCTGAGAGGAGACGAGTGTGACCTACTCCAGAGCTTGAGGGTCAGAATGATCTGGAATTATAAGCAGAGGCTGAAGGTACTGTATCACACAACTTTCTAATTACCAGTGCTTTAGCTCCGGTGAAGGCATACCTTATAAAGTGACTGGCGGCAAGGAGTCACAAAGGGAAATACAAGCTCACTGAACAGAAACAAGGGGAAGGAAAGTAAAACATAAGAACATAAAAATTATCTAATTATGTAAAAAGTGATGCTATCTGACTAGGGCCAGGGTGTTGAGAAAAGGCTATGCCCCTACACATCTTGAGGGAGAAGAAACTGCTGCCTCTTTCCTGTGATGGGCAGGTTAAGATATGTATCATCTTTATGCATCACCTTTATGATTCCATGGTCTGAGCTGGGAGCTCTATTATTTGCATATTATCCTAAAAATTATGAATGTGAAACATGATTCAAAGAAGAGTTAATAGTAATGATAATAACAACTCACATTTATTTAGGGCTTATGAGTCTCTTCACAGAAGGAAAAGCTCTAGAGGTCAATGAAGTCCATAGTAGGAATGGAGGTGGGAAATGAATAAACACTTAAAGATGCTATGTAGTAGATAAATGCAGAATCTTTACAAGGCAATATGTTACCTTTTTTTTGCCTGTACAGTAACTTCAGAGATCAATCAAAAGCTCTGAAGACCACATGGCAGAAAAGAAATGCATATGGACAAGTTACTTTGTACCTTTGCTTATGTTTGCTTATATGTTACTAGACAGCTGGATGAGTCATCTGGCATCCCGGAAATGACTCTTTTACTTGCATATTAAAAAGAGCAACCAAAACAATCACTAAACATCACATCAAGGTACAGAAAATACAGATGCCCTATAGGTTTATCCATTTATAAGAGAGCAGATCTCACAAGACAGAAGAAAATAAAAACATTACTGAGTCTACTGTGTTTTTTATATCTTAACTCATTTCATCATGAGGATGTTCATCACAGTGTTGTTTATGATGACTTCTTAAATATTCATACAGACAATAGTTATGGAGAAGGAAATGGCAACCTTCTCTGGTACTCTTGCCTGGAAAATCCCATGGATGGAGAAGCCTGGTAGGCTACAGTCAATGGGGTTGCAGAGTCAGACTCAACTGAGCGACTTCACTTCACAGACAACAGGTTAAAGACATTATAATAGTTCTATATAATGCAAGCACTAGGAACCTATTTACAAAGGGTAAAGTAAAACTATACATACTATACATGAAAGAAAAGAAAGAAAGAAAGTCACTCAGTCGTGTCCAACTCTTTGCAACCCCATGGACTGTAGCCTACCAGGCTCCTCCATCCATGGGATTTCCAAGGCAATAGTACTGGAGTGGGTTGCCATTTCCTTCTCCAGGGGATATTCCCGACCCAGGGATCAAACCCGGGTCTCCCGCATGAAAAGCAACCTCAACAGCCTCTGAAGAGAACATATGAATATATAATAGTATATACAATATAATTCCATTTTGTCAAAATGTTAACAGTAATAATGTGTACAAATTGTTATTATGATGTTTTATGTTCTTTTCCACTTATTTGGAATTTTTTGATTTTTAGAATTAATCATTATTACCAAAATGAAATATAATTTTTTCAAATGATGGGTATGTTTATAGAAGTTAAAAGAAAACTTTTTTCCACAAAAGGAATAAAATATTAGCAAATGTTTGTGAGGAACATAAGAGTATCTCCAAAGAGGAGCTAATTGAGAAAGATTCATCCTAGATATGGGCTTGAAATTCAAAAAGGAGAATTTCTATCAGCAGATAGAATCTTATGAAAAGGACACACCTGTAGGCTACAATCTTGGCCATTTGAAGCCAGATTCTACCTCTGAGCACTTGTGAGCACAGATCCAGGGGTAAAGGGCACCTCTTTTCTGCCTCCATCTCAGCCCCTTGTGTAAGAGCTTACTCTTTAACCCTGATGTCCCTAAGCCCACTGCTGGGATCCCTACACTCTTGCCTGGGTGTGGTGGAATGCTCATTTTGCTCTCAGAGAGCTCCAGCCAAACACAGAAAACCCTCAAATAACTTGAATACCCTTGGAATGAAGTGCATGTACAGGCAGCCACTTATATAGCATGTAAAGAGAATATCCTTTCACTGCGACCACCCCCCCCAAATATGCAAAAACAAAAACCATTTTCATGGGTAGTTTCTCTTGGTGGGCTTCTAATCCTTCTGAACTGATGGTTAGGGCATTTGACAAGCTATTCAGTAGGGTTTAACAGTATTCATAAAACTGTGTATTTTATGTTATACAAAGAAATTTAACAGATAAAAGATATACGGTATCACATTTAGACCACACAAAGGTAAAAACTTAAATCTTCAAAGAAAAATCCTATTAAACACAAAGGTGATCTATTCCTTGTGTGTGTTATGGATACATGCTCAGTTGTGTTCAACTCTTGGTGACCCCACTGACTGTATCCCGCCAGGCTCTGTCCATGGGATTTCCCAGCAAAAATACTGTAATGAGTTGCTATTTCCTACTCCAGGGAATCTTCCCGACTCAGGGATCCAACCCATAATCTCTTGGGTCTCCTACATGGGCAGGTAGATTCTTTACCATTGCGCCACCTGGGAAGACCGATCTATTCCCTAGATAAAATGTACTGCTGCCTTTATGAGGATTTGAAGGGAAAGAAAAAGTGTTGCAAATGCATAATATATATTAAATTGTACAAAAATAGCCTAACTTGCATATGCATATACACCCTGCATCAATTTTTATATAATTTGATTATGTCTTTCCTTATGTTATTAAAAATGACACTGAGGCACATAGGGGCAAAGTGCCCCATTCAGGTCAGAAACTTGCTTTCCTACAATGTAGAGACTGTTCCTAATAACACAAAGCCCAGGAATTCAAGACAATCCAACTGCTAAGATTATCAGTTCACTGTTTAGTTGCCTAGAACATCTTAAGGGTCCAGGCTTCCCAGGTGGTTCAGTGGTAAGGAATATGCCTGCCCATACAGGAGATGTGGGTTGGATCCCTGCATCAGGAAGATCCCCTGGAGGAGGAAATGGCAACCCATTCCTTTATTCTTGCCTGGAAAACAGAGGAGTCTGGTGGGCTACAGTCCATGGGTCACAAAGAGTTGGATATGACTGAGTATGCACACACATCTTAGGGTCAGAAGCTACTTTCAGCTTTGCAGGTATAGGGTACAGTGGAAAGTTTTAATCCTCATGCACCAATTTTCTGGCTTGTTAAGAACGTGGCATTATATTGCTTAATAAAATCAGAGGAAAAGGCGCTGCTAGAGATCTTTTAGCTCATTAGCAGTAGTTCAGTATTTTTTTTTAACTCAATTAAACTTTTGTTTTTTAACACACTACTATAATTATACATGACTCAAAATATATTTCTATCAGATAGCACTGCTTGGACTATTTCGATACTGAGTGTGATGGTTAATTTTATGTGTTGCCTTGACTTGTCACAAGGTGCCCAGATTAAACATTATTTCTGGATGTCTGTAAGAGTATTTCTAGATGGGATTTGTATTTGAATTGGTGGACTCAGGAGCGTAGACTGCCCGCTCCAATGTGAGTGGCTATCAAATAATTGTTGATGTCTAAGAGCAAAAGGTAGAGGAATATTTTGTATCCAACCAGCAACAAGTAAGAAAGGAGCTCCACCCAGTGACTACCACTCACCTTGGGAGACTTAATACCATCCTGGTGTCAGGGCTTCCACCATCATATTGTATGCCTAGATTTTTGTTTGTTTATTCTCAACATTCCAGCAGCTACAACTCACACCAGCATTCCATTCCCGAGCCTCCATAACGCTCACCATTATTCCCTCCATGGAAGACAGAGCAGAGGCATGAGGTGACCCGGCTCTGGTGGGTGAATGTGAAGTGTAGGAGGAGTCTTGACCCTCTGAGTGCTGCCTGGCCATTATGAAGTAACTGACCTGCAGGAAACTGCTACCATGGTTCACAAATTTATTGTCAGGTTCCAGCCTCTAGCTGTTCTCTGATTGTTCTAAATACTTGACAAACTGAAGCCTTTTCACTTTCCGTTGAAATTGCCTCATCTCCCTGTCACAGCGCCATGGGGGACTCCATTACTTTTCTGACTTCTTTCCCCTCCTGACAAGTCATTTAGCTGGCTTCTTGTTGTGAAGGCTGTCCATGTCAAATTAGCCGGGGCCCCTATTGTCCTTATTACCACTCGAAAAGCCATCATGAGTAATGCTACGGGGTCCCTCAGTTGTCATCATTTGTCAGAAAGAAAGGGACTGTGGTTACATATAGCTGACAGGTAATTTCGGTGTCTACAATTACCCCAATTAGTCTTGTCATAAACAATTCGATAAATGCACACCAATACAAACAGATAAACACACCAAGGTCTCTCACTATTAATGCTGTGTAATGGGTAAATCAGTGATATGATGCTATATTTTATTTATTTATTTTTTAAACTATCCTCAGCTGTGAAGCTGGCGCTTGCTACCTGGTCAGCACAAATTGTACTATCTACTTTCATTAGCTCATCACCACAGGAAAATCTGAAAGGCTGTGACAAAATTCATTTAGAGAGAGAGGGAAAGAGCAGATTGTTATAACACCTGCTTTAGGCAAGGCTACAACAAAGGTTTTCTTTTTGTCAGTTCTGGGCAACTATGGGCTTCAAAGTTGACTATTTTGTGTTAAAAGAGCAGCATATGAAATATGATAGGAATAGAGAAATTATATCCATACTGAAATCAGAAACGTGATTTGAAAAAAATATATATATAAAAGCCTGTGCCAATGTACCACTCAGCAAAAAAAAAAAGAAAACGACTGTGGGCTGGCAGTTTCATATAGAAGATGATTTCAGTTCTCTCCAACTACTGATTCCCTTTTTTTTTTTTAAAGCTGCACCTTAAATATAAAACTTGCCATGCTCGCTGTCAAAGCTATTTATCTGCTCCAGCATGGACTTGCTTAATGAAGGTATCAACAGTGTTCCTTGCTGGACTAGGCACAGAGGTCATTAAGACTCAGTGAAAGTAGAACACTGCTCACTCACGGGCTCTCTAAACACCAGGGATCAAATCTGTTTTAACACAACACCCTCTAGGAGGACTCTCCAGTCAGACCCCGTACTCAGGCTCAAGTGTCACACCACGATGTTCACGCTCGTGATCCCCAGAAACAGGTGCTCAAGACCCAGGATCTGTTGGGTTCCCCGTGCCCTGTTTGCTGACCGTAATCTTAAGTGATGGCTGAAAAACCCAACACAAGGAGATTGTTGGAGGAAATTGCTCTTGGCAACTATTTGTTCAAGCTCAAGATTTTTTTTTCTTTTTAAACCAACACTAAGAACCCACCAGAAAATAGGACAGGTCTCCCTAATGAGTAATCTATTTTAGCACAGTCTTGTCTAGGCATGACAGTTTACTGAGAGGCTTGAAAAACTCGTAATTACCAGTGTTACAGGGCAATTAATGTATATTACACTGCACTACTCATGGCAGCAACTGTCATTTTCTCAATAAAAATGAGTACTCTTCAGCTAAAGGTGACATTAATTGGGACTTTAATGACTATGCAGAGGAGCTGAAGCCAAATATGAACAAAACAGCGATTCAATGAGCGACTTCAGAAACGAGAAAATTGTACTAAAATGAGATTAATTGCTGTTTAGAAAAAGGAAAGAACCTAAAAAGCTATTAAATTGCAGGGTTTGGGTGCCCGGGTGATGGTTGTGATGTTAATCTTGCATTCTCACAGCAGGCAAATATTCACTAAATTCAGAGCCTTTTGACAGCAGGAAAAATCATTATGCTTAACTTCAATCCATCAAAAATATATTTCAGCTTTTATCAGTGTTCTAAATACTTCTGCAATTTCAAAAATTACTGCTCCATTCCTTGGCTGTCATCATGCAAATGTGAACACTGTCAATATTGCTATGAAAAATTTCCCAGCTTCAAAAGGCCTACATCAGTGATAAAGAAAGAAAAACGTGAAGATTAGAATTGCAAAACACACACTACTAATATAACAGAAATCAAACAATAAGAATTTAATGTTTAAGTTGTGGAAACTGCTAAAATAGAAAATGATGGGGTGGTTTTTTTTTTTCAGTAGATAAATAAAAAAAAATAATTCTGAAATTCTTTCAAAACTTGTAACTTGATGCTTAATTAATCATCACCAATAATTAGGACAGAATTTTGCATCTTGACTTCAGGTGCTGTAATTGTTAATACTTCTCTCTTGTTTCTAAAACCTTTATCCTTGCTTCTTGAAAACAATTATATAATTGCTTTTCTTTATGGCCTTTTCAAATATCATGATGACTGTATACACAAAACACAGCACTTAAACTTTGACATGTAAGAGGGATAAAAAGATTTGATAACTCCAGAGTTACATACTCTGTAACTTGAATTCTTTTTTTTTTTAAAGAAAGGCCAGCAACTTGCTAATTTTGTTAAAGAGGGAGTTTTCAAAACAGTTATATTTGGCCAGAAACGTAGTTATTTGCTGCCCCAATAAAAAAGATTAGGCCTGATTTTAGAATACTGTGCACTTTCTTACTGCATAAGCAATTCTGTTTGTTCTGCATTTTAATATTTAAAGAGTTTTCTCATCTACAGTTTAGGTCAGGGCTCAAGACACATTAACACACTCAAGAACCACATCCACTAAATGACAGGGGGAGGTGAAATAGTGTACTTTCCATCTTTAAATCAATGATAAACCCTGTCTCTTCTAAAAATCCAGAAATACAAATCACCTGACCTCCATTATGAAGACTGGTTATTGGCCACTTGTCTGCCAGACTATACTTGTAAGGCACTGAGGGACAGGAGAGGGGAGTGGGGAGAGAAACACACGCATATCCACGTGCTGGAAGAAGGGATGTTCTAAGTTTAATCTTCCAGCTGTTTCATTCACTAAAAATGCTCTTTCTTGAGTTCTCAATCTGAGCTTGAGCATAATCATCTTTGTAAAACAAGCTGCTTCCTGGGTCCTGCATTTCCTAGTTCTACCTGCTCCTCCTCTTCCTCCAATTTTCCCTCCTCTTGTATCTAGACTTTTATGTTAATGGCACAATTCTTCCTCAAGAGTTGAACAAATGTCCTTTTTAGTCCTTTTTTGGGGGGTGAAAAGGGGCCTTTGTTATTCATTGTGCCATTTCAAAAACTAAGCTTCTCTCCTACCTCAAAAACAGCTTTATTTTAAGGACAAAAAATTCACCAGGCTCCCCCTAAAAGTCTTTTCAGGCTGAGTTCTTAGAGAAGACAGGTGCCTTTGGCTAAATTATCTCTACTGACAAACCATTCACATAAATTTGCTTTTTAAAAAACAACTACATGTCAATAGTTTGATTCCATTTTGTCTATGCAAATACCATTGATAAAAATTTCAATGGAAGTTCTCAGGGAGTGGAAGAGTTCCAAACTAGGTATTGAAACGGGACTCAGGAATAGGATACTAATTCACCAAACTTGCCAAGAATGATCTAACCCAGGAGCCATACAAAGGCAACTGCGAACCATGTACATGATCCCAGATAATCCCTTATACTGTATCTCTCCTCGGATCTCATCTCCATTCTGCAGTTGACTGCATGAGGCTCCATTTGGGGCTGCAGGTTTTCTACTTGCAAAAAAAAAATCCAAAAAACAAAACCAGGAGCAACTTTGTCATGCTAAATTTGCTGCATGAGAACTCAGTGCTGAGCACTTGGCAGACACACCAGCTCCAATGTTGTGGAGCTGGTGTTAACCAGGAATGTTAACGATTGGAATAGACCTTTAAGGAGAGTTCCTAAAATGAGTTTATTTGATACTGTTGTTCAGTTGCTGAAATTCTTACCCCTCACAGTGGCCCCGGTGGTGCTGTGAGAAAAGGTGATCACACTGAATCCACGTGAAAGGCTTGCACGAAAAAGCAGGCATCACTGTTCTCTGCTGAGGTTGAAATTTCATTTTTAACCTCATTATTATTTTGCACCAATATCATAAGTCTTTCTTCCAAACTACTATTTGGTGAGTTAAATTTCTTATTCAAGACCCCTCCTAAGACTGAAACGTAACACAATGGGCATCAGTCTCACAACTGACAGACCATGTTTAAGCTGGGAATAGTGACAAGTTACAGGGACTCTTTTAAAAAAAAATAAAAATAAATCCCAGGAGATTAGTAAGATGCATTTTTAGATACATACCCTAAGAACATTATAAACTCAGTGAGAAGCCAAACTGGAATATCTCAAGTTTGGAAGATGAACAATATTTTGATGTGCCAAGGCTAATATATTATATGTTTCGAGTCTTACTATTAAGACCTGTAGCAACTGTTTTAAGAGATGAGTAGAAATGAAACAAATGGTAAATGTTTATTCAGTCATACAGTTCTGAAAGAAAACAACTGTTAATTTGCATTCGCTTGGGATCAGTTAGCAGACTGCTTTTTAAGAGCTATCACCTCTCAGCAGCCCATAAAAGAGGAAGCTTTCATTTGCTCCCCTACTACCTGCTCTGACTATATGACATTTAATTTAAATTTATTTTCTATTCATCATGAATATCCAACGAATCAAAAATCATTTTGACATAAGTACTGTTCTTTGTTGGTTAGTCTGTAGTAGGGAAAGTGGCAGGCTAAACACCTGCGGGTCAGTGCAGAGACACAGTCTCGTGGACCCTATCTTCCAATATGGAAAATTCTAGCATGACCAACTTGAGGTACCATCTGAGTCATCAGATAAATTACATTTATATCACTTCAGTGCAGTCAGAAGTTATGCTGCATAAATAAAAGTTTAATGACCTATCTATGTGGGTGATAGAATGTAAGCCAGCTAAATGAGAGAAAATCTTATTGTGGAGAGTATAGTCTCTGATTCCTTTGTTAATTAACTTCCCCCTCTCTCTTAAATAAGATGAGGAAGAAATAAAAAAGGGTATTTAGTTGGGCTTCTGGGGGGCAAGGGGAAGGAAGGGCTATGTAACTAAAGAGAGGTCTGTACCGGCTTTTTTGCCCTCTAGCAATTCCAGAAGGAGTTTCCTGGGGCATCCTCTTGCTCCTCTTCTCAGGAATTTATGAGACTTTAGAAAAAGCTGACTTGAGCAGGAAGTCTGTTATGGAGAGCTTTCCTGGAAGGCAAGACCAATTAACCCTGACCAAAAGAGGGAAAAAAACAATCTTGAGTAAAGGGGATGAGGGGACCAAGAAAAAAGGCTCGAAGTGAGAAGCAGGACTAAGAAGGTCTATGCAGCTGTACACCAGTGATAGGGAGGGCGACACCGGGGGGTAGGTTGGGTAAGGTGACTGTCCTGACGGGGAAAGTTAGAGCAGGGAGGAAAGGAAGAGAGCATCGGATCACTGCTTCTTCATCAGGGTCCGCTTGGCTTGAAGGAGTCTTTGTTCCCTGAGTCAGCAAAGGGATGAGGAGTAAGAATTGCACTCGACTTCAGAACCTAGATCTCGAGCAAACCAGGGGAATCTGCTTCCAAAGTGAGAACTGCGTGAGAAGACGGCCCCAGAACAGAAACGTTCTGGGAATCACCCAGTTTACCCAACCCAGATGAAAGGAAGAGTGACTCACTGCAGAGCATAAGCTTCCAACTGCAATTTAAGCCAAAATTTGGTGGCAAAAAGCCACTGAACCAGTGCTTTCCAGTATACTCACACTTCTCTTTCCGAAGGTGCTACTACAATTGGACACTCAGATTCAGAGCTTCAGGAACTAATTCTAAGTTTACTTTTCCTCAAGATTTCCAACTCTGAACCTCAACTTTTTCTATTGCTTGATTCTGTTTCTGTTCTATTTCTATCTAGATGGGAAATACTCATTTCACTGCCTGCTTCAGTTTAGTTCAGTCGCTCAGTCGGGTCTGACTCTTTGGGACCCATGGACTGCAGCACACCAGGCCTCCCTGTTCATCACTAATTCCCAGAGTTTACTCAAACTCATGTCCATTGAGTCGGTGATGCCATTCAACCATCTCATCCTCTGTCGTCCCCTTCTCCCAGCATGATGGTCTTTTCAAATGAGTCAGCTCTTTGCATCAGGTGGCCAAAGTACTGGAGTTTCAGCTTCAACATCAGTCCTCCCAATGAATATTCAGGACTGATCTCCTTTAGGATTGACTAGTTGGATCTCCTTGCAGTCCAAGAGACTCTCAAGAGTCTTCTCCAACACCACAGGTTCAAAAGCATCAATTCTTCAGTGCTCAGCTTTCTTAGCAATGCCTAAAAGGTCATACAAGATAAGAGGGCTGAGTTTCTCCTGTACTCTCAAGCTGGAATAGGAATGCTTTCTTTCTTATCCTGGGCCTCATCTTAGGATGTCAAATTTCACTGTAACTCTCGGTAAGGGGAAACCATTCTTTTTACCCATGATTTTGGACATACATTCAATGTCTACTGACACTAACCACTACACACACAACTAGAACAAAAAGGGCTGGGCAGTCTAACTTTAGAACTATTCATCTAGGTGGCACCAAGCACTAGTAAAATAGCATTTTTTGCAGGAATACAAAGCATTCCTTGATGTTTTGATGAACTGAATCTCATCTCAATTTCATGCCTGCCCATTTAAAATCTATTAATGCCATGTATATGCTTTTCTTGATAAAAATGGAAGGAATGAAGTTCTTGGTAAAAGCAAATACAAAGAAAGCTTGGTTAAATAGTCAAAATATTCATTCTGTGGCTATTGATTTAAGGTTTAAAATAAGTAAATCAGTTAGAATGGGTTTCCCTCATTGAGCACCATTACATGAGTTTTAGAGGTTTGTTTATTTTAATGGCATGGGACAGATACATGAAACATAAAAATGGAGGGATTTGGCTTTTTATATTAGCAAAAAGTCAAATGCTTTTTCTTGTTCTATCTATGATATATATTTTTAACCTTTGAATTGTCCATCAACCACCCTACAGCTCCAGCTCCGGTGTCCACAGTTTTTCCTAACTAGTTTAGTAGGTGCTCGTCTCACTTGTCACCAACTGAGTTATCAGGCTGGGCCTTTTCTACAATACAGCTGCTCATTTTTAAAAAGTTTTGGAACTGGTAATTCAGGAAATTAAAATGGGAAGATGTGTTTGAATTGGCTAAACAGCTAACATTCTTAAAACTGTCCTTACTTGGAATGAGGACAGCTGGTGAGAATCTGCCTCCTTTTCCTGCAGACTCGTTTTCTGAGCCCCAGTCAGTGCCTCAGTGTCCCTGATGTCCCCCAACCCACCACGCCCCTTCAACCCTGCACAGACTGGGAGCTTCTTGAGGGGAGGTCCCTCATTCATCCTTGGATGCCCGGTACCTGGTACATGCCTGGTACATGGTCAACAGAATAGTTCTGTTGAACAATAAGCAAAGCAATCCTAGCTCTGACACTAATGAATTAGTCTTGGACAAGTCACTTTATCTTTCTGAGCCTTTGCTTCCTTATCCGTTAAAATGCTTTTGTTTCCTAAAGGCTCGAAAAAAAGAATGTGGAAGTGCTGAATAAATGTACAAGATTCCTACAGCTGCTGTTAATAATTACCATTTGGGTTTATACACCATTCAATGGGAGAAACAAAAGCCAGTCTTATGGTCTCCACAGTTTTACCATAAGGAGCTTATAAAGCTCTAGTTTCCTTAGAACTGTAAGATGTGAGGCCACACCCACCCAGTTTTCTTGTTTTGCTTTCTGTCCCCATCTCCTGCATGTTCCCTCATCCCGCCTCACCCCAACCCCAGCTCCAAATCAACACACAGATCTCTTTTAGGTTCTGGATCCTGCTCGGAAAGAAGTGATATTGCTTAGATGACTGTTTGGGAGTTTTTATATGCACGCACTTTCCTTATGATAACACAATGCTTCTGCAGAATGCACCCTGGCTCTGCCGAAAGTCTGGATTCTGCTGAGGCGCCCAAAAAGGCAAGTGGGACCTCATCAGTACCAGCTCCCCTCTCTGTCACACCAAGGCTCCTTATTTACCAAACCCCCGGTCCTTCACATCACATGTCCTTCTCTGCTCAGCTGCCCAGTGAAAGGAACAGGAATAGAGGAAAATTAGCATGAAGAAAGAATACTTGCATATATATATATATATTGGATGCACACGTGCTCAGCCATGTCCAACTTTTTGTGACCTTACGGACTGTAGTGTGCCAGGCTCCTCTGTCCATGAGATTTTTCTGGGAAGAATACTGGAGGGGGTTGCTATTTCCTCCTTCAGGGTATCTTCCTGACCCAGGGATTGAATCTGCGTCTCCTGCATTGGCAGGCAAATTCGTTACCACTGAGCCACGGGGGAAGCCCTATATATTGGATATATATTGGATATATATACATATAAATAGATAAATACACATACACATACCACCTTTCTGGGGTTGGCTGAGAGCCACTAAGCTGTATCTAACAAAACACACTGACCTACCTTTAAAAAAGCAAACACACTAAAACATACCAAGAACCACTGTTCAAGTACTGATGTTATCGTTCCCCCATTCCTTATGTTCAAACACTAGTAACAGAGAATTACTTGATTTCAGACTGAATGGTGCCAGGGACTTCATAAGAGAGCATTTATCTAGTATAGAATGAATAATTTCCATAGACAGCTGAATTACTTGAGAATCTACACAAGTAACTGAAACTTCAGAAACCCAGGCGCACTTGAGTCCTCCATGAGCCTCCCACCCCCAACATGCACTCGAAGGAGAAAGGCACTGCAGGTGAATCCAGGGCAGGGAATTATTTTTTAAGTCAGTAGGGCAACACAAACACATTGTTTGCCTTTTGTCATCTGGCTTGTCTTAATCATGAACTAAAAATTCATTTACAGTGCTGTATACAAATGCCATGTTTATAGCAGAATCGGATGCTGCTTGCTTGAAATCGTATACATTAAAATTAAGAACAGAAATCCAACTTAATGGTCAAAGACAACCAATAACAAAACCACTAAATTCCAGTTGCAAACATCATTGAATATGTATGTTTCTGTTTTTTTTTTCCTTAAGAGTAATTATTAAAACTAAAGCGATATGAGTGAGTGTTTATGACTTCCTATTGAAAAGCCCAAATTACAGAGCACTCATTCCAGGTTGAAGAAAATCACGTGGCCATCCCTGTGCAATGGCCTAATGACTTTATATCCTCTTGTCAAACCTCAGCAGTTTTATTTGTAGTGATACATGCCGGAGAAGGTTGGAGGTTAAAGTTGATAGGAGGGGCAACAGGAAAATCAACCAACTCCTTTCAGGAGATTACAACCTTTAACATATTTGGGTCTGTCGGCAGTTTCTGCAAACTTTACAAGTCTGTGATTGGTGGTGTTTTTCAAAAACTGATCCTCAAATCAGAGGTCAGATGAACCTAGTAAATGTCCTTTCACTTTGAAATGATCCCAAGTGGTTAATGTACTCCCCAGTTTATAGCTCTTGGATTTTTTTCCCCCTGTGCCTGTAGTCTAAAGCTAGAAAAAAAAAAAAAATACACATACACACACAAAAAAAAAACCCTACTCTTTATTTTTCAAGTAACTGAGATCTTGGAAAAGTGAAATTACTAACCCTCAATGCATGATACGGCTCCAAAAGCAAGGAAGCATCTGTTGGAAGAATAAATAAATAAATAAATACAAGAAAGAAAAAAGAAGAAAAAAGTCCCCGAAGTAGTTTAGATTCTCACGCTGAACAGAGGGGGATACCTTAACTAAAGCACTGGCATCACAAACCAAGACCCAAGCAAAAACATATCCTTGCAGCATCTATTCTCCTTGACTTGGCATACACTTGTTCCCTTAAACGTAGACCCAGTATTCAGTACTGCTAGTTACCTTTAACTAAATGTGACTTTTGTGCCAGTCACTATATACATGTGTGCTCACTAAATTCTCATAAGAATCAAACTGGGCTCATTTTACAGATGTGCAAAAAAAAGAGGAGAGAAAACAATCTGCCCAAGGCCACACTGACAGTAAGCAGCCCGCTGAGAATCAATTCTGCTCTTCCTTCTCTCGTACCTGAACTCTTTCTACTCATCTATTTTGCTTCTTTACAGGGCTTCCCAGGTGGCTCGGTAAAGAATCTGCTGCCAACGTAGGAGATGCGGGTTTGAGTCCTGGGGTGAGAAGGTCCCCTGAGGAGGAAATGACAACCCACTCCAGTATTCTTGCCTGGGAAATCCCATGGAGAGAGGAGTCTGGCGGGCTACAGAGGATCACAAAAGAGTTGGATACAACTTAGTGACTGAACAACAACATATTGGTTCTTAGGTTGTAACCAATGGTGTAAATAATTTCTAGACTGTCCTCCTTTGTATTTAAAATTTTTAACCATCCCTAGTTGATTTTAATGCACAGTGAGTACTATGCAGCCTGCAAGAGAACAAGAAAGACCTCAGGTCCTGGGTCAGCATGTGGCTGGAGTTGGGGGTCTAGTAATATTACTGGCTACTAATTGTAAAGAAAAATGTTTTAGGACTTCAAGAGTTCTCTATGTCAAGGTGATTGATAACAGTTATATAATTACTAAACACTTGTGACATTAAAACAATCCCTACATAAATCCTATGCCTTTTAAAAAAAATTTGCCCAACTCATAGATTATAGAATTTGATGCCGGGTGACCACCTCATTGGACCTCAGTTTCTTCATTTGTAAAATCTGCTGTTTATCCACAGGAGGTGTTGGCTAGCTGTAAGAAGTTTAAGTGTGAATTTTTTCTTTTTTTAATCCCCCTGCTTAATTCTAGTGATTGAGCTCAAAGTTTTTCAAAGAAATAAGAGACACCTACACTTCTGAATGAAATGAAGAGGAAAAACACAACTTTAAGAAAGGTTTACTTTTAAAAAAGGAACAGGAGCGAATGAAAATCCTGGGCCAGCTGAAAGTCATGCAGTGCTGCCTCTTTGTTGTGAATCCTTGTAATGGCACATAAATGCTTTAAAAATAAATTGATCTAGGAACAACCTGAAAGGCAAACCATTTTCTCATGTAGAAGGGTATGTCACAAGTGTATGGGAAGCATCAACTTGTATTTAGAGAGTTTAACAAATGTTTTCCAAACATTGCCACTCACTGTTTGAAGGTGAGGAAACACATGCTGGTTGAAACATTAAAAAAAAAAAAAAATGCACTAACGACTGAGAAATTGCCAACCTGAAAATGCTTTTGTTATTTAAAAAGTACATTCCACAAAGATATTTAATAAAAGATGTTCCAATTTTCACAGTAACTTGGTTTCCTTTACTCACAGTGTCTAAGTGCGTACATACATATCATATAGATAACAGATCCTTTTGTTTATTTTTTTGCTTCCATTTAACATAGATAAAGTGTTAAGGGAAAGAACACAGGAGAGCAGAACTTGGAAGCCCTCGGTTCAAGTCTCACTGGGAATAAACTGAACACTCGAAAGGGCAGATGGTTTAAATGCTACTCAATACTCTTGAGTTTACCTGCTGCTGTTATGAACATCCTACTTTCCAACTCAAATTTCACAGTGAAAGACAGGACAACACAAGTCCCTAACATCCAAATCTGTTTTGTTTTTCCCATCTCGACTAAACTGCCTTTATTCTTTTCCATTTTCACACTTCTTTTCCATTTCACACTTTTGAACTTCAGCAAGAACCTCCCATTTGGTCTCCCTTCCCCAGTCTTTCTTATATTTCCACAGCCGAAACAAACAAACAAAACCTTCCACAAACCAAACACCTCTAATTGGTCTTCCACACAGGGGCTTAACAATATTTCTAAATAACAAATCTAATTGTGTCAGCAACTTGCTATAAAAAACCTATCTGTACTGCCCCAGAGACAATGTTTGAAGTCTATGGCTTTGTACAAGGTTTTAATCTGGTTCCTGATTGCTGTGCTCTAATCATACTAAAAGCTGTTGGTAGCTTCCATTCTTCCAAACCTCTGCACATGCTGTCCCTTCTGTTCAAACCACTGTTCCCCATTCATCTTCCCCTCTAATCTAAGCTGGGGTGTGTAGGAATTAGCCTTCTGTATTTTCATCATATACTCCAGGCACTCTCAATCTTAGTCCTTTCATGCTGTAATTGCTGGTTTACTTGCCACAATTGCTGTTTACTGGTCTGCATCCCCCACTAGAATCAGCTCATTGAGAGCAGGAATTGTATTTTGGGGGAATCTCTGTATTCAGAGGCCTAGGAGAGTGCTTGGTTTATGGCTGGCCCTTAGCAGATTCTGATCAATAATTATCTGAGTGGTAGAATACAGTGAGGGAGAAGGCAATGGCACCCCACTCCAGCACTCTTGCCTGGAAAATCCCATGGATGGAGGAGCCTGGTAGGCTGCAGTCATGGGGTCACTAAGAGTCAGACACGACTGAGCGACTTCACTTTGACTTTTTCCCTTTCATGCATTGGAGAAGGAAATGGCAACCCACTCCAGTATTCTTGCCTGGAGAATCCCAGGGATGGGGGAGCCTGGTGGGCTGCCGTCTATGGGGTCGCACAGAGTTGGACACGACTGAAGTGACTTAGCAGCAGCAGAATACAGTGAATGAAAGGCTAAAGCTCTACTTTAAAGATATGTCTAGTAGGAAATTATGTGACAGGCAAATCTCATGCCTCTCATTTTAATTTCCAAATATTTACATGATCTTAATCTTTAAGCACATTTTTAATTTGTGAATACTGTATCACAGAATGGGTACATAATGGAAAACAACGACAAATTGACCCATCTTCTATAGAGCCCTACCCCTGATCTGGTAATGAATAAATAACTTAATGTAAATATTTTGGTGATGAAAGTAAATCACTGCTTGTATTATACAAATACTGGAAAAACTGCAATTTTTTTTCCATTTAGTTTTATTAGAATGCATAATAACTCTTTGATGCTTAAATTGCATGCATGTGCTGACTAGGTTGTCACTGAGGCCCACCTATCATAGCCTGGTCATATATATATTCTGAAGTACACAGACAATAAGAACATAACCACTTATCCACTGTTTCTGCTTATCCACCCTTACTGGCTTACTGATGTTATACAAAAGCAGTGGGAAATGATATTATAGGTGCTAGCTGTTTTGAGGAAGGAGGAAGCTAGATACTGTAGCATTCATATCAATAGCCAGATACCATAAAAACTTCACACTACAGCCAAAACATTCAATGCTTCTGATCTCACGTAGGCTAAACAGAGTTATACAGAAAATGGCAGTACACCTGAAGGCCAATCTCAAAGCTACAGTCTCGAGTTTGAAGGACTCAGACTCAGAGGGATTTAATTCAATTCAAGCATTTATTGAGACATACTGATGCTTTCAAACTGTGGGGCTGGAGAAGGCTCTTACAGTCCCTTGGTCTGTAAGGAGATCAAATCACAGTCAATCCTAAAGGAAATGAATCCTGAACATTCTTTGGAAGGATTGAGGCTGAAGCTGATGCTCCAATACTTTGGCCACCTGATGCCAAGGGCCGACTCATTGGAAAAGCCTCTGATGCTGGGAGAGACTGAAGACAAAAGGAGAAGGGGGCAGCAGAGGATGAGATGGTTAGATAGTATCACCAATTCAATGAACATGAATTTGAGCAAACTCCAGGAGATAGTGGAGGAGAGAGGAGCCTGGTGTGTCCTTAGGGTTGCAAAAGTTGGACACAATTAGTGACCGAACAACAACAACAACATTTAACCACAGCCAGTTGGAAAGATCTTCACAGATCATATGTTCATGACTTAAAAAGAATGCATTTATTCATTTACTGTCTTTCTCATCATAATATGAACTCCCTAAGGATGGGACCCTTATGAGTCTTGTCCATTGTTACATATCTGGTACTCCAATTAGACAAGGCAAAGACGGAGGAATTTTTACTTAACCAGACCATCCGTAGCCACCCTAGGGAGGCTAGGCTCCCCTTCACCCTGAGGGAGACCTAGCCTCCAGGACGCATTTAGAAAGAGAGATTCAGATACAATAAGGTTCATGAAGAGAATGCTAGCATGGCTGGGTGACATTTGCTCTCCTGGAAAGAAAGCAGAATAACCCAGACCAATGTGTATGGACCACAGAGCTTGGGAGAGGTACATGGCAGCTGTTTGTCTCCAGCAAAGTAGGCATTGCCCTGAAAAGCCTGCAGAGAAAGTGGGCCTTTGTTCTTGTTGTTGTTAGATTCCTCACTGCAAAAATTCTTTCTACAAGTATCAGATTAGAGTGACAAAGACTTCGATTTTTCCCATTAAATAGAAGGATAGAAAAACATTTCCAGTGATCCTACTGTCAATCATCTGGTGATGGACTTCATGAAGTTCCCAGTAAATTCAGGAAAACAGAACATCAAAGTTTGCCAAGACTTTAAAAAAAAAAAAAAGGAAAAGATTTCTTTAGAATGAAAAACAAGATATTTAAGGCCATGGGTTCATATACTGTCTCGTGGTTTCTCTTAGGCCTGGGGCGACTGAGGGTGCCTATAATGCTCACCTCATAAACAGGCCTCAAGCATCAGAGGGGACAGGAATCCTGACAGCAGCATCTAGTGATGGAGGGGCAGGGATGTCAGCGATGTCCTGACAGTGGCATCTGATTATATTCAAACATAAAAGCTGTACAGTGGGAATCTAATACTAATGAAGAACTGTGGAGAACACAGAATATCTTTAGGTGTTTAGTCCCCGTAGCAGGTTACACATGGGCTCAGCCCCTTCCTCTACAACCTTACTAAAATAGTTCCTGAATATCTCCTGTTTTAACTTGCTTTAAATTTATCACCCAGCTCCATCTTAGTCCAAGCCACTATTAACATCTATAACAATAAATGCTAACATACACTGAGTGATTAATATATACAATGCACTTAATTCTCACAGCATCCCTAGAAAGTGCATTTTCATTGCTTGTTTAGTCACTAAGTCCTGTCTGACTCTTTGTGACCCCATGGACTATAGCCCACCAGGCTCCTCTGTCTATGGGATTCTCCAGGCAAGAATACTGGAGTGGGTTGCCACGCCCTCCTCCAGGGGATCTTCCCGACCCAGGAACTGAACCCGCAACTCTTAAGCCTCCTGCATTGGCAGATGGGTTCTTTACATTATCTCCATTTTGAGATGAGGAAACGGAGGTTCAAGAAGTTAAGGGACTGGCCCCTGGTTTCATAGCTAAGAAGTGGCAGAGCCAGGCTGCCAAGGTGTTACCCTGGCTCTAGGGTCTCCCCTTGTCTTACATACATCACTTTACTCTCTCTTATTTTTAAGTGAGCTCACAATAGTACTGTAATTCTCACTGTGCTTTCTTTCTGAACTATCCCCTACATCACTCCCCACATGATCTTTTTAAAAATGCTGTTTTCCTGATTAAAATATGGGAGGCAAGGCTCCACAATGCCCATACGATTTCTCCAAATTCCCTTCATGACTTGGCTCCCATATCTTCAGTCTCAAATCTTCTATTTTCTGACACAGTGTATATTTCAGAAATTCCCAGATACTTACAATTCCCTCAATACACTGTGTGTTTTCACGTTTTGGCATCTTTGCAACATACAAACTGGGTCAGTCACCTAGAAAATTTCTGTGCTTTACTTGTGACTTAACTCATAGGCCTTTTCCACTCATTCTGGCCTGAGTGATGGTTCTATTCTGGCAAATTCTTCACTGCAAATTCTCTGTTTTCCATTTCTGTTCACTGTACCAGACTGTGAGCTCCCTGAGGTTAGAGGAACTATGCTTATCTTTAAAGCCTACCTGAATGCCTAGCCCATGGTTTATGTTAAATAAATAAACGAAGGAATATGTGAATGAAGGAACTTCAGCTATCTGCTTTGAAAGAAGAAAAGTTTTGAAAGAAAACTAGTCTCCATTTGGGAATATTTGTCTCACTTAGCTAAACAATAGAAAGGCTCCAGAAGAAGGTCTCAACCCAAGCATCTTGGGGTCTTGGACATCTACGAAAGTGTGGAGAAAATTGTGAGCAAGCAGTGTAGAAAATAAAGCTGATTTGAAATATTTCATATCATCGATGTTGAATTCAAGATCCTGTTTTATTTCTGCCTTCTTTCTTTGGCCATTAAAATCTAAAACTGTACTGACTTTTTGTTTCATTGTAATTAACAAGCACTAAAACAAGAGAAGATAACCGAAAATGAGACAAGAAACAGAACTGTTTTGCATAAGCTTAGATATTCTAAGAATATTTATGCATTAGAACATGGTTTAATGTTAATAGTAGTAAGCTTTCACATCTCATTTTAAATCATATTATTCAGTTCATACTGTATTTCATATTTATTAGGTACACATTCTAACTTGTATATCTACTTAGGTACTTGGTAGTGGCCCAAATAAATAAATCTATGGTTTCAATCACTCCTTCCTAGCAGCTCACACACATATGCTATTTTTGGTAGGTACCCAGATAAGTTACATAAAACTTTTGACACTTGGTTTTATTTACTTTTTCCCCATGCAATTCAAAAAAGAACTTTTCCTAACTTAAATATAAAACTTTATGGTTAAAACTTTGTACCAAATTTCTAGGTATTCAAAAAACAAAACACATGATATTGAAGTGTTAACATTCTGCACCCACACACCAGGACCTCAAAATGTGATACTACTTGGAGACAGGATCTGTAGAGGTAGTTAGGTTAGTATGACTGGTCTCCTTATAAGATCAGGGAAGAGGACGTAAAGACAGGGAGAAGACAGCTGTCTCCATACTAATGAGAGAGGCCTGGGACAAATACTTCCCTCTCAGCCCTCAGAAGGAGTCAACCCTACTGACAGCTTGATCTTGAATTTTCAACTTCCAGAACTTTGAGAAAATACATTTCTGTGATTTAAGCCACCTGTGCATGCGTGCCAAGTCACTTTAGTCACGTCCAACTATTTGCGGCCCTATGGACTATGGCCCACCAGCTTCTTCTGTCCATGGGATTCTCCAGGCAAGAATACTGGAGTGGGTTGCCGTGCCCTCCTCCAGGGGATCTTCCTGACCCAGGGATTGAATCAATGCCTCCTGCATTGGCAGGCATGTTCTTTACCACTAGTGCCACCTGGGAAGCCCTCCATTGGTGGTATTTTGCTATGACGCCCTATCAAACTAATACACCTAGAGGCTATCATTTTGTTTTCAGTGGTGGTACTTTGTAAAGTAAAAACATCTTTACATAATTAAATTATCATTATTTGATGAGGGCAATGGAATAAATTAGTTTTTAGTGCTTTTCAGGCTCAAAGATTTCTACTGAGGTAGAAACACTCTGGCCTCAAAAACACTGCAAGTAACCTGGTTTCCACAAGGGCCCAAGTACATGGCAGGGGATGTGCATTCCAGGTTTCCCGACATGTCTCATCCTTTTATGCTGCTATACTAGTTCCTCTTAAGGTGGAGGTCACACTGGGGCAGGCCTAGAACATATTTTATTGGGTGGCTGCTGTTTTAAAACATGGACTTAGTTAACGCCATCTAAAACGTAGGAGACTAAACATGGAAATCTGGATGTTCGACACTTAAGAACTGCAAGATCTGGTGATCCTGGGCCCGCTATATCTCCGTGGCCACAGTGCGCTGAGACCAAGTGGTGGCCGCCCTGTGATGAAACCCTGCTGGTTCTTAGCTTCACCACAGTCCCCACTCTAAGCTGTCTGCCTGGCCCCTGGGAGCATTTAACTTTGCCCTCTCTGGTCTAAGGGCATGCCATCTGGGCTTTTCAGTGTTGAGAAGTTTGGCTAGTTAGGAGGCCCAGGGGGAAGTGTTACTTATCTCCACGTTGATAGCTCTGAAGTGGGAGCTCGCTCCCTGTCTTCCACCTGACATCCCACCGGTGATGTGATTACCATCTCCTATTGGTCAGGAGTCCACACAAGGGTTCTTAAGAGGCCATTCCAAAGGGGATGCAGTTTTGGATGCAAAATGTGATTCCGTGGTCAAATAACTGTATGGATAACAATGACTATGCCAAAGCCTTTGACTGTGTGGATCACAATAAACTGTGGAAAATTCTGAAAGAGATGGGAATACCAGACCACTTGATCCGCCTCCTGAGAAATCCATATGCAGGTCAAGAAGCAACAGTTAGAACTGGACATGGAACAACAGACTGGTTCCAAATCAGAAAAGGAGTACCTCAAGGCCATATATTGTCACCCTGCTTTTTAACTTATATGCAGAGTACCTTATGCGAAATGTCGGCTGGATGAAGCACAAATTGGAATCCAGCTTGCTAGGAGAAATATCAATAACCTCAGATACGCAGATGACACCACTGTTATGGCAGAAAGTGAAGAAGAACCAAAGAGCTTCTTGATGAAAGTGAAAGAACAGAGTGAAACAGTTGACTTAAAACTCAACATTCAGAAAACTAAGAAAATGGCATCTGGTCCCATCACTTCATTGCAAATAGATGGGGAAATAATGGAAACAGTGAGAGAGTTTATCTTTGGGGGCTCCAAAATCACTGCAGATGGTGACTGTAGCCATGAAATTAAAAGATGCTTGTTCCTCAGAAAAAAAAGCTATGACCAACCTAGACAGCATATTAAAAAGCAGAGACATTACTTTGCCAACAAAGGTCCACCTAGTCAAAGCTATGGTTTTTCCAGTAGTCATGTATGGATGTGAGAGTTGGACTATAAAGAAAGTTGAGTGCCAAAGAATTGATGCTTTTGAACTGTGGTGTTGGAGAAGAGTCTTGAGAGTCCCTTGGACTGCAAGGTGATCCAACCAGTCTATCCTAAAGGAGATCAGTCTTGGGTGTTCATTGGAAGGACTGATGTTAAAGCTGAAACTCCAATACTTTGGCCACTTGATGAGAAGAGCTGACTCACTGGAAAAGACCCTGATGCTGGGAAAGATTGATTGCAGGAAGAGAAGGGGACGACAGAGGATGAGATGGTTGGATGGCATCACTGACTGAATGGACACGAGTTTGGGTAAACTCTGGGAGGTGGATGGACAGGTAGGCCTGGTGTGCTACGGTTCATAGGGTCACAAAGAGTTGGACACAACTGAGCGACTGAACTGAACTGAACAATGATAACCATGTTTCCTTCCTGCAAAACATCTCAGAGCCTCTGAAATTTCAATGTAGTAAGTCACATTTTCGAAAATCATTTGACCACCCATCTCTTGTTTTGAGGAGCATTTTCAGCAAATAGCATTCAGTGAAACTCTGACCTGAGTAAGCCCTTTCCCGCACAAAACAAAATTATTTTGCTAAGTAAAACAAATTTATGTAGTAAATACAGAATCTTAGATGAATACTGAGAGAATATAAAAAAGTAACAATAATGCATGATTTTGCATTTGAAGTATTAATTTCTTAATTTCTATTGGCTATAATATGTGCAGAGATGGCCCACACTATGGATCCTTTAAATTCAATTAAATTGGTTTGGCAATGGCAACCCACTGTGGTACTCTTGTCTGGAAAATCCCATGGACAGAGGAGCCTGGTGGGCTACAGTCCATGGGGTCACGATGAGTCAGACATGATTGAGCAACTTCACTTTCACTTTTCACTTTCATGTATTGGAGAAGGAAATGGCAACCTACTCCAGTATTCTTGCCTGGAGAATCCCAGGGATGGCGGAGCCTGGTGGGCTGCCGTCTATGGGTTCGCACAGAGTAAGACACGACTGATGTGACTTTGCAGCAGCAGCAGCAAATTGGTTTGGATAAACCTCAGTAATCAAAATGGAACTGAGAGAATGCAGACTTATTTATACTTGGCCCTAAGATGCCATCTTCTGCCCCAAGATGTCATCTTCTGCTTAACTTCAGATTTGCTAACATTTGGAATATTTGCTTATTTAAGTTTGAAGTTTGATACTTGGCAGTAATAGTTAAAATGCGTGGTACAGTGTACACTTCTCATAACGTGTTTGATAAATTAATTATAGTAGTATTGTTTCCAAACCTATTAATAGCATATAAAACAATACCAATAGTTCTTCTTAAAAAGTTGGTATTATTTCTCTCAGAAACTACAGGGGGTTTCCTAATAAGACAAGAGTCATGAAGAGAGGAGAAGGCCTATTTTCTTATAATTGTAAAATTGAAAGACTGATTATTTCTACTGTAAATACATTAGATTTGAAACATTTTGTCCAAGTGTCAGAAGCTTTGGGAACATCAAATGCAGATAATATGAACAATCTGTACCACTGACATTGATATATGAGACATATATATATGTATATACTTCATATACATATATGTATACACTTCAAAATATTGTATATACTTCAAAAATACATCAAGCTTGTTTAAAATAAACCTAGTTATTTATTCAACAAATATTTATTAAGAGCTTGTTACATGCCAAGGCACTGTTCTTAAGGATACAGCAGGAGATAAAACAGACTGAAAACCCTGCCCTTGTAAATTTTAATTCTAACGGAGTAAATAAAATAGAGGACAGAATACATCATGTAAGAAGGTAAAAAGGACTATGGAGAAAGAAGCACAAAGGAAGGAAGACAGACGGTGGCTGTGGGGAGGGTCAGGGTAAGTCTGATAAAGTGATGTTGTATCTCGCTTTTGACAGTGAACCATGTATTCAGAAAGGGTTTCACGCAAGGAGAGCATTCACCGCAAAGAGCCTAAGGCAAAAATGTACTTCACAAGTCTGAGGAACAGCAAAGAAGCCACCAGAATGCCTGGTGCAGAGTGAGCTTGAGGAATGTGGTAGGAGATAAGATTATAGCAATGACTCCAAGGAACCATGCGGGACTGCAAAGGCCAGTGTATAGATTTTGGTTCTTATTCTGGGTCAGTTGTGGAACCACCAGAAGATTTTTTGGCAAAGGATTAACATGATCTAGTTATATTTGATAATTTGGATGCTATGCTGAGACAAGACTTTAGGAGGGTGGGCATGTAAGCAGGGAGACTAGTTATCTCAGTAGTCCAGGAAGGACATGACGGTGACTTTGACCAAGTGGTAGCAGTGGAGATGGTGAAAACTGGTTGATTCTGGGGATATTTTTGGAGGTAGAAACAACAGGATTTCTAGAAAGATCACAAGTGAACTATGAGGGAAAGAAGCAAGAATGATTCAAAGAGGTTTTGCCTAAGTGAATAGAAGGCTAGAGTCATCATTAACTGGGATGGGGAAAACTTTTAGGGGCATCTGGAATTCAGATTTGGCGTGTTGAGTTTGAGATATCTAACATATATCCAAGTAGAGATGTTGAAAAGCCAGGTGGATTTATGGGTCTGAAGTTCAGGGGAGAGTAACATTTTCCAAGTGCTCTCACATGACTTTAGTTTCAAATGTAATACTTGCTTGCTTCAGTCTAGACTCTTGATGAATCATTTCATTAGACTAATTTAGAAGAAGAAGGGAAGGTTAAATAAAATGGGCCAAAACAAGGAGAATATGGGCATTGGATCTTGCAATCACAAAGTCATGCAAAAGGGCATTGTGGGATATGTTTGTTTGACTGGAAATATGTTGGTATGTGGAGCAACATCTAGGGAGAAGGCTAGAGAGGCAGCAGGCAGGCTGAGGAGCCTGACTTTGCTCTGTAGGGAATGTACAACACGGAAAATTCTAAAGAGGTTCAGAGGTGCAATGCCTCCACGCTGTAACAGCAGGGAGACCCCTCCACTCCTAGGTTTGAATGGCAGAGAGAAGGAAGTGGACCCCCAGAGCTGAGAAAGGAGCTGAGTGGGGAGGACCGCACGGCAGGGCTGACTTGATCGTCACAGGCAGTCTACCTGAGGGACCCGAAGGAGAAGTGGCTAGGAGAACCAATACCTTCCTGGCACTTCCTGTGAACCCCTGGATCTCGTGCCAGTTCCTCCCCACTGAATGAACCCAACAGGAAGCCAGAGGGCAGAGGAGTTTGCTGATGGTCAGACTCCCAGGTCATGGAGCAGAGTGAAGTGGGACGGAGAAAAACAGCACACAGAGGGAAGCATCGCACCAGAGTCATGCGCTTGGAAGATGGGTCCAGCGGTATCGTGCAGGAAAAAGAAAAAAAGACAAAATGAGAAGTATAAAGTATGGGAGACTAGTGCCTTCCTGCTTCTGAATTGCTCAACATGCCAGGCATGAAATTAGTGCCAGTTCCAGGTGAGCAGGTGTAAGGAATGACATTCTCAATTAGGAATGAAAGGATATTTACGTAGGTGTGTAAGATGCAGGAGCATAACCTGCACATCAGAGCAGCATCCACAGGCAGCTTCAGAGATATATTTCTGAAACAAAACATGGGAGAATGTCAAGTTCTTTAGCATTAAGTGTGTGTTGATGTAGAGGCCCCAGTATAAATGTTGTGACAATATAAAGTATGGGAGACTAGTGCCTTCCTGCTTCTGAATTGCTCAACATGCCAGGCATGAAATTAGTGCCAGTTCCAGGTGAGCAGGTGTAAGGAATGACATTCTCAATTAGGAATGAAAGGATATTTACGTAGGTGTGTAAGATGCAGGAGCATAACCTGCACATCAGAGCAGCATCCACAGGCAGCTTCAGAGATATATTTCTGAAACAAAACATGGGAGAATGTCAAGTTCTTTAGCATTAAGTGTGTGTTGATGTAGAGGCCCCAGTATAAATGTTGTGACAGAGCAAAGAAAGAAACAAGTTAGTGGCTCTAATGCACAAGCCAACCAAGGATGACTTTCAAAGCATGGGCAAACTTGGTGATTCTGGGGAAGAGAGGAAACTGAGGAAAGGAAGAACGATCCTCACTGGACACGACGGGAGAGAACAAGCAAAAACGGAAAGAGGGATGGGGTGGCTTAATGAAGTCACGTGAGGGAGGGCTCTGTCTTCTCAGAGAAGCACAAAGCAAGGTTTGGGGCTGAGAAGAAAGACAATGGTGAATGTGACAGCAAGAGCTGAGGGGCTAAATGAATAAATTTTTCTCTCAGGAATGTTAAATGGACTGCAATATTGCAACATGTGCCTCCTGCTGCTGCTAAGTCTCTTTAGTCATGTCCAACTCTGTGCGACCCCATAGACGGCAGCCCACCAGCCTCCCCCGTCCCTGGGATTCTCCAGGCAAGAACACTGGAGTGGGTTGCCATTTCCTTCTCCAATGCATGAAAGTGAAAAGTCAAAGTGAAGTCGCTCAGTCATGTCCAACTCGTAGCAACCCCATGGTCTGCAGCCTACCAGGCTCCTCTGTCCATGGGATTTTCCAGGCAAGAGAACTGGAGTAGGGTGCCATTGCCTTCGCCACAAGTGCCTCTTACGTAACAACTAAACCTGTGACCAGGTGTACCATTTTTTCACAAATTTTTCCTCAAAACCTCACAATTCATTATTCTGTTCTCAATAACGATTTCTAAAAGAACTGATTTCTAAAAAGGATTGAATCACATAAATAGCAAATGTTCATCATTTATAAATGAACTAATATTGGGTGATTGGAAATGAACATCAAGTATAATTAATCTCAAATAAAATGATTAAGCAACACAAATGTTAAAGGGTGTGGCAAACGTATACTAAAATAACATGTAAAACTCCAATATAAAATAAAAAGTTAAACAAAGTAACATATTTGAAATTGATTTGCTAGGAGCAAAACATGGAATGTTCACTTAGCATGTCTTATCATAGTCTACCAGTTAGAAATAATGCGTATGACTATGCAAAGATCAACTTTAAAATTTAGAAGTACAGAAAGAGTATATATATTCTTTTAAATTTTAATGCTGATCATATAACATGCATATATATGCACATATATATGTCTTTGGTAATTTTATTGATTTAGGGAATTAATCTCATATAAAAATGATTTAAAACAGTTAAAAAGTGTGTTGTAAGTATATATTAAGATAAGCATATTTAAAATAATTGATATGATAGAATCATAACATGGAAATCCTTACTTAAAATGTCTTAGTAGAGCCTACCAATAAGAAATAATATGTATATTACCATGCAAAGATCAACATTAAATTTTAAAAGTACAGTAAAACCACACATCTTTGGTAATTTTAGTGATTAATGCTTTAATTAAGAGATGAGGTACATGCAGACATATGCAATAAACTGACATAATTCA
Source organism: Aepyceros melampus (assembly GCA_006408695.1). NCBI lineage: Eukaryota > Metazoa > Chordata > Mammalia > Artiodactyla > Bovidae > Aepyceros > Aepyceros melampus. Next base: position 219,736 of record SJXQ01011245.1, read on the forward strand.
TCAAATTGCAAAGAATAACATGATGAATGCATATGTATACTGTGAATTATACAATGCACATGCAAACCATATACTCATTATCACGCAGAGGCATTATTTTTCCTACAGTCAAAATGCAACAAATCTTCAAGTACTACTCAATCTACTGCATGACTATTTAAGAACAAAGTAGTCTGTGGTATCTTCTGTAGAATAATAATTTAAACTGAGAAACTCAATTTAATGGAACACAGAGCAGACATTTTTAGTGGGTACATCTCTGTGTGAGTTAAACTGGAGACCAGTCCCTGTACTATGCGCATCTATTGTTTCACAATGTGATTTTAAATAGAAGTCTAGGCACTGGAGATTTTAATAAGGTCTTTTAATACACTGCCAAATTAATCTTTTTTTTTTTTTAATGTTGAGCAGTGAATACATTGGTCATTGAGTAGATGGAAAAATAACACTGGCCCACAGTTTCTCAGTGTAAAGAGTAATTAAAAACACTACTCTTCTGAAATTGATTAATCTCCAGATGAGGTGTCCTGAAATTAAGACAATTTAAACATGAATATATTTGGTGCCTGGAAGTAGTCGGTTAATACTGATGTGTGGATTGTTGGTGGGAGCAGACTAGATCCCCAAACTCGGACAGAGGCAGAGCAGGCTGAAGCCAAGCACTGGGGTTATTTATAAATAGATTCTTATCATATACAGAGGCTAACCTCCTCCAGTTTAATGCAACTTGGAGACGTACTGTTAATTAGACATTTTGACTGAACTTCATGGAAAATAATTTTCTTTTTCATATGAAAGTTCAAGTGCTTCTGAAATTCTCATACCTGACTACCAGGATTAGTGCTGTGCTGACAAGAAGCAAGGTATATATGACATGTTAATTAAGAGTGCAAAAATAAATTTTTCTGATCATTTTGAACTTTAGTGTGCATAAAAGGACTTCTCTTAGTAAAAGGAAGACTACTAGATATTCCTAGTTTATGAATAAGATTTAATCAGCATATATGAATATGACAGAAAACACCTTTAAAAATTATATGTGTAATTTGCACTCTTAAGTCAAACCTAAAGAAAAGAATACTTATAAGATTCACTGTGTGAATCAAATATAATAGCTTCACGGATGACTTTTTCTTATCTGGGGTAAGAAAATAATGCCCTTATTAATATATTAACATTATGAATTCTATAACATTTAAAAAATTTCTTTAAAATGAAAAGTCTATTTTACTTTTTAATTACATCTATTCCCAGAAAGGTCTTTAAGGCTCTACAAAGCACCTTGCATTTTCTTATTGCTGACAGTTCTTGAAACCACGCTTGAATGCTTTCTTTATCCTTTGGTGAACAATTGAAGATCATATGCTAAAAGACTGTGCTTTCTCTTTTTCTTGCCCTGTAATTAAGGCATTTTAATACATTGCTTCATAGTTGTTACAAGAGCAAACTATTAAGATTCATAGATTGAGACAATTTTGACTATGATTATATAAACACACATGATATGAATTTTTCCTAATCATTGACTTGAAAGAATAACAACAAAACTCCTTCAACTAAAATGATTAATCTCTGGAAGGTTAAATTGAAATGGTGCTTCCTGTGTTGCCTTAATATATGTAAATGATCTACAAAAATAGAAAAACACATTTGGTTAACTATCCTTTAATACAAATAGGATAAATAATAAATTCATATGAAGAACACCTTTTCTTCAAATCGATGTATACTTCAAGAATTTGAGACCTTCAGGGGTTCTGTTGTCATTTAAAGATAAAAATACTGCATACATGTCTAAAGACAGCCAAGTAAATACATGCAGATTTTTTTTAAATCATAGAAGAATTAAAATTTTGATTTAAATGTACAGAAGTTTTTTCAGAACAAAGATATATGCAGAAAAAAATACACTTCATTTAATATTTCTTAAGTTGGGAGAGTATAATTGCAACTCAAGAAAATGCTTTAGCAAACAATGATAATAAACAAAGCTGAAAATATAAGACCTATACATATTTTAAAATTCTGTTGTCAGAAATATAGGACTGAAATTATACATTTAAGCAAACAAAAAAAAATAATCTGCAATGTCATTTAGAAGCCACATACTTTTCAGAGCACAAAAAAGTATGCTAATAGGTTTCTGTCATATTTTGAATAAATGTGCAGAATTTCTTAGCTCTTTTTTATGTTAGAAGATATCAGTTTGCTACTGAGTTAAAGTATGTAACTGCATTTCATGTTAGCCAATTAGATAACCTGAGGAGAAAAAATTGTGGAGACTTAAAAAACATTTTTAGATAATACTTTATGATTTTAAAATTAAAACTGATATCAAAGAAAACATAAGGTATTATAATTTTATATTAAAAAGCAACAGTTTTGGACAAGATTAATGTAATAATCTCCCTGACTTTTGGGGGGTTTGATTGCAAAATTTTTTTAATGTATGAAAAGCAGAGAACCCCCTACTAAATACCCACCTTCCCTCTTTCAACTTATGCATTTTGCTGACATATTTTACAAGAAATCCTCAGCCCCTAGTCTCTCCACTCCTACATATTCTTGGTGTGTATCTCTTTTAAAAATGGATATTTTCTTATGTAACTATAATGGCTCTGTCATGTCTAACAAAATTAACAGTAATTTCTTGATGTCAAGAAATCATACGAATCCATATTCAACTTTCAATGATTTGTCTCAAAAATGTATTTTTTTCGAGTCCATTTGATTGAATCAAGGTACAGCAAGGGTCAGCTACACTTACAGCTCCTCCTTTCCCCATTTACTGTCATGCCTTTGTCTTGTTGAAGAAATTGCTCCGACTTCTTAAAAGGAACTTGGGAAGTCCCTACTGAAGAAAGGGCAATATTTGGCTGATAAACTGAGACTGTCAAAGTTTTCCAATTTACTTTTCGATTGTAAAGGGGGAACCCCGAGACACTTCTGCTATATTTAATGATCTGAATAATTTCCAAGAAGGCCTTAAACAATTCTTTACCCTTCATACTAAAGAGTTTAAAACTGTAATAATCATTATAAAATTTGTTTTATAATATTACTTTTATATACTGGCAGTTTAAAAATAGTTTTTATTTAAGTGTTAAGATATGCATGCATAAACTAAATGATATCAAATAAGCAAACAGATGTTTAGGAATCCCAAGTTTATAAGTGCTTTTCTTAGAATGTATATAGAAGTAATCAAGAATTGTATCTTAATTAATCTGGGAAAGAAATACAAGCTGGCATGTCTCTTAACTTTTGGTTTTATCTTTTTTTTTTTAAGGATATTTAACCAACATAGGCAAGTTTTCATTAAATTTAATTTGTGTGGAACTTAAAGGCAAACAAATTGATGGCTCTTTTAAACCTCGTGTTGTGTTGTTTAAGAAGAGATGTATAGAAACTTTAGAGGATTAGAAAATGCCAATGAAAATTACAAGTGTTAGATAAGACAAAATGACACTTTCACACATCTCCATGGCATTCTTGTTTAACAAAAATGTAAATTAACATACAGAAGGTTGGCTTAGCCTTCCTTGCAACAGCTCTAGCTAATAAAACTTTAAGATAGTGATGTACAGCTTTTGAAACTCCAAAATATGAATGGCTCTAAATGGAACCATATGAAGTGAATGACAGTGATCATAGATAAAATTACCAAACTCAAATGAAATAAATTCCAAATGAAAAGGATGAAGGGCAATTAAGTACCTATTTTGACAATTCGAAGTGGTCAAGTTTTTAAAAGTATGACATAGGAAACTTAACCTATCTATATATGAGTGATAAATGAGGCATTTTGTGTCATTACATTCCCATAAGTCACTTCCTTTAACTGCTGACGGCTTTTATCAGATCTAACCTTTTCAAGCTTCTGTTAGAGTGCTAACATTTTCAACTTTGACACATGTGCAGTTTACAAATTCTGCAGCTGATTAACTCTGGACAGAAGCTCACTGGCATCATTGTCTTCAAGTTGGGTGAAAACCTTAGGGTCTCAAAAACCCAAGACACTCATATTACAGTACAAAAATCTCAATTAATGTAAGGGGTTGGACTTTGGAGTTGTTAAGGATTGTTTTCTGTTGGGAAACAAATATGAATAAGACTTCATTTTCCATGAAACAGGTGACCTAGTAAATATTAAGAAATGAAAAAAAAAAAGAAAATGAAAAAGTAGAAGAAAAGAAAATTCCTAGTTGATAATAAATTTCTAATCAATTACATTTTTTTGCCTTTATTTGGCAATCAAGAAGTATTTTCTTAAAACTTGCTAACCTTCAGCTCTGACACAATAAACCAAAGAAATCTGAGACTAATGCATTCATGAGGTGAGGAATATGACCCCAAATAAAACATAATTTAAGTGGGGCTGTTTAACTGATGGGACCATTTTAAGGTGAATTTTATATGGAGAGAAACTGAATCAAACTAAAACATAGAGTTTAACTCTTCTATAAATCTCAATATTCTAAGTTAGACCTTGTTGTGGGTAATCTAACCAGTCAATTCAGTTGAAAAAGGAAAAATGAAAAATTCTTAAAGTAGTTAAGGAGGACCTGCTTTTAAAACAGTTGTGTTGAAATTATGAACTCTGAGCTTATAAAAGGTAATGCCATTTCTGCTGAAGTGACTGTTAATATACCAAATCTTCATAGAATGTTTTTTACACATAAATTAGAACTACTAATTATCAACATGAAACATTCTAAACATTTATCCTAATAAGAAACTTCAAAATAATCAAAATATTTGTCTATAGTAATGTAGAAATAAATAAAGCAGAAACATATAAGCTGGAATCTTTTACACTACAAATGAGAGAAGATCAAGACTTCACAGTACTTTTAATTTCAATGGTCCTAATTTCTTAGTAGGAGAGTCAAATACCACAGTTGAACCTGAGAGTAAAAGGTTTTAAAGAGTAACACAACACTGTGTAGGTAGATATTATATGTCTGCCAGTATATTTGCATAAAGAGCACACACATAAATATCTATGAGTAGATGTGGGTTTGGACAAAGATTATTTAAAAAAAAACTTATTTGGAAAATATCATTGACATTAATTTTGAAGTAAAATTGTTTTTTTTTTTTTTTAAATAGTGTCTTTGGCAATAACAGCCAGACAGAGCCAATCTTAATACTGACTGTTTGACCATTAGACGCCTGTCACTTCACAGTATTAGTTTTGATAAGAACTACCAGCTATCAAGTCTAAATAATAAAACCTAAAGAGATGGACTAATGGCTCTAAAGGCAAAATGTTCACAGAGACCTTCCTGCTGTAGATTGCTTCTTGTTGATAAATGACAAATCTTAGAAAAATATGGGGGAAGGACAACTTTTTCTAGCATCACAACCTACATAGTCTCATAATGTCACCATCTAAGGCCTATCCATGACAAATTAAAAACTTCTTTATTTCACTAATAATGTGACTCATCACGGAAGCTGGGCAGTTACACTTTGACAATTCAGATGTAAATCCTGGGTTGCCTATGAGTATTCATGACAAAGGCATATTTATCATTTAAAACAAAAGGACGTGACTTCTTGGTGTTCATATCAAAGACCAGTGATGGATGAGGCCACGCTAATCAAAAGACAGACTAGAAAGAACACAGATGTTTGCTACTTTCATTACGAAGAGTATTCCCTGCCCCTGAAACTTCCCTATTACTGTCGTTTCCAATTGTTTTAAATGTACAATTGAAATACCTAAGAATTTAAAACTCCCAGTTATAGCTCTTACAAAAAACAAGCACTAGCTTTTATCCAATCTCAAATTATAAAAGCAAAATCCTTAAAACCAAGAAATGTTCCTCAGACGAAACCCACTGAGAGATTTCCACAATTGGCTTTATCCTTCTCAATTATTATTTTCAATGCAGAAAATGAAGAGAAAGAAAATCTATCATCCCAAATTTTTATGAATAGCAAAACTGTGAGCTGAAATCAACGTGGGGCACTATAAAGAGAGCAAGGCTTAAGACATTTTCACCATACTCCTTTCTGACTGTTATGTTTTTGACTTTTGTTCCAAATGCTTTTCAGGTTGAAAAGCATTTAAAAATAGCTGTTGTCTAAATTGTAAGGGTTTATTTTAAACCTTAAATATAGTCAATTCTGGTGATTCTAGCATTCATCACCATTTTGGATGAGAGAGCCCCAAAATAAGTACGGCATTAAAAAACAAAGATATTTAGAGCTGGGGCTATTGATAGCACTTCCTCCCATTCCCCTGATGAAGAGCTATCATCAGGTCTGGCTAATAGAAATCCAATTTACAAGGCTCTGTTCATTTGAGTGCCTTTTAAGATGCACAGGATTAGTAACCCTTCAGATCTGCACAAATGCCTGCTCTGTCAGGGCAGAACTATTTTAATGTTGGTTACTGGGAAGTCATCACGGGGAAGGTCACCTTGAAGAAGTGCAGGTGGTGGTTGGGGAGGAAGCCTACTCTGCAAGAGATCTGTTTTCTGCCAACTTTCCTTGCTGCTTTTCAATCCCAGTGAAGCACACTTGTTGATAAACTTTCAACAGTCAGCATGGTGTATGACCAAAGAAAACACAATATAAAGTTATATGGGGGAAAAGAACTACCTATGCATGCAAAGTATACTGGGGTAGCTTTGGTCATTGGGTGAAACGTTAGGCAGGCAGCTGATATGCAAGTTTCCCTTTTTGGTAGGATCACCTTCCTCCCCAGTTGACGAAATCATTGAAATCACATGGTCTCTCTTTGCATCCACATCCTTTCTGCTTCTTGTAAGGAAAATTTGTGTGTGTGTGTGCTCAGTCGTGTCGAACTCTTCAGACCCAATGGACTGTAGCCAGCCAAGCTCCTCTGTCCATGGGATTATCCTGGCAAGAATGCTGGAGTGGGTTGCCATCTCCTTCTCCAGGGGATCTTCCCAACCCAGGGGCTGAACCTGTATCCTCTGTGGCTCCTGCACTGGCAAGTAGATTCTTTACCACTGAGCTACCTGGGAAGGCAGTATGGAAAATTTTGTGTTACTAGTGTTAAATATGTCACTAGTGTTAGATCAACAAGGGCATTCTATTTTACACTGCTGGGTTGCATCTGTATGTTACCAGCATTTACCTTTCATTAGCTACAGTAACTACTCTATGCCCTGCTTACAATGGGCATGTCCTCCTTTTTAAGTATGTATCTGCTTCTCACAAAAGAAATTAAGAGTTGGAAGTTTTCAGAGGGCTTAACATTCAATGTATTAAGAGGTATTTATAGAATAACAAAAATCTTTCACCTTTTGGCCCTTTTTATGAAAAATTTACTGGGTGCCTAATATATTTAATATTCAGTAGCATGTGAGAATAATTTTTATGCAACTCTGATAGTTAGAAAGATAGATAACTCAATTATTAGATCATCTATCAAAATATTCAGATGTATAAGAGGCTACTAAAAAGATTGATGACTGAGAAAGTCCACTGATTCTCTAGCCATCATATTCATGCATTTGGCCAGACAACATTTTTCGCTGCCTTCACAAGCAAGCTTCATTACCCATCACTCCACTGAAAAGAGTTTATTATGAGGCTGCCATCTTGGCAAGACTATTATTTAGATGATAAATGCTGAGGGGAGAAAAAAGTGTGTCTACTTTTTTTTTTTAAGGAAAAAAGATGAGCTTTTCTGACAACTAAAACAAACAGCATCTACATTTCTAATTAACTTAAATTTGGCAGATACAAATATAGGTCAGTTAAAGCTATGATGTTATCTTTGTCTGGATTTTACCCTTAATTTGTAAAATGTAAATTAACTAATTAGAAGAAAAACAGCATGATTAGTGACAAAATGCTTCAGCTGGGTCTTTGCTTCCTGACATTTATGATCAACTATAATGAATTATTGCTTTTTAAAGTAATTGATAGAATATATTTTTTCTCACCAAAATGAAAGAAATTTTACTAAGAATTTATAAAAGAATTCCAGGAACTTGGCAAAACAATAGAAGTTCGTGGTGTACTTTCCGAGGAAAACATGTTTGTAAAGTGGTATAATATTAGAAATAATCGGGTTAATTTATGCCTGGGTACCTAGGGGTAAATTTAAAGACGTGTGTAGACATTAAGTCACTAATAAATCTAGTAAAAAGACTGTCAGGACTTAACCCTTTCCCTGTCATTTCAAATAGATTTGCTGTGTATTCAAAGCAATTTGTGGGAATAGTGTGTGTTCATGTGCACACACGCGTGCACATATGTGCATGTACCCATATGTTGGGTGTGGGGGTTGTAAGGTTTCATGGAGAATGGTCAGAAAACAGAAACGATTTTCACCACTTGAGTTTCAGCAGGAAAATCTGTCATTGTGAAGTAAAATTAACCTAGGTAACATTTAAGCAAAAAGAGGTTTTCAACTATTCTTATGTAGACAGAGACTACACTGAGAAGTACATCTGCAAGGGCAGATACAGGTGTCAGTGAAAAATTACATAAAGTCCTGAAAGGTAAGGTCTGGGACGGGGGCCACATTTTGGCACAGTGGGGCCTGTGTGGCTGACCCTGGGCAGGCAGACTAGGATCGGGGCTGTCAGCTCTCAGAACACACAAACTTATTAGACGTCTAACCTCAATGAGGACACTGGAGTTGAAGCCTGGTGGTAATCTAGGTGGGAGCTGAAAGTGCTCTGTCGGTACTGGGGTTTGGTTTCCAGGGACACGACAACTTTTGAAAGCACGGAGGAAACAGAAAGGGAAAGAGACCCAACAAAGATGCCTGAGGCTCAGGGTGCTACCTGCAACTTCAAAGATTATGTAAGATAGGTAACAGTTTGAAACAATTTAGTACTTCAAAATTTCCATCTTAATTTTAGGTATGCCACTAAAATATTTAACTTGGATGGAAGTATTTTAATTTGGCAGACAATTATCACATTTGGAAACAATATCACTGAAATACTTGAATACTCTTTTCCAATATTATGACAAATACATAAAACTTTTCACATTTTGCAAAGTGCATTCTAAATGCTTGGAGAATATTATTCCACTTTATATTTACTAGTTGTGGAGACAGCAAGAAAATCTTTCTGAACAGCTGCTCCCGATTAAGAGGTACTTTAGCCTACTACTTTTATATTTCATTAATGGTATAAATTCATTATGGTAAATATTTTTTATTTCCATCCTCACATCATCATGATATCGCATTAAGAGATAAAATGGGTAACTAACCAAAGCTCCTTTTCACAGTATATAATCCTAACACAGAATACATTTACATATGACAGAAAATTCTTTTGACAGCTCTCTGGTTTTAACCTAACTCTTCAACCTCTTAACATATGATGTACTTCTGAGGCAACCACTTCGAAAGCTACTTAAGATTTACCTGTATGTACATGAAAACATTTGCACTTTAGAGGTAATCTTCAAACATGTGAACTCTAATAAACTGGTTTCTATCACAACGATGAAGACTGCAAAACATATTACAGCACAGAGACCTCTTCATTTGAAAGCTCCTTTTCACAGTGTATAATCCTAACACAGAATACATTTACATATGACAGAAAATTTTTTTGACAGCTCTCTGGTTTTAACCTAACTCTTCAACCTCTTAACATATGATGTACTTCTGAGGCAACCACTTCGAAAGCTACTTAAGATTTACCTGTATGTACATGAAAACATTTGCACTTTAGAAGTAATCTTCAAACATGTGAACTCTAATAAACTGGTTTCTATCACAACGATGAAGACTGCAAAACATATTACAGCACAGAGACCTCTTCATTTGTTTAGTTCGGTCTCTCAAGCATTAATAATCTCCATTCACATTTATCATTTTGAAAAACAAATTCATTTGAATTAATAGCATGAATAGGTCCAAGTAAAGTTTTCAGCTTGATGGTAACTGGAAAAAAACAAAGCTCAAGACATTTAAAAAGCAATCACTTATCTTCATTTAAAATTTGTTATATTTCTGCAGGGAAGGCAGCATTTCATATTTGAAGAATAAGTTTATCTAAGGAGGAGGAGAAAGGTGAAGAAAGCAATGCAGTGAGTGTCAGGTACTCTGTCCAGACCTGAATCCTCCAGTACTGCAGGAAGGTTGCATCCTTTCAGCATTGTATTGATGTGTCAAAATATGTCAACAAACCATCACACCGCAGGAAGAAGAATGACCTTTCGAGTTCTTCACGTTTGGGCTGCCTGTGGAGCTCTGGACGTGGGGTATGCATGAATGGTTTTCCTAGCTGCTTGACAAATGCAACTCCCAAGGTTTCTTTCAAGCATGATTGTTAAAAGCCCTAGGTTCTTACAGTTTGGTACAACTTTCTCAACCCATATAACTCTTGACAGAAACTGATGCTAACTATCAATACTGCAAATAATCAGATTCAATGCAACTAGACAAATTACTTTAGAAATGTTTCAATGTAAGAGATGAATATTGAGTTATAAATTTAGAAAAAATTTTATTCACTGTAAAAATAATACTTAATCAATTCTCTAAGCTTTATTATGAAAAGTGAAAGTGTTAGTCACTCAGTAGTGTATGACTCTTTGCGACCCCATGGAACCCACAAGGCTCCTCTCTCCATAGAATTCTTCACGGAAGAATACTAGAGTGGGTTGCCATTTCCTTCTCCAGGGAATCTTCCTGACCCCATCCCACAAACCAGTTGCCTTTGGAAACTTCTAAGTATCATAACTGCAGTAATCACTAACCTAAGTCATTTTCTATTCTCAGTTCCTTAAGAGCATCATTTTTTCCCAAATACCAAAACCTCAAAGTTATCACTGTTTCACACTGCCCAAAACAACATCATTTAATCAACTTGTCAAATTCTTTCTTATCTCTGTAAGTCTATATAGTCTCTTTCCATTTCCACCACCACCCTTATAGTTTAGGAATTAATGGGTTATTCCAGCACAAATGACTGGAATAGCAATTGTGTTCCAGTTTCCAACTTCTTGCTTCTGTCTACCCAGACCATTGCTATGAGAATATCTATCTGAAGTTCAAGCCTGACCATGCCACTCGTCTATTTAAAAATCTCCCCTGGTTTTCCAGGTATGTTACTTTGACCTGGGCACTTAAGCCCTCTATGCCTCAATTTTCTCATATGCAATGAACATAAAAACCCAGTATTGATCTCATAGGACTGTTATGTGGGTCAAAAAGAATAATACATACAAGTGCTTAAACCAGATCCCAGAATATAGTTAGTGCTCAATGTTAGCTATTTTTGTGATTTATGTACATATTGTTTCCCTACTTCTTCTTCTTGTTCAGTCACTAAGTTGTGTCCAACTCTTTGTGACCCCATGAACTGTAGCAATCCAGGCTTCCCTGTCCTTCACTATCTCCTGGAGCTTGCTCAAACTCATATCCATTGAGTTGGTGATGTAACCCACCATCTCATCCTGTCACCTGCTTCTCTTCCTGCCCTCTTTCCCAGCATCAGGGTCTTTTCCAGTGAGTCAGCTCTTCGCATCAGATGGCCAAAGTATTGGAGCTTTGGTTTCAGCATCAGTCTTTCCAGTGAATATTTAGGGTTGATTTCCCTTAGGATGGACTGGTTGGATCTCCTTGCTGTCCAAGGGACTCTCAAGAGTCTTCTCCAGCACCATAATTCGAAAGCACCAATTCTTTGGCTCTCAGCTTTCTTTATGGTTCAATTCTCACATCTGTATATGACTACTGGATTGAATTAAATTCCATGAAAGCAAAGTTAGGTGTTGCTCATCTTTGTACCCTCTGAAATATATAATATACAAATATATATATAAATATATAATATACTGCTTCTATATAGAAGGAGCTCAGTATCTGTGCTACTCAGTATCTACTATCTGTGTTACTACCTAAGGACCTAGAATGTGTTGAATCAGAAACATGTAGTGGTAAAAATATGTATTTCATATTAAACAATGAAAACCAATTGGGGCTGATCAAGTATTTCACTCTAGTGTTGAGCTCAGTATGATTTCATACACCTGACCTGTGCACACCACCAATGACTTCATTTTCACCATTCCATAATCAATATACAGTGCTCTGAAAGTATTCCAGCCAAAGCTATCAAGGACAACTGTGACAGGCTCATATTTACAAAAGTAGATGATCTTTGAATTAAAAAAATCCTCTGTTCTAAATAAAAGAATTTTGTATGAATTTTGAATTTATAATCACTTGAAATGCGCTATCGGAAATGCTGTTAAGACTGAATTTAAAATGGAGAAGTGGTGATGATAGCAAAGTTGCCCAGATACAGAAGTGAAGGAAATGAAAAAAAGGAAAACAGAAGGAGAAGCGGGAAGGGGTAAATAAGATACCTTGTTGGTAGAATTTTTATGAGAAAATAAGGGTGAACAAAATACTGTGGTGTTAGAGAAGACTCTTGAGAGTCCCTTGGACAGCAAGGAGATCCAACCAGTCCATGTGAAGGAGATCAGTCCTGGGTGTTCACTGGAAGCACTGACGTTGCAGCTGAAACTCCAATACTTTGGCCACCTGATGCGAATAGCTGACTCATTGGAAAAGACCCTGATGCTAGGAAAGATTGAAGGCAGAAGGAGAAGGTGCCGACTGAGGATGAGATGGTTGGAAGGCATCACAGACTCGTTTGGGTGGACTCCGGGAGTTGGTGAAAGACAGGGAGGCCTGGCATGCTGCGGTTCATGGGGTTGCAAAGAGTCAGACACGACTGAGCAACTGAACTGAACTGAAAATACAGGAATCATCTCAATGTAAGTGATTCAGTAAGAGAAGGGAGTAAACCCAATAAAGTAGAATTCACACAAATCATAAGAGTATCCTAAGAATGTAAAGGAGAGGACAAGAAAAAGAAAGAATAAAGTGACATGTTAATAGATAACAGAATTCGTATAGAAGACTTAATGTTCATAAGAATATGACTTCCAGGGTCAATTAGAAATTGGAGGGAAAGGATGCTTACTATCCTTTCCCTGGCCATTATGTATGCATATATATTTCTATATTATGAGAAGAAGAGTATGAGACATGAAAATTATATTCATGGCTCAGTTTCCATACGCACCCGTGTGAGAAGAGAATGAGCAACAGCAATGCAGCCTCATCACCTGTACAGTTCACCCATCCCAGGAGTTGGATGACAGAAGATGGTCGAAAATGGAAAAACGTTCTTTCTGGCATAGAGAGGGAGAGAAAAGAAAGAGGACAGGCATAACTGCTGTGAACAGGGCTCTAGCTCATCAAAAGATGGCTAGCTCTCTTTTAGTCAAAGAGGCAGCAGATGCGCTTAGTGGGTGCTATCAAAAGATGACCAAAGAAAGCTGCTTTCTAACAACCATAAACCTATTATCCAATCTTTGGCCTTAATGATACAAAAAAACCTTCTCTTTCATTGGGCAAAAAGTAGTGACTGAAAATTCCATTCGAACTCTCAGAAGGCTAGGCAAAAGACAGAGAATATATAGATGACTGTTTGAGAAACAGATACCAAAAGAAAGAAATTTGAAGGTTTCCACAGCACTCTCTCAAAAATTCTTCTATTCATGTTGTTGTTTTAATTGGTAAGTAGAGTCTGACTCTTTTGCGAACCCATGGACTGTAGCCCACCAGGCTCCTTCTGTCCATGGGGTTTCCCAGGCAAGAATCTCGGGGTGGGTGGTGATTTCCTTCTCTCGGCGATCTTCCTGACCCAGAGAATCAAACCCACATCTCCTGCAGGTGGTTTCTTTACCACTGAGCCACCAGGGAAGCCCATTCTATTCATAGTCAATGCTTAAGAAGATTTGCTTAGGATGAGAATGAAGTCTAAAATAGCATTAGTAAGATTACAAGGTTAATGTTAAACAAGACAAACTGGCTTACAGTGTGTTAAATTCTGTTAAAAATCATAATTGAGAAGACATGTACTTGGAGCCAAGATGAGGTAACAGGGACTACATTTATCTTCCTGATGGAAATACCTAAAAAACAAACAAACAAAATAGCTAACAAGACATCAAGCAGTGAAGGACAGTCACCTCTGAATGATGGGCAAGAAAAGAGGCAAGCACTTAACTTGCTGCCTGGAGAAAGTTTGCATGCTAAGTGTTGGGAGGAAGAACCTCGGTGAAGTCCAGGAGTCTCTCTCAAGAGTTGAGAAGAAGACACTGGGAAAATGGGAAGACCAGGCAGTTAAAGTTTGTCATAAAAGAAGTATCAATAATTTTAAAAGGATTCAAGTTTGTTTCTGACTTTAATGATGTTAAATTAATAGCCAATAACAGAAAGACATGTGAACAAGTTCCAAATATTTGGAAACAAAACAGCATTCTTCTAAATAGCCTGTGAGACAAAAAAGAAATAAAAATAAAGTATCTGGGAAACAAATGGAGAAAGAAAAAAAAAAGAAAATATTTTGAACCAAATGAAAATAAAAATACAACATATAACATTTTCCGCAACGCAGCTAAAGCAGTACTTTGAGGCAATTTTAGCACTAAATTGCCTTTACTGGTAAAAAAGAATGATTTCAAATCAATAACCTCAGGCTCCATCTTAGAAAACTAGAAACAAAAAAGAGCAAATGAAACTGAAGCTAAAATAGAGAACAGTAATAATCAGATTAAAAATCAATGAAAAAGACAAAAGAAAACCAACAGGAAAAAGTCAATAAAACAAAATATTCATTTTTTCACAAGGCCAGTAAAATTGATAAAGCTCTAGGCAGAGCGATCTGGAAAAGTAGACAAAATTATCAACACCAGGAATGAATAAAGTGATACCACTACAGATTCTACAGATATTGAAAGAATATGGGAGCATTCTCAACAAATTTATACTAATATATTCCACACTTAAATAAAATGAATAAACTCTTTAAAAGGCACAAAGTATCAAAGTTCACTCAAGAAAAAAAATAGATAACCTGAATCCCTGTATCTATCAATCAATTTTAATCAGTTTAAAATCTTCCCACAAAAAATATCCTCAGATCATTTGACTGGGAGTAGTCATGTATGGATATGAGAGCTGGATTATAAAGAAAGCTGAGTGTTGAAGAATTGATACTTTTGAACTGTGGTGTTGGAGAAGACTCGAGAGTCCCTTGGACTGCAAGTAGATCCAGCAGTCCATCCTAAAGGAAATCAGTCCTGAATATTGATTGGAAGGACTGATGCTGAAGGTGAAACTCCAATACATTGGCCACCTGATGCGAAGAACTGACTCCTTTGAAAAGACCCTGATGTTGGGAAAGATTGAAGGTGGGAGAAGGGGACAACCGAGGATGAGATGGTTGGATGGCATCACCAACTCAATGGACATAAGTCTGAGTAAACTCCAGGAGTTGGTGACACACAGGGAGGCCTGGTGTAGTGCAGTCCACGGAGTCACAGAGTAGGATGTGACTGAGTGACTGAACTGAATTGAACCCAATAGTTAATGAAGAAATAAAAATTCTACACAAACTTTTCCAGAAAACCAAGAAAGGACTACTTCCCAACTCATACTATAAGGCTACCATAGTGCCAAAAACCAGGCAAAGAGTTTAGAAGAAAAAGTAAATCACAGACAAATCTCTCTCATGAAAGCAGATGGAAAATTTCTTAATGAATTTTTAGCAAATCAAATATCACCACTTTATCATCAGTTCAGTTGCTCAGTAGCATCTGACTCTTTGCGACCCCATGGACTGCAGCACGCCAGGCCTCCCTATCCATTACCAACTCCTGGAGGTTTTTCCAACTCATGTCCATCGAGTCGGTGATGCCATCCAACCATCTCATCCTCTGTCATCCCCTTCTCCTCCTGCCTTCAATCTTTCCTAGCATCAGGGTCTTCTCAAATGAATCAGTTCTTTGCATCAGGTAGCCAAAGTATTAGAGTTTCAGCTTCAGCATCAGTCCTTCCAATGAATATCCAGGACTGATTTCCTTTAGGATGGACTGGTTGGATGTCGTTGCAGTCCAAGGGACTCTCTAGAGTTTTCTCCAACACCACAGTTCAAAAGCATCAATTCTTCAGTGCTCAGCTTTCTTTATAGTCCAACTCTCACATCCAAATCAAATAAAACAAACTAAAAAAAGATTTTGCTTCACTGACCAAGTGGGGTTTATACCAGGAATGCAAGGTTGGTATAACATTCAAGAACACTGTAATTTATATATATTAATCAATTAACTAAAAAAAAACACATATGATCATCTTCACAGATGCAGAAAAACATTTTGACAAGATTCAACATCCATTATAATAAAAACTCTAAGCAAATGAGGAACAGAAGGGAGTTTCCTCAACCTCAAAAGGCTGCCTCAAAAAATCTATACCTAATATTATCCTTCATGGTAAAAGACTGATGCCTTTCCTCCAAGACCAGGAGTACTATTCACCGTTGTATACAGGCAAGTCTAAGCAGCACAGTTAAAAAAAAAGAAAATAAAAAGTCATCCAATTGAAAAAGGAAGCAAAATGTCTTTATTTATAAACAACATTGTTTTCTATATAGAAAATCTTAGAACATCCACCAAATAAATATAATGAGTTTTTCCCAATTGCATGATGTAAGATCAATACACCAAATCATCTGTATTCCTCTACAGTAACATGAAATATTGGAAATGGAAACAACAACAAAAACAAAATCACTTCCTATAGAGTCAAGAAATATAAAACATACAGGCTCCCAAGTTGACCTATAGACTCTATTGATGGCAACCACAATTTCAGCAAAAATTTTTAAGGAATTTATAAGCTGATTTCAAAATTCAAATGCCAATGCAAAGGACCAAAAATGGACAAAACTAACACTTGCTCCTTGCACCAAACTAGACAGCATATTAAAAAGCAGAGACATTACTTTACCAACAAAGGTCCGTCTTGTCAAAGCTATGGTTTTGCCAGTGGTCATGTATGGATCTGAGAGTGGACTATAAAAAAAGCTGAACACTGAAGAATTGCTGCTTTTGAACTGTGGTGTTGGAGAAGACTCTTGAGAGTCCCTTGGACTGCAAGGAGATCCAACCAGTCCATCCTAAAGGAGATCAGCCCTGAATATTCACTGGAAGAACTGATACTGAAGCTGAAGCTCCAATACTCTGGCCTCCTGATGCAAAAAACTGACTCATTGGAAATAACCCTGATGCTGGGAAAGATTGAAGGTGGGAGAAGGGGACACAAGAGGATGAGATGGTTGGATGGCATCACCGACGCATTGGACACGAGTTTAAGTAGGTTCTAAGAGTTGGTAATGGACAGGGAAGCCTGGTGTGCTGTAGTCCATGGGGGTCACATGAGTGAGCGACTGAAGTGAACTGAACTTTAAAAAGAAAAATGAAGTTGGGAGACTAACACTATCTGTTTTCAAAATTATGTTACAGTAATCAATACAATGTAGAATTAGTATAAAGATAGACAGGGAAAGATTGAAGGTGGGAGAAGGGGACAACAGAGGATGAGATGGTTGGATGGCATCACCGACGCATTGGACACGAGTTTAAGTAGGTTCTAAGAGTTGGTAATGGACAGGGAAGCCTGGTGTGCTGTAGTCCATGGGGGTCACATGAGTGAGCGACTGAAGTGAACTGAACTTTAAAAAGAAAAATGAAGTTGGGAGACTAACACTATCTGTTTTCAAAATTATGTTACAGTAATCAATACAATGTAGAATTAGTATAAAGATAGACAAACTGGCTATCAGAAGAAAATAGAGAACTCAGAAAAAGGTCCACACATACATGATTAATTGGTTTTTGACATATGTGTAAAGGCTATTTAGTAAAGAAAGGACAGGCTTTTCAAAAATTGTTCTAGCACAACTGGATATCCAAGTCCAAGAAAATAAAGTTTAAGTCATCTATCACGCCATATATAAAAAGTAACTGAAAATGGATGCTAGACATAAATGTGATTTAAAATTATAAATCTTTTAAAAGAAAACAAGGGATAAATCTTCATGATTTCTTTATAGATCTTTGTGAGCTCAGAAGGAGACCTGAGTGGAGGCTGGGTGNATGGTTTCAGTATGTCTGCCCTCTGATGCCCTCTTGCAACACCTACCATCTTACTTGGGTTTCTCTTACCTTGGGCATGTGGTATCTGTTCAGGGCTGCTCCAGCAAAGCGCAGCTGCTGCTCCTTACCTTTGACAAGGGGTATTTCCTCATCACTGCCCTTCCTGATCTTCAATGTGGGATAGCTCCTCTAAGCCCTCCTGTGCCCGGGCAGCCACTGCTCCATGGACATGGGGTTGCTCTTCACCCTCGCCACCCCTGGCCTCGGGCGCGGGGTGGTTCTTCCCGGCCACCGCCCCTGGCCTCCGGTGCGGGCTGCCTCCTCCCAGCTGCTTCCCCTGACCTCGGACACGGGGTGGCTCCTCCCAACCGCCCCTGACCTCGGAAGTAGGGTTGCTCCTCTCGGCCGCAGCCTCTGGCCTCGGACGCGGGGTAGCTCCTCTCAGCCACTGCCCCTGATCTCAGATGTGGGGTAGCTCCTCCCAGCCACCACCCCTGACCATTAAAGTATAGCTTTAAAAAACTACTTATTTATATATTTATTTTTGTTTTTGGCTCCTTCACTCTGTCAATGTACATTTAGGTTGCTTCTGTGTCTTGGCTATTGTAAATCATCAGAATGCTACATCTGCGTATGGCATTCTGGAAAAGGCAAAATGACAGACAGAAAACAGATCAGCAGATGTCAGAGTCAAGAGGGAGAGGAGGAGTAAAGAGACACAAGAGAACTGAGGCGGGGGGCATTTTTCTATGTTTCAGTTATAGTTATGGCTACAAAACTGTTTAAATGCATAGAAATGTGCACTAAAACAGTGAACTTTACTGTGTGTAGGTTTTACCTCAACAACTCTGCTTTGGAAAATAATAGGAAAAAGAAAGGCACAAACACAATCACTTTCTCAATCTAGCCCTCCAAGATACTAGTACAGGCTTGGCCTGTACCTCTGCGCTTTCTGAGGTTATAGACAAGGTGCCATATAGACAAGCCTTCCTTTTTACACACTTCCATCCTCAGCCTCCCTGGAACTCTTCCCTGCCTTGGGGGATCTGTCACTTTGGGGTATACAGATTCAGGGTGACTATATGTGACCTAACTACTCAGAACCAATATAAGTGTCTACACCAACTGAGACAAAGATGGCATCCCAGCCTGGTTTTCAGCATCCCATCAGCTGACAAGTGAACTTTGAAAGTCATCTATTTTCATCTAGCATCAGCAACTAGGGAAATTCACATATGGTTTTCACTCCAAGTCAGCAAATATGATGTTAATCAACCATAAAACAGTGGCTGCAAATCAAATGTATGTTGTATGTATTTGCTGTTGCTGTTTAGTCGCTAAGTCCTATCTGACTCCTGCAACCCTGTAGACTGTGACCCACAAGGCTCTTCTGTCCATGGGATTTCCCAGGCAAGAATCCTGGAGTGGGTTGCCATTTTCTTCTCCTGGGGATCTTCCTGAGCCAGAGATCAAACTCATATCTCCTGCATTGTCAAGTGGGTTCTTTAACACTTTTGTGTTCTTTTTCAACTTACAGTGTTGACTTTCACTGTTCTTTACCACTGAGCCACCAAGAAAGTCCATATTATATGTAATCTACTAACAAAGTGCTGAATCTCCTCTCTCTTGCATCAACGAGAGAAAGAGATGAATTTTGAGTTTTTAATAAAACCAGAAAATGAGAAATAAACAGAATATGCCAATGGGGCCTGTTAATCTCCTTGAAGTTTCCACAGGGATGGGCCCAGCTAGAAGCTCTCATTTCTATGGAAACCACAAAAGGCAATTTGGGTAAATGGAAATGAGCTAGGGCAAGGAAGACATTGTCTACACTCTCAGCAAGACTGAATTCGAAGCAGCCTCAGAGCTCAGGAGCCAAAACCTTGTGTCACCTAGCACTGGCTGAAGCACCTCACAGCCTGGGGGCAGGTGGGAAGTCGAGATGTACAATTTCTTTAGGTCTCAGGGCTGCTAAGGATGTCCAGTGTGGCTGGTGTGGGTGGGACAGGGCAAAAACACAGACAGGAGAGAAGAAAAGAGGCAGAGTTCCTGACACCCATCATTGGAATGGCACCCTCCTCTGCAGTCCCAAAGGTGCCCTGGACTTGTCTCCACAGTGACATGGACCACATTGTTGCAATAAACTGTTTTCTTTTTTCTACCACTAGATTATTCTTTAAGAGTAAGGCTGTGTCTAATATTTTTTTAGTTTTTTTTTTAAATCATATTGAAACATAGATTATTTATAGTGTTTCAGATATACAGCAAAGTAACTCAGTTATACACACACACACACACACACATATATATTTCATTATTGTATTAGGAGAATTTAACCCAGTGCCCAGCCATTATAACAACAACCACTACAACAGGGACAGCTAACCATTATATCATGTAATAACAACTAACACTGCATTTAGAGTGCACCAGTTCTCTGCCTCTATCAACTTTTAAAATTAGATGAGGAAACTGAGGCACGGAGAATTCAAGACGCTTGCTTAAGGCCACACTAAGAAGTGGCAGAGCTGGGCTGTCTCTTGCAGACTCTCTGTTCTTAAGTCTATAATAACGTGTTCAGTAAAGGTCTTTTGAATGTCTTTCCTAAGCCCTGTCCTTGTTTACTTCTCTCTGACTCTTCTCCTCCATGGTCTCACCTATCTCCTTAATTTCAGCTATTACATCTCTGCAGGTAATTCCTAGATCTGTACCTTCAGCCCCAATCTGTCTCCTAAGTGCCAATTTTCAACTGATAGTAAGATAACTGCCTTTTTTATGTTTATGGTTTAATCAAGAGACAGATACACAACCAAATAACAGTAAATCATACATCTTAGCACTGCCCTGCCACTTTACCTTTCTGACTCTTTCCATACATGCATGCACACACACACACACACACACACACACACAGCCATACCTGCTGCCTTCTCCTCTGCAGAGTATAACTGACCAAAATTAGTATATCCTGCTTTCCTCTCTCCTTATTTCTCCACCTCCACAAAGACCTCCTAAAATTCCTGCCTTAAACACAGAATCAGATCTGAAAAACAAGACATAGAGAACGATTTATGGACATGGAGAGGTGGGGTAGAAAGGAAAAGGTGGGACAAGTGGAGAGAGTAGTATAGAAGCATACACACTAACACATGGGAAATAGGGAGCCAGTGGGAATTTGCTGCACAACTCAGGAAGCTCAAACTGGGGCTCTGTGACAATTTGAGGGGTGGGATGGAGTGGGAGGTGGCTCAAGAGAGAGGGGACATATGTAGATCTGCGACTGACCCTTGACATGTGCTGGAAACCAACACAATATTGCAATTATCCTTCAATTAAAAGTAAATACATTTTAAAAAATGATAAGATCTGCAAAACAATTCCATAAGAGAGACAGATGAGCAAAGCCATGATTTTAATTTCTGCTGCTACAGAGGACCTTTATCTTAATTCAAAACAACTCTAGTTCCGGTTGGTATCTTATATTTTTTAATTGATATCAACTCAGGACTCAGCCTACAGTGGTAGACACTACCAAATAAGACACAAATTATTAATGGCTAATGGAAATGTTTCTGATACCTGAATAGCCTCATATCACTTTTGTCCATAGTCTCTCCCACCAGGAGAAAATCCTTTGGAGCATGTACAGAGAATGTGTTAGAGAATCCAGAGAGATAAGCAATAAAAGCATTCTGTGCATTAATTTCTAAGAATCAACTTCTTCCCTGGTACCCTTTCCACATAGCTTTCTGAAGTAAACTCATCCATAATTTATAAACTATAAGCCCAAATTACAAAAACTCAGATTAACTTGTCAGCAACTGGCCTGTGTACTTTTCTGGAAGAAAACAGAAGGTTTGTATTCACTGTGGCAAACATTCATCACAAGCCCACTACCAGCCACAAAGAGTGCAGGAGTAGGGGCACAGAAAGGAGAGGTAGTGTTCAGTGTGCTTTCCACGTGCGCATGGTTCAGTCAAGGAAACGGATACACAAGCCATAAATCGTGAAGCAGAGAGAAAAGCTGTAGCGTTAAGGGAAAGTGTTAGTTCTTCAGTTGTATTCGACTCTTTGTGACTCCATGGACTTAGCTTGCCAGGCTCCTCTGGCCATGTGATTTTCCAGGCAAGAATACTGGAGTGAGTTGCCATTCCCTTCCCCAGGGGATCTTTTGGACCCAGGGATTGAACTCGGATCTTCTGCACTGCAGACTGATTCTTTACCATCTGAGACACAAGATTGAGAAATTAAAAAATCAGTTCTGGGAAGTGCATGGAGTCAGAGGAGGATTGGGAAGCCTTTGTAGGGTTCAGGTCCCCTAAACTGAGACCAGAATGAGAACCAGTCCCCTTCAATCAGAGCAGAGTGTCCTGTGATCCTCAAATTGAAAGTGTTTGCCAGTTAGAGTGTGGAAATTATATGATATAGTTGTTTTAGCTTTTAGAGATCTAATTATTAGTGATGGTCGACATCTTTTCATGCATTCATAAGGCCAGTAGGCTTTCCTTTGTGAATCACCCATTTTTTTCCTATTGAATTATTTCATATTTTTATTGATTTTTAAAGAGTTGGTCAGTAAATGTGTTGAGAAAAATTTGTAAGTCAATCTTTTTCTTTTTTGTTTATAACAATCTTCGCATTCAAAAGTTTCAACTGTAAGGTAGTTAGAGCAATCCTTTCTTCCGTATAGGTACCTTCTGTGTCTGTTCAAAACTCTATCCAAACTCTGATGATAAAGATAGTCTTTCACATGTTCTTTTAAGGATTCAAGTCTATTGTAAGATATATGTATTGCTTTATTTTTTCTCAATCTGCAGAAGGCTTTTTAAAAAAATTTTCTCAATGGTATCTTTCAAAGATCAGAAGTTCTTACTTTGATAAAGTTCAATTTATCCACTTTTTCTTCTACAATTTGCTTATTAAGAAAATTTTGCAGTGGTATGGGGTGGGAGGTGGGATGGAGATTCAAGAGGAAAGAGATATATGTATACCTATGGCTGATTCATGTTGATGTATGACAGAAACCAATACAATTATCCTTCAATTAAAAATAAGTATTTTTTTTTCACACCTGAAACTTACATAGTATATCTTACATCAACTATACCTCATTTTAAAACATCTTTTAAAAAAAAAAAAAAGCATGCATAGGAATCCAACAGATGCAAAAGAATAGCTATGTCAGTTCAGGAAACATTTTCCAACTATGAAGGATTTTTAAGGGTGATGAAGCCAAAATTGCAGATGATGGCCAGGTCTTCAGCACTGGGGAGCCTTTAAATGCCAGGCTGGGGTCTTTAGATTTTGACCCAGGGAACAATGGGTCTTCATATTTTTTCCGAAGCAGAGCACCTGGAAGCCTCTGAGCTCTTCATGGAATTGCACGAGGGAGAGGTTTCGCTTCACTGCAGGACAGCGTTAGTGTGAGGGAACAGGACTGCCATTCTCCATCTGCGGTGAGACCACACCCACAAACATGTGTGCCTTGGAACAAAGTAAGTCCTCTGATCAGACAGGATCAATCTCTTCCAAATTTTCTCCTTAGTAGCTATATGCTGTTCATTCCTTCCTTCTGTCTCCTGAAGGCCTGCGTGCTAGCAGACAAGCCCAAGTGACATCATTTTTCAGAAAATGTAGGGCAAGAACAACTTAAAAGTGGAGAACATTCTGAGAATGTACTTCTTTACTTCAGATTGGGAAGGGGGCATCTTATAATTTAAGGGGCTCAAGGCAACGCCACACGGAGCAGAGTCCTGCCTGAGTCTCCATCTGACACGAAGCGGCTGAGGACCGGAGCATCGCCTGAGAGCAAGCTTTGGGCCCACTTTCAGCCCCGTCTGGTCATCTTCACATTTTCGGGGCTCAACAGACAATGAAAGGGATGGGCGAGGGGCCCCTTCCACTCATGCCAACAGTTCTAAGCAGCACAGAAAGCAGCTCAGAGTGGGACCATCGGCTTCTGCAAAGGCCAGGGGTCAGCGTGGACTGTAGACAAGCCATTTTGGTGCAGGGTCCTGGAGTGAACACCGGATCCCCAGTGCTGACATGAGTGACAGCCTCAGGGAACCCCAGAGCCTCGCTGTCAGCCACCTCAGGGCTCCAAGGCCTCCCTGACCTCTCACCTTCAGTCCTGAGGAAGAGGAGTACCTTCGTTCCAAGGTCACCTGGTCAGGAATAGGCAGCACCCCGTGCCCAGGATGTAGGCTTCTATGAGCTAGCAGGGGCATGGAATCCTTGGAGAGTCCATGTGTCGTCTCCCCAGTGCCTGGGGAAGCTGAGAGGCCACGAGGAGCCAGATGTAGTAGCCACCAAACACTGCCAGCAGCTGCCGGGCCATTTCCTCCAGCTCAGCCTCAGGAACAAGCTGGCGAATTTCAGTCTGCATGAGTGGCTTCTCCGTGGATCCCTGATGGTCGGGCAGGAGAGAAGTTTCCTCCAGCAGGTTCTCCGGCCCTCGGTGGCTGTGGGGCTCACCCCAGTCTCCATGACAACACACAGCTGACTCAATCCCCTTCTCAGCAAGGACTCTTGGCTCATCTTCATCTCTCGAATGTGATTGGACAAAAACTGCACACAGGTCTCCAGGTCAAAATAGACAAACCAGAGCTGAAACACACTCTGGCAACCTTCTACCGTGTCCCTCACACCCAGCAGCACCCGGTGT
The DNA here is from genome assembly GCA_006408695.1 of Aepyceros melampus. Taxonomy (NCBI): domain Eukaryota; kingdom Metazoa; phylum Chordata; class Mammalia; order Artiodactyla; family Bovidae; genus Aepyceros; species Aepyceros melampus. The sequence goes on from SJXQ01011245.1 coordinate 244,373, forward strand.
CTCAGGAGGGCTCTGTTGACAGCTGTCAGCCTGAGGTCTGTGTTGGTGTTGGCCTTCCTCTGGTGTCTCTCAAAGACGAGCACGAGAGTCAGGGTGAGGCTTGTGGCAGCCAGGGTCACGAGCAGCACGCCTGCCCGGTGGTTCCCCAGGGTGAACATCTGGCTGGTGGAGTAGATGTTGGCCCACACCACCACGTAGAACACCACAGCAATGGCCGGCCGCATGGGCCTCGAGTTGCAGATGATGAATCTCCTCACTTGGGGCTCTAAGAGGGCGCTCTCAGCCAGGCTCCTGTACTGGTCAGCTGGGACCTAAATACCCCAGGTCTGCAGCTGCTCTTCCGCAGCTCCCAGGTCGAATGAGATGGGCGCACAGGTATTGTCAATCCGGAGCGCCGTAAGGACCTGGCTGCTGCAGAGCTCTTGCCCCCAGCCAGGAGGGCTTCCGCCAGTCAAGGGACTCCAGCCAGGGGAGCAGGTGAGCAAGGGGCAGCTGCCCCACCGGGGTCCATCTGTGGTCCACACGCCATAGCAGCACCAGCAGGACTCCTACTTCCCCTTCTTGGAGCCGCGGTTCATCCTGGAGCAGCCAGCTCAGCTTCGCCTGCCTTGGATTGAGGGAAGACTTCTTCTGGAGGCTTCTCAAGAGCACGGAAGAAGGCTCCTGGCTTGGCAAAGGTGGAGGGAGAGAAGGAACTGCCAAGTAGGGAGAAGTACAAACCAGAGGGCAGGATGGGGCCAATCAAGGCAGCCTCCACTCTCACCCTGTAGCTTCTCATCCAAACTGGAGGCCGTCCCCGCCACCGCCGCCGCCCGCACCACTGCTCCCGGGGACCAGGACGCGGAAGGTCCAGTGCATCGCAGCCTGCGCCCCGCATGCCGCCTGCGACCCGCCTGCCGCCCACGCTGCCCTCCCGAGTCCCGCCCCCGGGCCGAGCCCAAAAATAAGTTGTTGTTGTTGTTGTTGTTGTTGTTGTTTTTCAATTTGTATGGAAACACAAAAAACCTCGAATAGCCAAAGCCATCTTGAGAAAGAAGAATGGAACTGGAGGAATCAACCTGCCTGACTTCAGGCTTTACTACAAAGCCACAGTCATCAAGACAGTATGGTACTGGCACAAAGACAGAAATATAGATCAATGGAACAAAATAGAAAGCCCAGAGATAAATCCACACACCTATGGACAGCTTATCTTCGACAAAGGAGGCAAGAATATACAGTGGATTAAAGACAATCTTTTTAACAAGTGGTGCTGGGAAAACTGGTCAACCACTTGTAAAAGAATGAAATTAGATCACTTTCTAACACCATACACAAAAATAAACTCAAAATGGATTAAAGATCTAAACGTAAGACAAGAAACTATAAAACTCCTAGAGGAGAACATAGGCAAAACACTCTCTGACATAAATCACAGCAGGATCCTCTATGATCCACCTCCCAGAATACTGGAAATAAAAGCAAAAATAAACAAATGGGATCTAATTAAAATTAAAAGCTTCTGCACAACAAAGGAAACTATAAGCAAGGTGAAAAGACAGCCTTCTGAATGGGAGAAAATAATAGCAAATGAAGCAACTGACAAACAACTAATCTCAAAAATATACAAGCAGCTTATGCAGCTCAACTCCAGAAAAATAAATGACCCAATCAAAAAATGGGCCAAAGAACTAAATAGACATTTCTCCAAAGAAGACATACGAATGGCTAACAAACACATGAAAAGATGCTCAACATCACTCATTATCAGAGAAATGCAAATCAAAACCACAATGAGGTACCATTTCACACCAGTCAGAATGGCTGCGATCCAAAAGTCAACAAGCAATAAATGCTGGAGAGGGTGTGGAGAAAAGGGAACCCTCTTACACTGTTGGTGGGAATGCAAATTAGTACAGCCACTATGGAGAACAGTGTGGAGATTCCTTAAAAAATTGCAAATAGAACTGCCTTATGATCCAGCGATCCCACTGCTGGGCATACACACCAAGGAAACCAGAATTGAAAGAGACACGTGTACCCCAATGTTCATTGCGGCACTGTTTATAATAGCCAGGACATGGAAGCAACCTAGATGTCCATCAGCAGATGAATGGATAAGAAAGCTGTGGTACATATACACAATGGAGTATTACTCAGCTATTAAAAAGAATACATTTGAATCAGTTCTAATGAGGTGGATGACGCTGGAGCCGATTATACAGAGTGAAGTAAGCCAGAAAGAAAAACACCAATACAGTATACTTACACATATATATGGAATTTAGAATGATGGTAATGATAAACCTGTACGCAAGACAGCAAAAGAGACACAGATGTATAGAACAGCCTTTTGGACTCTGTGGGAGAGGGAGAGGGTGGGATGATCTGGGAGAGTGGCAGTGTAACATGTATGATATCATAAGTGAAACAAATCGCTGGTCTAGGTTTGATGCAGGATGCAGGATGCTTGGGACTGATGCACAGGGATAACCCAGAGAGATGATGTGGGGCGGGAGGGGGGAGGTGGGGGTCGGGATTGGGTGTTCATGTACACTTGTGGCTGATTCATGTCAATGTATAGCAAAATGAATACAGTATTGTAAAGCAAAACAAACTAAAAAATAAAAATTAATTAAAGAAAAAAAAATAAAGAAATTTTGGTCACCACAAGGTTGTGAATATTTTCTCCTAAAAGTTTTATAACATGAACTTTTACATTTATGTCTATGATTAATTTCCAGGTAATTTTTGTGTGTGTTGTGAGATAATGTTCAGAATTTACTTTTTTCCATATGTATATCCAGTTGTTCCAGCAATTTGAGGGCAATCCATAAATATGGTATAGCCTTCCATTTTTTAGGTCTTTTTATCTTCTCTCAGCAATATCTTATAGTTTTTGGTAAACAGATATTGCACATATTTTATTAAACTTACCTTAAGTATTTCTTGGATGTTATTATAAATGGCATTTTTAAAATTTTACATGCTATATCTAGATATATAGAAGTATAATGGTCTTTTATACATTGAACTTGGATTCTGCAACCTTGATACTCTAATTTTTAGTTCTTATAGTTTCATTTTTTTATCTTCATTTTTTAGGTTCCTTAGAATTTCTCTACACAAATGATCATGTCATATGTGTCTTACTGCATCTATTTTTTGTAGTCTCACTTCTCTTTCTTACCTTTTTAATGTATTTTTAATAATTTTATTTATTTACTTATTAGCTATATCTCAGTATGTTTTTCCCATAATTGCTTGAGTTTATAGTATGCATTTTTATTAATTATATTTCCATTTTGAGGTAATTGTAGATTCTTTAGAATACTGTAGTCTTTGTTACCGTCTGCCTTAAAGCAATATTACTGTGGTCAAAGAAACCTTGGTAGAACACTCCCATTTTCCTCCTCCCAGTCCTTGTGCTATTGTTGTCATACACATTATTTCACCATACATTATAGACTGCCCATTATAGATGACGGGCAGATAGAATTTTTCTTGCTTGATCAACTTTTAACAATATTTTTAAAAGTAAGTTTGTAGATGTTGTAATAAGCCACTAAGAAAATATCTCTTTGATGGCTTCTAATTTCTCCAAGGTAGGGTTAGAGGTGCTTTGCTGAAGGTAGTGGGGCCAGCAGAAGTATGGATAGTTTAATTAGAATACGTGACTCTGTCATAGCCATTGAAGTTACTTAAGATTGTCAGGCCTCAATATAGGGACTCATAATGTGAAATGATATTGCTGTGATATGTGAAGACACTCAGTCATGTCTGACTCTTTGCAATCTCATGGACTGTAACCTACCAGGCTCCTTTGTCCATGGGATTTTACCGGCAAGAGTACTGGAGTGGGTTGCCATTTATCAGCCTGCATATACAATTATGTCTCTCTTTTTATATATTGGACAGCACTCTAGATCAAGTTTGTCCAATACGTTAATAAATATAATGCAAGGCACAAGTGTGAATTACATAAGTAATTTTAAGTTTTCTAGAAGGCACATTAAAATGTGAAAGACAGATAATATTAATGTGTCTTATTTAATCCAATACATCTAAATTACATTAACATGTGTAATCAGTATAAATATTTTCCTACTGAATCTGTGAAATCAAGTGTGTATTTTATATTTACAGGCCATCGCAATTCAGGTTAGTCACATTGCAAATTCTCAATAGCTGCACATGGACAGTGTCTTCAGTTTTAGACAGTACATCTCTGGACAATTTATTTTTTTCCGTTTCTAACAGCAATATGGTGAGTCACAGCCAAAATTACAAATCAAGCTCTATCATGTGTATTTTTTCTCATTGAGGCCACACTGCAATTACCCTGCAATATAATTAAAACGAGTAATATGATGAGAGACATAATACTTCAGGTTGCCAGGTGAACAGAAAGATTGTAGAAACTGAAGGCTAGATGTTAGTCAAAATCAACAAAAGGTGAGTCACGCGTACAGAACTGAGTGTTACTGAACCATCTTGTAAATGAACGCAGGTTAAAATCCTTCCTGCTTCTGAAATTCTTTTGTTTTGTTTTATTTTCATTTCTTTCTTGCTCTTAAAGATTCTTTATAATTTCCCTGGGACCTGAAGGACATGTACTTTAATAGAACCGGCACATGTAATTCCACTTCCCAGATGACACATATTTTAGACATAACATTTTAAAAGGGAACATCAGGATGCTAAACCATAACCTATAAATAGCAAATATATTTAAAAATATAAGACTGATCATGGACATTAGGAGGCTTCATCATCCTGAGTCTCTAAATGTCTTGTAATTCAAATTGTTTCTTGAAGAGTCTCAAAACAACAATAAACAGACAGCTTCAGAGATACAGACAGGTATGGAGATAGACCGGTTCGTATACACATCAGTCAAGGGACACACTGGTTTGGGGTATTTGTTGCTGCATAATGAACTTCTCCAAATTCCAGTTGCTTTAAACACCACTCTTCTGTTCATCTGCTCATGATTCTGAAATTTGGACAGAGCTTGCTGAGGTGCGCTTATCTCTCTTCTACATGGCACCAGCTGCTGTGGATCACTGGGTACTGGAGAAGAAAATTTCACGACGGCTTCTCACACAGCGTTTGCTGTGTGTTGACTGGGACCCAGCTCTGGCTGCTGGCCAAGAGCCTCGGCTCTCCTTCAGGCGACCTTTCTGTGTGGCTAGACTGGGTTCTCAGGGCATGTTCAGACTTCCTCAGTAACAGCTAACTTCCCTCACATCCTGAGCACCAAAGAAGAGCTGCTGACCCTTCTTGAGTTTCTGCCCTAGACCTGGCACAGCATCACCTTCCCAGTATCCTGTTAGAGCACGTCACAAGGGTAGGCCAGATACAAAGCAAGAGAACCATGCAGGGTGTGAATACTGGGAACTATGGTTCACTGGGGGCCACCAAAAACACTAAACACGTGAATGAACTGGCTTCACATTTTAAATTTTCAGTCAATTATTTTCTGAATCTTCAATTTTTTAAAAGCCTATTCATGCTCCGTTGTTGCGATATCTTCTCAAATATCTGAGGATATTAATAAAAATCATTTAAAGTTTTCCCTTTTTTCCTAAATAGTCTGTTTCCACCAAGGTCAGATTTTCTTTTCCTTTTTAAACTTTCTTTTGAACTAGTTTCTTGTTTTCTTTTCCCACCTTGGTCTTTCTCCTTTAACTTACTGATCTTCCTCAAAAAGCTTGTCATCCTGGGTTTCCATTTAGATTTATAAAAGAAAAACTAAGTCATTTAATAGAGATGCTGGCACAGGTTTCCTCTACCGTTTCTCTGATACCTGAGTTCTTAAATGAAAAGGTCTGGCAGTGAGCTCTGTGTACTTGTGCAGAGAGAGGGATAACCATACAGGTATGTTTGTGGGGAGTAGACAGGCAGGCTCACCCCTGCCTCCATCCTCGTGGTACAAATAAAGACAGACTTACTGTAAGGTGGCCATCACATTCCCACATCTAAGCCCTAGCCTCTCCGAGCAGATTCTCCCTCCAAGATCAGGTCTCAGGTTTCCTGTTTGGGGCATATACTGCTATTGCCAACTGCTCTGTGTGCTGGGGGACCAGTGGTAGAAAGAGAGAAAGGTGTTTGAGTAACAGACTCACCACCTCAGTAGATTAATTGTCCTGATTACTACCCCGCATCTCTCTCCTGCTCTTGCTGCTGCTGCTTAGTCACTTTAAGTGTAAGTAAGTGTAGTCGCTCAGTCATGTCTAACTCTTTGCAACCCCATGGACTGTAGGCCACCAGGCTCCTCTATCCATGGGATTCTCCAGGCAAGAATATTAGAGTGGGTTGCCATTTCCTTCTCCAGGGGATCTTCCCAACCCAGGGATCGAACTTGGGTCTTCGGCATCACACGCAGATGCTTTACCCTCTGAGCCACCTTCGTCTGGGTTTAGTCACTTTAGCCATGTCCAACTCTTTGAAACCTATGGACTGTAGCCTGCCAGGTTCCTCTGTCCATGGGAATTCTGTAGGCAAGAATACTGGAGTGAGTGCTGTTTCCTTCTCCAGGGGATCTTCCCAACCCAGGGATTGAATCAGAGTCTCCTGCATTCCAGACGTATTCTTTACCAGCTGAGCCACCAGGGAAGCCCCTCTTCTACTCTTGAAAGTGAAAGTGAAGTTGCTCAGTCTCTTTGTGACCCCATGGACTATAGCCCAGCAGGCTTCTCCGTCCATGGGATTCTCCAGGCAAGAATACTGGAGTGGGTTGTCATTTCCTTCTCCAGGAGATCTTCCTGACTCAGGGATTGAACTCAGGTCTCCCACATTGTAGGCAGACGCTTTACCATCTGAGCCACCAGGGAAATCAGCTTCTACTCTTTGTACCTGCTAATTCAGAGCTTGGACCTACCCTGAATCTCCACTTGGGAGCAGAACTTCCCCATATGCTGCAGCCCTCCCTGGAGAGTGTTCTGCTGGCAGCTCAGGTACTTGAGAAGATATTGCATCAACAGAACATGAATAGGCTGCTGAAAAGTAGAACATTTAGAAAATAATGTGATTTCCGCTGTAAAAGTTTAATAGTAGGGCTGGATAATAAGGCTAAGGAAACTGTTAAGCTCTTATGTGTGTGTTAGTCCTTCAATCATGTCCAGACTCTTTGTGACTCCATGGACTGTAGCCCACTAGGCTCCTCTGTCCATGGAATTCTCCAGGCAAGAATACTGGAGTGGGTTGCCATTTCCTTCTCCAGGGGATCTTCCCAACGCAGGGATTAAACCTGGGTCTCCTGCATTGCAAACAGATTCTTTACCATCTGAGCCACCAGGGAAGCTCACAGAATTAAAGAAAATGAATATAATCTGTGAAAGACACAAAGCACCAAGCTAAGTGTCCAACATTCATCCCCTCAAAATCGAATCCAGTTAATGCAAAGAGGATATAATTGGAGGACTAAAAAAAATAAATTTCTCAAAGCCAAAAAGCAAACCCCTCAAATCTTCAGATGAAATGTGTTCACCTCAGAATGAAATGAATCCATTTTTATTCATGCTGAGTAGCATGAATAAAAAAAGATACACATACATTGGTACAAAACCTCACCAAGGCTAGAGACTCCTGAAAAGTGCCATAAAGAAAAAATAAAGCACACAAAAAGTAGGTAGCTACAAAGGGTCAATTCTTAGACTGGTGATAGACACTGTATCATCAATACTGGAAGCCAGAATACATTCTAGCTATACTTCTAGGGTGCTGAGAAAACAGAACTTGTGACCCCACACTCACTGGCATGGCTGTCCCAAGGGAAGGATGGAGAGAGGCAGAGGATACAGCAGAGCATCTGGGTCCTTCCCCATAGACAGAAGGTCCACCATATGGTCGCACAGGACACAGGCCAGCAGCACAGCTGGAGTACGACCTTTCTGCCTTCACATCTCCCTAAAAGTACCCAGCTCCTGCCCACCTGGCTCAGATGAGCATTCCAATAGAAAAGCCCTATTTAGTATTATTTTGTATTGAACCCTCTTCCTCTGACTTCTTTCCTGCCAGCCCACCACGAGCAAGTAATAGCATGTTCAAGAATGTTTACTGTGAGACAAAGTGAACCCAATGTCAGTCTGCAGGCGTACCTGCAAGGAGTCAAAGAGTTTATCTCTTGTAGTCTTTTTGTAAAAAAAAAAAAATAGACTTGACAATCCACTTGGAAACTGAAAAATGAAGTGAAAAAAGAGGAATTTAAGAAAAATCAGATTGGAGGATCTATAATAATATGGAATTATTCCAAGGATAAAATGTAAAGCAGATAGTTCCATAGACAGTTTATAAAACAATTGACCCAAATTAGAATTTGAGGTCAAAGGACTCTAAGATGACCATCTCAAAGAATGAATTTCAATAAAAAAAAAATAGCATTAAAGAAAAGGAAGAATTTTACTCTTTAATAAGGAAGTTACTCTTTCCCCTTGATACACAAAAGAGAAAGAATTAGAAATTCTGGGAAAAACAAACAAAAGTAAGAAAATCCCATGCAAAGATGGAGCAAAACTAAATGACATGATTTTGAGCAATGGTATAAAGTCAGAAGAGAATTCATTTGACCATGCACTGGAACATTCTCCTTGGAATTGCAGTTTTAGTGACATGATTTCATTAGAATTTGGTTCTGCAATAAGTGAAAAATATGTAGTTATAGTGTTATATTATGCCAATATAATGTTAATTTATATTAATATATTTATAATTATTGTGATAATTATGTTTAATATTATAATAATTACAATTAATATATTAAAATTATAATCTTATACAAATATAATAGGGCTTCCCTGTTGGTTCAGAGGTTAAAGCATCTGCCTGCAGTGCGGGAGACCCAGGTTAGATCCCTGGGTTGGGAAGATCCTCTGGAGAAGGAAATGGCAACCCACTTCAGTACTCTTGCCTGGAAAATCCCATGGACTGAGGAGCCTGGTGGGCTACAGTCCACGGGGTCGCAAAGAGTCGGACACGACTGAGCGACTTCACCTTCACCTTCACAAATATAATATTGGTAGTGACATTTTATTTTTTAGACTCAATCTATAGACAAAACATGAGAGATATAATTAAAGGTACAGAACAAAATCCAAGCGGTATAACTTTACAAAAATAATACAGTAGCATAAATGACAAAAGAGGTGAAAGAGGCTGAATTATCTGTGAAGGGCCCACTTTTAGCAAGTGATGGCACTCTCTTTACTGAGTCAGTTTACTGAGTCAGAAGTACATACTTGAGCAGATTGTTTAGTTCATTCTAAAATTACTTATTAAACACCCTCCACATGCTAGCATCGCTCTGTGTCTTGAGATACGGTACTGAGCATGTCTGTAGGTCTAACAGGCACACTTCCTGCCCTTATGGAGCTCACAAGATAATGTGGCTGCTGCTGCTGCTAAGTCGCTTCAGTCGTGTCCGGTGGAGAAGAGTACAAATGGACGAAATTCACCATCACTGACAGGAGGTCAATACTGGTTGCTGTTGTTGTTTAGTCACTAAGTTGTGTCCGACTCTTGCTACTCCATGGACTGAAGTCTGATAGGCTCCTTGGTCCATGGGATTTCACAGGACAGAGAGTGTTCTGCTGGCAGCTCAGATATTTGAGAAGATATTGCATCAATGGAACATGAAGTAAAATCAGAAATGGTTAAAAGTGCTTACTTTGGGGAAGTTAGACTGGAGGGTGAGATAGGGCAACAGAATTTAAGAGACTAGTTTTTCACTTACCTCTATTTGTACTGTTTGAACTTCTCCAAGTATAAGAGCTCTGTTAATAATATTAAAAAACACAAAACCCAATATTGCAGTTTTTAACCAGCAAGATCAGGCTGACTTACACTCTACCTAATGTTGCATGGAAGACCTGATGTCAGGGCATTATGACTCAAAATTCAGTGCAAAGAAATGCTGCAGTTGGGAACCATCTGCTTAACATACACTGAGTATATTTTCATTCCATAATTGTACATCTGGATATTTTAATAGCTGAACCGATATGAAACATGCTTCTATAAATACACTGAGTTTCTCTTTCTGCCACATTTATTGCTATAAAATTAGCTGACTTTTAATTTTTAAAGTGTTGCTTTTTTAAAAGCACCATGAAAAACTGTTTAGGTATATACTTATCTATCTATGAAAAACAGATTTTCAACTAATTTAACCCTTCTGAAGCCAGCCATGATGTGTAACAATGATCCTTGCAGAACTGTATACAGAGTTCCGTTTTGCCTGCTCCCTTTCTGTCTTGCATCTTTCTCTTCCCAACCATCCATTCACTGCCAAGCGCCTCCAACACTCCAAGACTCTGGGGTTGCTAGCGGTTACAGAGAGCCTGGAAGCCTGGACAGGTGTCAGCTTCAGGATGCGGTGGAGCTGAGGGAGAACTGGGACGCCAGGACAGACTGGATCCGGGTTGGGAAGGGACTCCCAGGGCAGTACAGGGGAGTCAGAGGTGAGTGCTGAGGGCAGGGCAGAACAGAGGGTGTTTGCTCCAAAAGCAGGAGGGGAGGAGGCTGCTGCAGTGAGAGCTGGCCAGAGTTGAGGGCAGTGAACCGAGAGGCTCCAAAGCGAAGGGCAGGAGGAACTGCAAGGCAGGGGTCTCATGAGGGAAAAAGGACAAAGTACCTGAGCCTGGCCTTGATTGCAACACGCGTGTGCAGGAAAGGGGGCGCGAACGGAAACCTGTCCCCTTGGGAGGGGCTTCAGCCAAGAGTCAAGGGGCCACGCCCACCTAGAGATTCAGCGGCGTGGAGTGGCGTTTTGTTTAATGAACTCAGAATCGTGATGAATCAGTAACGCAGCAGAGTAACTACTGGAGGACCATGCCTGACCGTGTTTCCACGTCTAATCTGCTCCATCTGTAGAGTTTACGCCCTCAAGTGGCCTTTCCGCTTCCATCTCCAGTCTGTCCCTAGACACAGGTGCTGAGTCACAGCTCCTAGATACTGAAGAAACCCAAAGGGGGAAATGTGTCTTTTCTCAACCGTCTGAATCAGAACCATGCCTGCTTAGCCGCTTCAGTCGTGCTGTCTCTGTGGGACCCCATTGACTGTAGTCCGTCAGGCTCCTCTGTCCATGGGATTCTCCAGGTAAGAATACTGGAGTGGGTTACCACTTCCTTCTTCAGGGGATCTTCCCAACCCAGGGATCAAACCCACGTTTCCTGAGTCTCCTGCATTGCAGGCAGATTCTTTTACCACTGAGCCACCAGAGAAGTCTCATAGTGATTTCAGAAGGAGCCGCCTTCCCTGTCGCAGTTTTGAGAACTCCATTTCTGGCTCCTGCCAACTTGGATGCTGACCCTAAGGATGCCAAACGCTGTTAATTCTAGGACTGCCATGAATCCTCTCTCCTGGAGAGTTCATACCACTAGTAAACACGAGGAACCAAGAACCATTCATAGCCTTCTCTCTGCCATATATTTCCTTCTACTCTGAGCACCTTATGTGTATGCATGCTAAGTTGCTTCAGTGCTGTCCAAATCTTTGTGACCCTAAGGACTGTAGCCTGCCAGGTCCTCTGCCCATGGCATTCTCCAGACAAGAATACTGGAGTGGTTGCCATGACTTCCTCCAGCTGAATGCTTTGGGACCCCATGTAGCAGGATGCAGCCTTGGAGGCAAATTAACATCAAGTGAAATTCCGGCTTAATCATTTTCTACTGTGAAGCCTGGAAACATTTCTTAATCTCTCTAAGCTTCAGTTTAAAAAAAAAATGACAATTTGAGAATATTAACAACTATTTCATTGGGTTGTACTGAGAATTAAATGTTCATGAAGGGCCTGATTTCAAGCCTGGCACATTGTACAGAAACGTATTCATCTTTGTTCTCAAATGCCTAGACCAAAAAAAAGTCATGGTTTAGTTACCAAGTAAGAGGTAGGTATGTCTAAAGCAAAGGCAACCAGAGGGGGTTGGTTTGACATGGTGTTGTAGTAAGTATTAAATTTAATGATATTTGTAAAGCACTTAAGGAATCCTAAATGAAATCAATCCTGAATATTCATTGGAAGGATTGATGATGCTGAAGCTGAAGCTCGAATACTTTGGCCACCTGATGCAAAGAGCCGACTCTTTGGAAAAGGCCCTGATGTTGCGAAATATTGAGGGCAGGAGGAGAACGGGCCACAGAAGATGAGATGGTTGGATGGCATCACAGACTCAACAGATATGAGTTTGAGCAAGCTCTGGGAATTGGTGATGGACAGACAAGCCTGGCGTGCTGCAGTCCATGGGGTCTCAAAGAGTCGGACAGGACTGAGGGACTGAACAACAACAGAAAGTGCTTAATATAGTGCCTGGCTCTTAAGTACTGTTCAATCAATTATAGTCATAATTATTAATGAAACTTACAAATTGCCAAAGTTGGTTGGCCATGCCCTACATGTAGTTGACTATGCTGCTGCTGCTACTGCTGCTAAGTCACTTCAGTCATGTCCAACTCTGTGCGACCCCATAGACGGCAGCCTAACAGACTCCCCCATCCCTGGGATTCTCCAGGCAAGAACACTGGAGTGGGTTGCCATTTCCTTCTCCAAGTAGTTGACTATAGTGCTTATAAAATTATAAAATTGATAGAGAACACAGCTCTACTGATTTCTTAGAGTGTCTCCTATCCCTACTAGCTCTGAACTTGTTCTCTTTCATTCTCTCATGGCACAGATACTCTGAGATCACCTGAACATGAAAGGGAATGAAGCAGGACTTCCCCAGTGGTCCAGTGGATAAGAATCTGCTTGCCAATGCAGGGGACATGGGTTCTATTCCTGGTTTGAGAAGATGCCACATGCCAGAGAACAACTCAGCCCACATACCACAACTGCCGAGCCCATGAGCTAGAACCTGCACACCACAACTACAGAAGTCCATGTGCCTAGAAGCTGTGCTCTGCAACAAGAGAAGCCACTGCAATAAGAAGCCTGCACACTGCAATGAAGAATGCCCCTGGCTCACTGCACCTAGAGAAAACCCACACAAAGCAATGAAGACCCAGCGCAGCCATAAAAGAAAAATTGATAAAATTATTTTTTAAGAAAAGTGAATGTAGCAGACACAGTCTGCTTCACAGGGCTCCTCAAACTCTTCACAAGACTCACTCTTCTCAGGGGTCCCAAACTGTGAGCTCCTCAAGATTCTGTCATCATTACTGGCATCAAACGTTTGCTGAATGTGAGCTGTATGCAAGCTGACAATTCTGTACATTCCAGAAACACTTTATATGTATCAGATCTGTTTCAAAGCATGTCCTCTTCTCAGCCATGAGGTCTCAGGGAGGCCCCATTCTCCTCAATGTATTAATAAACATGTTAGGATCCATGAAGGGAGCTGTTCACTGTGCCAGGCCTTGCATCAGGCAGTTGATACACATTCTCCCATTTAATGCTAATGCCCTGCCAGGTAGCTACATTATCTCCAATTTACAGATGAGCTTTCTGAGGTCAGAGAGGGTAACTTGCTCAAGATCACACACAGAGTCAACGGGAAACAAGTGCCATTAAACTCAGATGTCAGGGAGGCACCTGACAGCTGACACGATGCCTGAATATATGGTTGTTGACAACTCCCTCCTCTTTCACCCCTTATGCCAGGCTGTCCCTTCCCCTTGGTGGCTGAAAGAAATAAGAAAATGTACTTGCATGTAGCAAGACAGTTGCAATTGCTCTAAACCAAATTCACTGTGTTCTGTGCTAGACTGAATGGCTGAAACCTACAGTTTGGTCTGACCAAATTACAAGCATGGTTGCCTTCCACTTTCAGTGCACTAAGAAAACTGAAGGAAAGCCTCTGTGCCAGGTCACTCCTGAAAGATTTCTGAAATTATATCTGCTTGCTATCTCATCCCACCGTATTGTATGTCAGCACCATGTCAGAAAAGCAGAACTTACTTTAGTCAATATGGAACAGAAATAACTGGCAGGTATGCTATCACTCACATGGAAATTCTCTCCATCATAAAACCCAAGTCTAAGAGTTTCTGCAAGAAAACTCAGTCCTGTTCCTCCTAAGTAAGCCAGTCTACTTCTGACCATCCTCCAGTCTTTCTGGAAAACAGAGACACATGGCACTACTTGTTTCTTGCCAAGATAATGCCAGGACCTACTAATAACATCAGCTTTCTCTATGATGGTCAGGTGGATTTCTGCTGTCCTTCTTGGAGAAGGGGAGCAAAATCACAGAGAACGTTGGGCAGAATCACAAAGCCAATAAAGTAGAGCCAAAAGCTGAGAATCCTCTTTTTCGTGTGTGTGTGGGAGGGAGATGGTGGTTGCTGGACAGTGACCAACAGTATTCTTAATTTGAGAAAGACTGTAACACTTTCTCAAAGACCTGTGTTTGGGGTCAAGTGTGATAAACTGGGGGTTTCCCCAGTGGCTCAGTGGTAAAGAATCCACCTACAATACAGGATCTTCAGGAGACAAGGGTTCAATCCCTGGGTCAGGAAGATCCCCTGGAGGAGGGTATGGCAACCCACTCCAGTATTCTTGCCTGGAGAATCCCATGGACAGAGAAGCCTGGTGTGCTACAGCCCCTGCAGTTGCAAAGAGTCAGACACAACTAATGTGACTTAGCAGGGCATGTCTGTAACACTTTCTCAAAGACCTGTGTTTGGGGTCAAGTGTGATAAACTGGGGGTTTCCCCAGTGGCTCAGTGGTAAAGAATCCACCTACAATACAGGATCTTCAGGAGACAAGGGTTCAATCCCTGGGTCAGGAAGATCCCCTGGAGGAGGGTATGGCAACCCACTCCAGTATTCTTGCCTGGAGAATCCCATGGACAGAGAAGCCTGGTGTGCTACAGCCCCTGCAGTTGCAAAGAGTCAGACACAACTAATGTGACTTAGCAGGGCATGGCACATGATAAACTGGGCATCAAAGACTGTGGAAAGGGACCTGACTATTTGGTTTGTTCCATTACCAATGATTCCCTCACTCATTCATTTCTCATCTATTCATTTAATCACTTTTTCTACAACCATGACTGACTACCTACCATGTAAATACCTAGGAAGAAGACAGGGAAAAACCCAAGAAGATGGATATAATTCCAATGCTTTGTGGTAAGAGCTAAAGAGTTTACCTTCTAGATGCTTTTCCTGCATTTTCAGTCTTTTAAACACCCTGGCAATTGTCTAATTTCTTATACTTTGTCTGAGCTTTACTCATCCACTATCCAGATAAGAGATAACATTGATTGAGTGCTTTTTGTATGTCAGGCAATATTCTAAGCATTTTCTTATTTACATATCATAATAGTGTGATGAGATAGGTGCTATTAATAAGCTCATTTTCTCATAAGAAAGCCAAGTCATTGTGCAACGGTTGTACTACTAATATAAAGAGGAGCTTAGTTTTGGAAGCAGGCAGTATAGCTACAAAGTCCCCATTCTTAGCCATTGCACTATCTGTATAATGGATGAACTATTTGACCTTAGAGAAAATTTTAAATGTATAGTTTTCTTTGTTGACTTGAATGATATAATTTTATACATCTTAGAGTTGTTGCTAGTGGAAACTCTTGAAAGCCTATTCAGTACTAACCTCAGTCATTAATAGCCACTCTTGAAACAAGGCTGTGATTAGTTCTCCAGCAGCAGGGACGCAACAGAAGAGGTGAAGGCAGAATCCTCTAACCAGAGGATGTTGGATACTCTGGGCATAAAAGGCACTATGAGAAATGAGGGCTCAGCCAGGGATAGGGAGCTGGGTTCAGCTACTATGGAGGAGATAAAAGAGTGTGCTGGGGATGCGTAAGCTTGGAGAAAATGAGAAGACCAGCAAACAGGTGACTGGGGGCTGTGATCAAGAGCAGGATGAGACATGGTCTTAAGCTGAACGTGAGAAGGAACAAAAAGGAAGCCTTCAAAGCTGGACAGGTTTGCAAGGGAGAGAGGCAATGGGTGAGAACACAGAGGTTTGTTTCTAAAGTGCTTCTGTGTATTAAATATGCTTTCACATGGCTTTACTCTGAATGACATCACACTTTAAAGATCTGCATAGAAGGTAAAGGAGGACCATCTTCTGAGCATCCTCACTAAGGATAGGACATGCACTGGGTGCTGCATCTACAGCCTCTCTCGTGACCTGGAGTCTTACGAAGTAGTTCTCACTAGGTATAAACACAAGGGAGGCACTGAAACCCAGAGACTGTCAGAGTCACACAGTGACTCTGATAAACCAGTGTCTAGCACACAGTCTTCAATGACTACTTATTGAGCCATGAATAAATAAGTGTATGGTAAAACGATAAAGCAAGCAAGCAGGCAGGCCCATCCAGCCCCAAAGTTCATGCTCTGTCTCCTGTACTGGTGGTTTTAAATTGTGAGCCACAGAGCCCTGGGCTAAGGTGAGGAGGAATAGAGTGGAGGAGCGGCCTGGAGAGTGGCGCACCTGGTCTGCTATTCCTGCTTTGGCAAGAACGTCTCTGCTTCCACATGTGCTAGATATTGAATTTTCCATATAATTTTATTTGAAGAAAAGGGTCTTCTTCTACAAAATGCTTCATAACTCCTGCCCTATACCATGCTGCCTCCTAAGCATATATAAAATCTATGAGTAAGTTCAGTTTAATAAAGATGTATATTAACATACAGTGGAAACTTAAACTCATTTCTGAATCCCAGTAACAGCCTCCTTTCCTGGTAAGTCTTATGAGGCCAGCTGTCTACAATATCCAGCATACTAAAGAGACAGTTAACAATGGATGAAACACTCTCCAGGTTATTACGGCCGGCAGTCCACACCACAACTCCAGCTGCCAAGGTTCAACCCTGGTTCTGCCATAACCTATTTGTGGGAATTTGGGTAAGTGATTTGACCTCTCTGTGCTTTAGTTTCTTTGTAAAATATGGTAGCTATCTTGTAGGGTGAAAGTGAAAATCACTCAGTCATGTCCAACTCTTTGCAATCCCATGGACTGGTCCATGGAATTCTCTAGGCCAGAATACTGGAGTGGGTAGCCTTTCCCTTCTCCAGAGGATCTTCCCAACCCAGGAATCAAACCCAGGTCTCCAACCCAGGTCTCCCACATTGCAGGTGGAGTCTTTACCAGCTGAGCCACAGGAAAGCCCAATAATACCAGAGTGGGTATCCCTTCTACAGCAGATCTTCCCAACCCAGGAGTCAAACTAGCGTCTCCTGCATTCCAAGCGGATTCTTACCAACTGAGCTATCTTGTAGGGTAGACAGGTTTTGTATTATACCTGTGAATATGCTCACTGTAAACAAATGCACTTAGTTGCCTTAACTACTCATACTTGCTGATACAGGTTCCCAACTTGGAGTGGCCTTCCCATGTTTCATTTGCACAAATTCCAGTCAACCAAAGGTACCAATACTCCTTTGACTTTCCTGGGGTCACCAGAGTAACATAATAAGAGACACAGCAGTGTGGCTTGACTTATGTTAGGAGAATTTGCAGGCTTACCTTGACAGCTCCTGCTTCTTGGGAGTAGGTGTATGCCACTGTCTGGGGTCCAGATGTCTGAGGTCCACTATAGTCTCAAAGTGGCTTTTTTGGGAGGAAGCAGGAATAAATAAAAATTGTATATATTTAAAGTGTATAACATGATGTTTTGGCATATATATAAATTGTGAAATAATTACCACAATTAAATTAACTAACACTTCTCATGGTTACCTTTTTCATATATGTTGAGAACACTAGAGATTTATTCTTTTAGCAAATTTCAAGCATATGGTATATTCTTATTAACTATAGAATGCTATACATGCTATACATTAGGTCTCCAGAACTTACCCATTCTATGACTAAAACTTTATGCTGTTTGATCAGTATCTCCCCTTTCCCTCATCTCCCAGATGCTGGTAAAGTAGTGAAAGTGTTAGTCACTCAGTCATTCTGACTCTTTGTAACCCCATGGAATTTAGCCCACCAGGCTCTTCTGTCCATGGAATTCTCCAGGCAAGAATACTGGAGTGAGTAGCTATTCTCTGTTACTGTCCATCTGACTCTTTTTAGAATCCCAGATGTGAGATCATGTGTTATTTGTCTTTCTGTGTCTGGCTTATTTCACTTAACATAATGTCCTCCATGTTTCACAGTGGCTTTTGATCACATATTAATAGTAAGTAATATCAATTAGTTAAAGTGACATTATCTGCTGAAACAGATAAGCCCCAAGTCCCAGTAGCATAACATATTAGAAGTTTATTTCTCATCCTTGTAGAGTTCCATGGGTGCCTAGGGGTAGGGGTGAGATGTGATAAGGGTGTCTATTCTACACAGTCATCCAAAGATCTGCATTGATGAAGAACACCATCTTAAACATAGAGTTTCCATCATGGCCTGGGCTCAGCATTTAGCCTCCAGGTGGTATACAGGAAGTGAGAGAATAGAGGACTGCATGGTGGGTTTTATGAACCAGACCTCCAAGGAATGCTTAACACTTCCAATGGCATGCCATCAACCAAAACTCAGCCACAAATCCATTCCTGAGGACAAAAGTAGCTATGAGGTGTCGTCCATTTGTGTACTCATTGGAAAATGACCAGATAGTTTTTGCCAAAAAGTCTTTTTCTGCTGTTATGCAGTTCACACACACATGCACACAAACACAAATTTAAAACAAATATAAAACAAGATTCTCATCAAATAATGCCCTGTGTGCAATACAGTCTGATATCTTCTATCTTATTTTAAAATGTTGTCATGGCCCATTAAATTGATATTATTGCTGACTAATAGGTCTTGACATACAGTGTGAAAAACACCATAATTTTTTCAGAGAAAAGCCACTCTAAGGCATAACTGTTACTATTAACCATAGAAACTGAGATGTCATCAGTGAGAGAGAAAAATGTCCTCTATGGAAATCATTTTCAAACAATTGCAGTTTTCAAGAAATAAGCCATACAGTTCACTACAGTTAAAGTAGTAAAATAAGAATGTTAAGAAATTTAAGTGAAATGTAAATGTTCATACAAAACTAGGAAGACTTGAGTCCAGTGTGGACAATCAAGGTCTTGCTAGCAAATGAGAAAAATTCTGTAAGGGTTTGAGGTAGACCAAATAAATAGCATTAATTTTTCCATGTGAATTTGGAACCACTGAGCAGCAGAGAAGGCAGATAGGCAGTCAAATGTTGGCTTTGCTACCCATGAAGTCAATACTGGAAAATGTGACTTCCTAATATTAAATTCAAGCAGGACTTCCCTGCCCAGCCACAAGCAGTGGTGAACAACTGAAGGCCTCCTGAATGGCGCTTGCCCCTGAAAACTTGCAGCATAAAGGGGCAAACCAGAATGCTGGATTAACCTCCAGAAGGAAGCAGGTGTTACTGAGCACATGTGCCCCACTCCCTGGGGGAATCTGAATTGGGAAGGGGGGTGGGGGGCGTGATGCTGCCACCGCCCCCAAGATGAACACAAGAAGCTAGGGGAGAGGCACTTCCCCCCGTATACACCACAAGGCAGAGACGTCAGCATCGATGGAATCCAATCAAAGTGCTACGCACATTTCCTGGCTTTTATTTTCTACAGAGATATGTTTGCAATTTCATAAACAAGTGGAGCCACAACTATTTCAAAATTGTTATTTCTGATCCCACACATGTCTGTGGCTCTATGCTGTTTCTGAGATGGGACATATTATATTCCTCAAAATAGACAGGTAAGATACATGCCACCTCCCCTCCTCTGACCTAGGGGCTACATTTATGCGTTCTTCTTAGTCAGGATTCCTGACCATATACTGGCTTACAGTGTTATCCCATGATTTTTGTTAACCCAAGCAATTCTTAGGATAGTAACTGGAGATATGGGACTTAGTCTCACTCAATTCTTTGTCTCTAAAGTGCCCAGAATGGGATTTTGTACATAGTAGTTTCTGAAATGCAACTTGGGACTCAGAGAAAGTCTTTTTCCTATAAACAAGAAATGGAGGGGGGGCAGGGAACGGTGCAGAAAGACTCATCCCACCTGGGATGGCCCTGCAGGACCCTGCTCAGGTTCAGTAGGGAGCAAGCAGAAAGTTTGTTATGTAGCAGGTAATTCTTCAGGCCAGAGAGAAACAACCTCACATTATTTATATTCCAAAAAGACCTTGCTGGGCAGGGAACAGATCCCAGGGGCTGTGGGGCTGTGACAAGTGATTCTTTCCAAACAATTTTCCTGGCTCAGTATTGGGGAGTTCAGTTTATAAAGCTGCTTGAAGAGGGGTTTTGTTTGTTGGTTTTGCTTTAACAGCTGTGTCCAGGGTTTACCTAGATGGCAGGAAAAGCTATTCTCAACAAACCTGAATGCAAATGGAGGCCTGGGTCTGAATTAGTTCATAAGGCAAGTGATACAGACCAGTCACCCGTGACTGAACGCTCACCACCTTGCCCACATCTCCACCCACCAGGAGAGTTTTGTTTTCCGGGTTGGCTCCTGGGACCTCATTATTCACATCAGAATGATGGCTAACAATAGAAGTAGATGGGACTTAGATCTTCACTTTTGCACTGGCAAAGAGTTATGGGGAGGGGAGGAAATGGAGGAAGCAGCAAAAAGGAAAAGGGAAAAAGAAGCATGTGTGGGCTGATGAGTTTGGGAAATTTCACAACAAAAGAGATGGGAAAGTTTGAGAGAATCTGTCACACTGGAGGGATACTGAGTGAGAGGGAAGAAGGAGGGGAGAGAAAAGTTGTTTTCTTTTTTTCCTGAACACTTTATCTCATTAAGACAATGAGTAAAGCTTACCCTCTTTTTTAAAAAACTTTTATTTATTCCTTTTTATTTTTGGCTGTACTGGACCTTCCTTGCAGCTTGCAGGTTTTTTCCTCCAGCTGCTGAGAGCCGGGCTGTTCTTCGCTGCAGGGCACAGAGGGGCTCTCACAGCCCCGGCCTCTTCTGCTGTGGAGCACAGGGTCTACGCTCACAGGCTCTGTGGCCCGATGGCACGTGGAGTCTTCCTGGACCAGAGATGAATTCGTGTCCCCTGCATTGGCAGGCAGATTCTTNTTAGTTTGTTTTGCTTTACAATACTGTATTCGTTTTGCTATACATTGACATGAATCAGCCACGAGTGTACATGAACTCCCAATCCCGACCCCCACCTCCCCCCTCCCGCCCCACACCTTCTCTCTGGATTATCCCCGTGCATCAGTCCCAAGCATCCTGCATCCTGCATCAAACCTGGACTGGCGATTCGTTTCACTTATGTTATCATACATGTTACACTGCCACTCTGCCAACCCATCCCACCCTCTCCCTCAGAATTGAAAGAGACACATGTACCCCAATGTTCATTGCGGCACTGTTTATAATAGCCAGGACATGGAAGCAACCTAGAAGTCCATCAGCAGATGAATGGATAAGAAAGCTGTGGTACATATACACAATGGAGTATTACTCAGCTATTAAAAAGAATACATTTGAATCAGTTCTAATGAGGTGGATGATGCTGGAGCCGATTATACAGAGTGAAGTAAGCCAGAAAGAAAAACACCAATACAGTATACTTACACAGGCAGATTCTTATCCACTCTGCCACTAGGGAAGTCCATCCAGTAAAGCCTACAGTTCAGTTCAGTCGCTCAGTCATGTCTGACTCTTTGTGACCTCATGAATTGCAGCACACCAGGCCTCCCTGTCCATCACCATCTCCTGGAGTTCACTCAAACTCACATCCATCGAGTCCATGATGCCATCCAGCCATCTCATCCTCTGTTGTCCCCTTCTCCTCCTTCCCTCAATCCCTGCCAGCATCAAAGTCTTTTCCAATGAGTCAACTCTTCGCATGAGGTGGTCAAAGTATTGGAGTTTCAGCTTTAGCATCATTCCTTCCAAAGAACACTCAGGACTGATCTCCTTTAGAATGGATTGATTGGATATCCTTGCAGTCCAAAGGACTCTCAAGCGTCTTCTCCAATACCATACTTCAAAAGCATCAGTTCTTCGGTGCTCAGCTTTCTTTATAGTACAACTCTGACATCCATACACGACTACTGGAAAAAGCATAGCTTTGACCAGGTAGATCTTTGTCAACAAAGTAATATCTCTACTTTTTAATATGCTGTCTAGGTTGGTCATAACTTTCCTTCCAAGAAGCAAGCATCTTTTAATTTCATGGCTGCAGTCATCATCTGCAGTGATTTTGGAGCCCAAAAAAATAAAGTCTGACACTGTTTCCACTGTTTCCCCATCTATTTGCCATGAAGTGATGGGACCAGATGCCATGATCTTCATTTTCTGAATGTTGAGCTTTAAGCCAACATTTTCACTCTCCTCTTTCACTTTCATCAAGAGACTTGTTAGTTCCTCTTCACTTTCTGCCATACAGGTGGTGTCATCTGCATATCTGAGGTTATTGATATTTCTCCTGGCAATCTTGATTCCAGCTTGTGTTTCTTCCAGTCCAGCATTTCTTATGATGTACTCTGCATAGAAGTTAAATAAGCAGGGTGACAATATACAGCCTTGATGTACTCCTTTTCCTATTTGGAACCAGTCTGTTGTTCCATGTCCAGTTCTAACAGTTGCTTCCTGACCTGCATATAGGTTTCTCAAGAGGCAGGTAGGTGGTCTGGTATTCCCATCTCTTTCAGAATTTTCCGCAGTTTATTATGATCCACATAGTCAAAGGCTTGAGCATAGTCAATAAATTTTGAGATCACAGACTTCTGTTTTCTTGTGACTCCAAGTCAAGGGGAGGTGGTTAAGATACAAGAATGCTGAAGAGGGAGGAGGAGGATCTGGATTCAGTCCAAGACAAAAGATGTGACACCATCTGCAATAAAAGCTGTTAAAGGAAATTTTTCTCTAACTAGAAATTTTTTTTTTGAGCAGAGATGATGTACATTTCTTTCTCCTCTTCATCTCAAGCTTCTTGATGCCTTAGCTCTAGAGAAAAAGTCTCAACCAACACCATTCATGCCCCTCTGAGGTTTTAAGTGACCCTCAAGCTGGGTCTCTTATGCTGACACTTAGAGCAATTACTTGAACTTTTCTCACCATTGGTAGTTTATATTCCAAGTCTTACGAAAGGAGGCAATCGCACTACAATGGAGAGGAAAAAAAAAAAAAAACACAAAGTCTGTACATTAGGAATACTTTGTATGGAAATGGCAGAAATCCATCTTCAAACAGGATAAGCCCCAGAGACAGTTTACTTGATTGGGGTGCATGTATCTTTTTGAATTATGGTTTTATCCAATTATATGCCCAGGAATGGGGTTGCTGGGTCACATGGTTGTTATATTTTTTAGTTTTTTAAGGAACCTCCATACTGTTCTCCATAGTGGCTGTATCAATTTACATTCTTACCAACAGTGTAAGAGGATTCCTTTTTCACCACACCCTCTCCAGCATTTACTACCTGTAGATTTTTTGATGATGGCCATTCTGACCAACATGAAGTGATACCTTCTTATAGTTTTGATTTGCATTTCTCTAATAATTAGCGATGCTGAGCATCTTTTCATGTATTTGTTTACCATCTGCATCTCTTCTTTGGAGAAATCTCTATTTAGGTCTTCCACTTATTTTTTGGATTGGATTGTTTGCTTTCTTTGCTATTGAGCTGCATACGCTGTTTGTATATTTTGGAGATTAATCTTTTGTCAACTGCTTCATTTGTAATTATTTTATTTCATTCTGAGATTTGTTTTTTCATCTTGCCTATGGTTTCCTTTGCTATATAAAAGCCGGTAAGTTCAATTAAGCCCCATTTATTTATTTGCTTTTATTTTCATTACGTAGGAGGTGGGTCAAAAAAGAGCCTGCTGTGATTTATGCATAGAGCATTCTTCCTATGTTTTCCTTAAGAGTTTTATAGCGTCCAGCCTTACATTTAGGTCTTTAATCCATTTTGAGTTTATTTTTGTGTTTGATGTTAGGGAGTGTTCTAATGATGGTTAAAGATGATTGTGAAAAAGCTGGCTTAAAACTGAACATTCAAACATCTGAGATCATGGCATCCGGCCCCATTACTTCACAGCAAAGAGATGGGAAAACAATGGAAACAATGACAGACTTAATTTTGGGGGGATCCAAAATCACTACAGATGGTGACTGCAGCCATGAAATTAAAAGATGCTTGCTCCTTGGAAAGAAAGCTATGACCAACCTAGACAGCATATTAAAAAGCAGAGACATTACTTTGCCAACAAAGTTCTGTCTAGTCAAAGCTATGGTTTTTCCAGTAGTCATGTATGGATGTGAGAGTTGGACCATAAAGAAGACTGAGCACTGAAGAATTGATGCTGTTGAACTGTGGTGTTGGAGAAGGTTCTTGAGAGTCACTTGGACTGCAAGGAGGTCAAACCAGTCAGTCATAAAGGAAATCAGTCCTGAATATTCATTGGAAGGACAGATGCTGAAGCTGAAGCTCCAATACTTTGGCCACCTGATGCAAAGAACTGACTCATTAGAAAAGTCCCTGATGCTGGGAAAGATTGAAGGCAGGAGGAGAAGAAGACGACAGAGGATGAGATGGTTGGATGCCATCACCGAGTCAATGGACATGAGTTTGAGCAAGCTCCAGGATTTGGTGATGGACAGGGAAGCCTGGCGTGCTGCAGTCCATGGGGTCGCAAAGAGTCAGACATAACTGAGCAACTGAACTGAACAACAACAAAGTGTTCTAATTTCATTGTTTTACATGCAGCTGTCCAGTTTTCCCAGCACTATTTATAGAAGAGGCTGTCTTTTGTCCATTGTACTTTCTTGCCTCTTTTGTCATAGATTAGGTGAACATAGGTGCATGGGATATCTCTTGGCTTTCTGTCCTGTGTCACTGATATATATTTCTATTTTTGTGCTAGTACCACACTGTAGTTTTGTATATAGTTTGAAGTCAGGGAGTCTGATTCTTCTAGCTCCATTTTTTCTTTCTCAAGATTGCCTTGGCTATTCAGGGTCTTTTATATTTCCATATAAATATTTAAAAATTTTTGTTATAGTTCCATGAAAAATGCCATAGGTAATTGAACAGGGATTGCACTGAATCTGTAGATTGCCTTGGGTAGGATAGTCATTTTGACAACATTGATTTTCCCAGTCCAAGAACATGGTCTATCCTTCTATCTGTTTGTGTCATCTCTGACTTCTTTCACATCAGCATCTTACAGTTTTTCAGAGTAGAGGTCTATTGTTTCCTCAGGTAGGTTTATTGCTAGATATTTTATTCTTTTTGATGCAATGATTAATAGTACTGTTTCTTTAATTTCTCTTTCTGACCTTTCAGGAAATTAGGATGTTAATTGGAATACCCAGGGTAACCATTAAGAAAATAACTAGAATATAAAAAAAGAAATGAGAAAAATCAAAACAGCACACACACACACACAATTTTTTTTAAGAATTTAGAGGTTCACTAGCTAATTCTGCCAAAAGGTACAAGAATTGACTTACATAGGATTTGACATATAGCCCATTGGCAAGATGAAGCTTCTCAGAACAAAAATTCAGCCCACATAAGACTTTTAGAAAAAATGTAATTTAAATAAATATGAAGCATTATCTAAATAATATGTGTGACCCAGGAGCTTGATATGGTCAGAGAACATTTTCCATTGTTTCTGTTGTAAAACTTATGTCTAGTGCCATACGGCAGGTTAGCATTTCTCTAAGAGTGACTGACAGAACACTCATACCATGCTGTTAATGGCTTTACCCACAAGGGCTGCTGTGGTCAAATATGTTTGGAAATGCTGGGTTAAATAGAGTTCAAGAAATATCCTCACTGTGGGGCTCCTCAGAACCTGCAGCACACTGCAAGTACACTGAGCCCTCACAAGGTGCTGATAGCTTGAATATTTCCCAAACTCTTTGGTCATGAAAAGAATCTCTTGTTTTGGAGACTGGGTTTCAGGGAAGATCCTTTAGGGAATGGTGAAGGAAGGAGTTAAGCATGATACAGAGATTTTTCTATTCCTCACTTTCTTTATGACCATAGTTGGGGTGACAGCATTTAGGATCACTGTGTGATAACCTGAGTGACATACTTAGCTGAGTCCTACCACATGGCAGGCACTCGGTACTTTGCAGATTTTATTATAATGTCAAAGAATAG
Source organism: Aepyceros melampus (assembly GCA_006408695.1). Taxonomy (NCBI): domain Eukaryota; kingdom Metazoa; phylum Chordata; class Mammalia; order Artiodactyla; family Bovidae; genus Aepyceros; species Aepyceros melampus. The sequence goes on from SJXQ01011245.1 coordinate 270,374, forward strand.
TTGGATATAGTGCCAAAGAATAATTCAGTAGACTTTTTATCTGCTTAATGTAAAACAGGGGGGGCACGAACTTAGAAGTCAGATGGACCAAAATTCAAATATGAGTTCATTGCTCACCAGGAATTATGAACATTAATAGTCTATAAACTACCTTTATAACAACACCTAGATTACTGTTTAATTGAATCAAAGAGACCAATAACCTGGACAAGTTGACATAGAAAAGTGACCACCAGTCTACTCTTGTAAACTTGTACATACCTATATATATCTTAAATCACACTTAATCTCCAAGTAAAGACAAAGACATACTTTCACAGGATACAGCTATCCTGTGTACAACCAAAAATATGCTAATCCATTTCCTGAAAAGGCTGCAGATCCTTGACTGATGTTCACTTATCACCCTTGACATCCTGTGATATAAACTTAAGTAATACATCTTATGGAGAAGGAAATGGCAACCCACTCCAGTATTCTTGCCTGGAAAATCCCATGGACGGAGGAACCTGGTTAGGCTACAGTCCATGGGGTTGCAAAGTCAGACATGACTGAGTGACTTCACTCACTCACTCAATACATCTTATGTTAGATGATAAGGAGATAAGACTTTGAGCAGTTCATTTAACTTCTCTGAAGTAAAAGTGAAGTCGCTCAGACGTGTCCTACTCTTTGCGACCCATGGACTGTAGCCCATCAAGCTCCTCCATCCATGAGATTCTCCAAGCAAGAATACTGGAGTGGGTTGCCATTTCCTTCTCCAGGGGATCTTCCTGGCCCTGGGATTGAACCCAGGTCTCCCACATTGCAGGCGATGCTTTAACCTCTGAACCACCAGGGAAATCATCTATAAAATGGATTTGCAATGCTTCAATCACTTCAGTTCAGTTGTGTCCGACTTTTTGCCACTCATGGACTGCAGCACACCAGGCCTCCCTGTCCATCAACAACTCCTGGAATTTACTCAAACTCATGTCCATTGAGTCAATGATGCCATCCAATCATCTCATCCTCTGTCATCCCCTTCTCTGGCCTTCAATCTTTCCCAGCATCAGGGTTTTTTCCAATGAGTCAGTTCTTCTCATCAGGTGGCCAAAGTATTGGAGTTTCAGCTTCATTATCAGTCCTTACAATGAATATTCAGGACTGATTTCCTTTATGACTGACTGGTTGGATCTCCTTGCAGTCCAATGGACTCTCAAGAATCTTCTCCAACACCACAGTTCAAAAGCATCAATTCTTCGGTGCTCAGCTTTCTTTATAGTACAACTCTCACATCCGTACATGACTACCAGAAAAACCATAGCTTTGACTAGATTGATCTTTGTCAACAAAGTAATATCTCTGCTTTTTAATATGCTGTCTAGGTTGGTCATAACTTTCCTTCCAAGAAACAAGTGTCTTTTAATTTCAAGGCTGCAGTCACCATCTGCAGTGATTTGGGAGCCCAAGAAAATAAAATCTGACACTGTTTCCACTGTTTCCCCATCTATTTGCCATGAAGTGATGGGAACACATGTCATGATCTTAGTTTTCTGAATGTTGAGTTTTATGCCAACTTTTTCACTCTCCTCTTTCATTTTCATCAAGAGGCTCTTTAGCTCCTCTTCACTTTCTGCCATAAGAGTAATGTCATCTGCATATCTGAGGTTATTGATATTTCTCCCAGCAATATTGATTCCAGTTTGTGCTTCATCCAGCTCAGCATTTCTCATGATGTATTCTGCATATAAGTTAAATAAGCAGGGTGACAATACTTTACATACTCCTTTCCAGATTTTGAACCAGCCTGTTGTTCCATATCCAGTTCTAACTGTTGCTTCTTGACCTGCATAATATTTCTCAGTAGGCAGGTCAAGTGTTCTGGTATTCTCATCTCAAAGAATTTTCCACAATTTGTTGTGATCCACACAGTCAAAAGCTTTGGCATAGTCAATAAAGCAGAAGTAGATATTTTTCTGAAACTCTCTTGCTTTTTTAATGATCTGATGGATGTTGGCAATTTGATCTCTGGTTTCTCTGCCTTTTCTAAACCCAGCTTGAACATCTGGAAGTTCATGGTTCACGTATTGTTGAAGCCTGGCTTGGAAAATTTTGAGCATTACTTTGCTAGCGTGTGAGATGAATGCAATTGTGCGGTAGATAGAGCATTTTTTGGCATTGTCTTTCTTTGGGATTGGAATGAAAGCTGACCTTTTCTAGTCCTGTGGCCACTGCTGAGTTTTCCAAATTTGTTGGCATATTGAGTGCAGCACTTTCACAGCATCATCTTTCAGGATTTGAAATGGCTCAACTAGAATTCCATCACCTCCACTAGCTTTGTTCATAGTGATGCTTCCTAAGGCCCACTTGACTTCTCATTCCAAGATGTCTGGCTCTAGATGAGTGATCACACCATCGTGATTATCTGGGCCATGAAGATCTTTTTTGTATAGTTCTTCTGCGTATTCTTGCCACCTCTTCTTAATATCTTCTGCTTTTGTTAGGTCCATATCATTTTTTAATACTTCTGCACAGTTAGTTACTCATTCAGAAGTCATTTGTATCAATCAATATAAACTGTGTAGTATACAGTATTAAACTAGACTTAGTCTTTGCTGTTGACTAGCAGACAAGGCAATGAGATGAGGTCTAGCAAGAGTTTTGTTACAAGACCTGGAAGAGAGTGATGCTTGAGAAACTTTAATTGACTTTCCCCATTTTCCTGGAATGGTGAAGGCACAGCTCTCAGACAAACCACAGTAGTAGCCTGTGTCCTTTCACTCCACCCAAAGGGACCATCCAACCTGCCATACAAACAACCCCAGGAAATTTCATCTGGATTCAAAACAAACCACCATGCCAGGGAATTTAGAGAGCTAAGAGAGTTTCTACACTTCTGCAGATGGGTGCAGTCTTTTAAGGACAATGCAGTAAGAGGACTCAGAGGCTCCTCTTAAGCCCCAGTATCCATGGCAACCAGACATTCCACAAGTTTTGATCAAAACAGAATCATCAACTCAAGTATGAGGACACACTTAGCAAGTTAAAAATCTAGTTTTGTAATATTTGCAATTATTAACATTATCCAGAAAACTTAGTCTTAAGTAAACATTCAACAGCTTCACATAGCATGATACCATACTGACTTATAACAGAAGTCACTGGAGAATCACAAAATTTACTTTTCTAGAAATGGCAACTGCTTGATCATTGCATTACCAAAAGGCAATATACCCAAAGTCTTTTGGAAAATTGATTTTCACTCTCTAGCATTTCATGTATAGACACAAGGGCTGCTGCTGCTGCTGCTGCTAAGTTGCTTCAGTCATGTCTGACTCTGTGTGACCTCATAGACGGCAGCCCACCAGGCTCTCCCGTCCCTGGGATTCTCCAGGCAAGAACACTGGAGTGGGTTGCCATTTCCTTCTCCAATGCATGAAAGTGAAAAGTGAAAGTGAACTCAGTCGTGTCCGACTCTTAGGGATCCCATGGACTGCAGCCTACCAGGCTCCTCCGTCCATGGGGTTTTCCAGGCAAGAGTACTGGAGTGGGGTGCCATTGCCTTCTCCAAGACACAAGGGCATAAAAGTCAAATTTCTGTCACCATAAAACTACTTACTTTCCACTGTTTTTCTATAAACCACAAAACACAAGTGGACCTTCCAACTCTTATGTACATTTTCTCAGATATTTTTAATGTAGGACAAAGACATAAAGACTAAAACAAATCTAGAAAGATGTATATTTTCTCTAATCTATGAAATATAAATTGATCCAATTTCATTGTTTACATATGAAATTGTGTGCTGAGAGAGATTTCGCCTAAGAGAAAAACAGTTTATCAGCCACACCTGCCAAGCCACATGGTTAACAGAGTTGCAGGGAATAAAAAAGATGGCAAGATGAGAGTTTCGGGCACGAGTTACCTAGTCATAAGGGAGAGGTGAATGAGCACGGAAAACATAATTTTTTAATGTTTAAATATCACATATATATAAAACACAACTGTGACCATCCACAACAACACTGAGGTTTCCCAGAATGTTTCTGGTATGTTTCTTTATAAAAATGAATCATATGAGAGAAACTTTCTTACTAAAGAAAATCACTTGTTCATTTTATAAGTACTTACTGTCTACTATGTACTAGGCACTGCAGTTACATCTGTGAAACTAACAGACACATTCTCTATTGGTCCGGGGGCTTTAGTCTAACTGGAAACATGGAGGCCAGCAGGCAACTTCAGGAGAGTGTGGTGTCCTGACAGAGGCAGCCCAGGGGCTGTGAGAGCATCAGAAAGGACAACTGATCCAGACATGGGCCTCCTTGAATGCAGACCTCTCCAAACTGAGACCTGAAAAGGAAGGCATCAGCTAAGGGAAGGTACTAAGAGTGTGGAGGATCCAGGAGAGGTGTCAAGTGAAAGAGGAAAGCATGTGCACAGGCCGAGAGCAAAAGTGATCACAGAATGTTGAAAGTATTAAAGACAGTTCCTTTTAGCCAGACTTTGGGACCTTGTCTCTTTCTCTCAGCAGAGAGGCTAGGATTTTGGTTACAGTTCAGTGGTTGACACCATCAGCTCACGTCTTGTAGATGGTGGAATACAGGAAATGGAGAGGGGATGCAGTTAGGCTGAGTCATGTTCTAAGTGGCCATGGACAGGCATGGACCATATGTATTATAACATACTGGATCATGTGTATTATAACCACACAAAACTGTCCCAGTCCAAAAGAACATATGCAGAATGTTTCAAGGTTCCCTCTGAGAGGAGCTACTGAGAGGCTTTGCCTGTTCAGACATAGTTTCAGTTTTAAACACACTAGACTGGCAGGATGGGACATTCCAAGGAAGGGTACTGAGAAGTAAACTACGAGGGAAGCACTGTCCATGGACTCAGAAAACCCAGATGCTACAGGAGTTGCAGGCCCCTGTGAACCATCAGATCTCATATACAGCTCTCATGCACTCACTCACTCACTCAGTTAGAGGCACTTCTGTCCACCATAAACTGGGCTAGGGGCCGGTAACAGAAGGACAGGGTAAAGTCCTCATCCTCAGGGGATGTAGAATTGAAACGAGGAAGCAAGCAAATCTGCAGAAGCTTATGCTCCCTTGCAATGAATGCAATACTAAAAAGAAGTGCAGAAAGCACTTGGAGTCTATCCCAGGGAGGGGCAAGGGCAGGCTTTCTTGAGATGACAACACCTGACTGGAGTCCTAAAGGATATGGAGCTGAATAAAGAAGTGAGGACAGGTCATTCCTGGCAGATGGGGCTATAGGACTGCAGGCCCAGAGCAGTGGCATGTTCATAAAACAGCAAGCAGCCCAGCACAGGAGGTGTGCAGGTGAGGGTGGGGCTGGGAGGGAGAGGATTTGAGAGCAGCCAGTGGCCGTGAAAGGCCTTGCATGTCATGGTAAAGTGTTTGCAGGAAGTGATAGAGGAATCCAGGACAACTTCTGGACTGCAGTCTTATGGCTTGAGTGACTAAAGTCACAGTCTCATCAAACAGCATGCAAAAGCAGATTGAATGGGAGAGCTAAGAATGGAAGAGCTAAGACCAAAAAGGAACATGCAGAGATGTAGGAGGAAGAGTAGGACAAGGTAGGGAGAACGCTGGTCAAAGACAGGTGAGTCGTCAAGGGGGAAGTTCTCATTTGATGGAACAGGTTGGAGGTTGCTGGTAAATCTGGTGAGAGTAGATTATATGGGATGGTGAATAGAAGCTGAACAGCAGTGGTTAGTGACACAGAGGAGCCACAGTGAACATGCACACGTGTTATGGGAAGCATGTCTGGGAAGGAAGAGACCCAGGAGATAGGTTGGCGGCTTGAACTTCAGGTCTAGGGACAGTTGGAAAGAGGGACATTGGAGGATTGAAAGAAAATTTGTATGGAACTCAGGTGCACATCATGAAACTGCATGTAAACCTTAGTCACTAGTATTAACCCTGCCTGGTGGACCCGCCAGCAGCCTGGGCTGAATGTAACAACCTGACATTGGCACCCAGGAAACTTCACGCAGAAGAGAGAAGGAGCTAGCAACCCAAGCTGAAAAACAAGTAGGCGAATAAAGGTATTTGTTCTTGCTGATATTTCTCCCATCTCTGATTTTCAGCTAGCCTCCTTACCATAGGACTTTGATATATCTATCTGTCTCCTTTTACCTGGATTCTCTTCAACACCTGATGGGTTTCACACTCATTTCCTTTGTTGTGATGAGACCTAAAATAGCCTTCTTCAAGTGTTGATGAAAGGGCCAAACCATAACACTTTGAAATCTCACTGAAATCATCAGAAACTGAAGATGGTCCAAATTGAAAGTCTGAGGGTGAGGGAGAAAAATCAGAAGGGAGAAGGAAAGTGGAGGAGAGAGAGCAAGAGAGGAGATGGGTCAGGAGAGTGGGAAGCAAGGGAAAATGGAGAGGTTCCTTTAAGCTACAGGGGAGAAGGGTGGGAAGGAGAGAATGAAGGGAGGGGAAGGGAGGGAGAGGGGGAGAGAGAGAGAGCAAGGGAGGAGGACGGAGAGAGGGAGGGGAGAAAGAAGTCACTCCAAAGCAGAAGAGAGAAAGCACAGGTGAGGACAGTGGAGAGAGAGGCGGAGAGAAGGGCAGGACAGGGCAAGAAGCTGAGCGAGGTCAGGGTAGACCAGGGAAGGGGCTGAGTGGAAAGTGCTTCTAAGAAGTGCAATGTTTCTCCTGCTCAAGGGCTCCTCGTCCTGTGCTCAGCACAGGTTGGTCCTGGGAGCAAAGGGCAGAGCCTGCCCCAAGCTGCTCCCAGCCAAGAGGCACGGCCAGTGTTCACAAGGACAGGCAGTAAGCGTCATGGTAGTCGCAAGTGCAAGACCCCCAAGGAACAGGTCACCAAGCCCTGGCGGACCACACAAGCTCCCCTGAGGGGAAGGCATCCATTCTGGGAGCCAAGGGGTGAGCAGCTACAGAGGGTGAGCCATGAAAGAACAGCTGGCAGGGGAGTCGAGTAAGAGAACAGGGCAATTACAGAGCAACCCCCCTGCCCCGGGCCTCCTCTGTGGCTCAGCTGGTAAAGAACCTTCCTGTCATGCAGGAGACACAGGAGATGCGGGTTCCATCCCTGGGTTGGGAAGATCCCCTGGAGAAGGGCATGGAAACCTCCTCCAGTGTTCTTACTTGGAGAATCCCATGGACAAAGGAGCCTGGTGGGCTACAGTCCATGGGGTTGCAAAGAGTCAGACACAACTGAGTGACTAAGCACATGCAGGGGAAGTGAATGCCTGCCACGCAGGCAAGAGAAAGGATGAGAAAGGACAACAGACTGGGGTGCAAAAGCAAGTAGGGACCAGATTATCCAGGGTCTGTGTGCCATGTTAGGGATTTGGGACTTAAGTCTTGACGGGTTAAATGTGGCAGTATCATAACCATCTTTACCTTTTAAAAAGTTCATTCTGAAAGAAAGAAAAAACATCTGCAGACAAACATTGAACTTTGGTTAATGATATACATGCTTGAACTATTTAGGAGGAAGTCCACAGATGTCTGTGACGTACTTTGAGATACATGAAAACTAAGATTGTGGATGACTAGAGGGTTGGGTGGTTGGCTAGATGTGTGACAAAGAAAACAGAGTTATTTTACTCTGGCAAATCAAGTGATGGCAAAATCAAGTAGTGGCTACATGGGGGGTTGTTGAAAAATTCTCTCAACTTTCCTTATGTTTAAATTTTTTTATAATAGAATTCTGGCATATTAGATCCTATGGCTGCTGCTCAGATACAGCTTTGGAAAGAAGCAAGGGAGTCAGTCAGAGGATTGTTGGCTGCAGTTGAGGCAAGAGATGGTCATGGCCCAGACAATAGGGACAGAAACAGGGATGAAAGCATTGGGATTTAAGAGATGTCTCAAAGGTTAAATCAAGGGCCTTGGTAATGAGATGATGGATTTAAAGGGAGGGAAGAGGATGAGATAAATGGTAGCCCTGATTGACCTGCCTTAGGTACAGACCAATTCACACTGAGACAAGGATGCTTCTGGGTCTTTAGGGTGAGACAAAAGAGTCAAAAGGTCCACTAAGAATCCCAATCACCAGTGTCCCCTCTGGCTGGCCTCTGACCTCAGGTTCTCACCAGGATATTCTTGGCTCTAGCCCTTTGCTTTCTGAGTCTGTTCTGGAAGTCTGGGGGCTGCAGCGCCTTGGGTGAGGCAGCATTCAGGGAGCAGAGAGCTGTCACGCTCACCCTGTGCTGTGGTCCCAACCAGCCGGTCGGCTCTGCCACCCGCCCTCTGTCAGAACCCAGCAGACGCCGCTCGAGCTCTGCTTTTGGCAGTGAAATTGTTCTGCTGAAGAACAAAACTGATTGTGACCAGCAGTGTCAAATGGCTTCACGTGCAGCCAGATTTGGTTTATAAGTAATTCGTCAGAAAGCAGATCTCTCTGGAAGACTTGAAAACAATAAGGCAAAACCGAGCTTATCTCAAGGGCCGCAAGACGGCCTTTCTGGAGGCACAGGTGTGGGGCAACGGGCCTCCGAGAGGCCGCTGTGACCCCCACCCCAACCCACGCTGCTGTCATCCCAGCTCATCTCCCCCTGCCCCTGGGCTGCCGGCACGGCCCTCCTTGTCCTCTGTCTGAAGGACACTTACAGAGGGCCTGTTTCTCCACCTCGGTAATTACTTCTGCCCTTCATGGCTGGGTTCCTGTCCCTGTCCTGTCATCTGATGATTAACATTAAACCCAAACTCCCTCTTCAAGCCATAGCACCTCCCAAGCACGTGGGATACCTTGCATGACACGCACACCTGCTCTTCCTCTGCCGTGAGGAGAGACCCTGGCTGCTCTGTGCTTAGTCACTCGGTCGTGTCCACCTCTTTGCGACCCCATGGACTGTAGCCCACCAGGCTCCTCTGTCCATGGGATTCTCCACTGGAATGTGTTGCCTTTCCTACTTCAGGGGATCTTGCCAACCAAGGGACTGAACCCACATCTCCTTTATCTCCTGCATTGGCAGGTGGATTCGTTACCACTGCTCCATTGGGACGGAGAAGGCAATGGCACCCCACTCCAGTACTCTTGCCTGGAAAATCCCATGGATGGAGGAGCCTGGTGGGCTGCAGTCCATGGGGTCGCTAGGAGTCAAATATGACTGAGCGACTTCTCTTTCACTTTTCACTTTCATGCATTGGAGAAGGAAATGGCAACCCACTCCAGTGTTCTTGCCTGGAGAATCCCAGGGACGGGGCAGCCTGGTGGGCTGCCGTCTATGGGGTCGCACAGAGTCGGACACGACTGAAGTGACTTAGCAGCAGCAGCAGCAGCTCCACTTGGGAAACCCACATACCAGACCCAAAAAAGAAGACTCCTGACTCTGTTTGAGGCAGAAATGTGGGAAGCTGGGCTATAATCATCACTGTTCTCAGATAAAACCCACATGTGTCTCCCAACATGATGGCATGTGACTTTGTTTTTTTAACAGACCATCTTGAGACCCAGACAGCTCCTACCCTGTCAGTCCTGGTGGTCTCCTCCTCACTCCTTACGCAAGGTATGGAGTTGTTCCTGAGTTCAGATATTAGCTCTGCCACTCCCTGGCTGAGCCTCAGTTTCCCCGCAGGTAAAATGGGGGAGGGTGTTCATTCAGGGGGTGGGCAATTGTGAGGAGTAAGCCAGGCCACATACAGAAGGCCCTAGCCTGGTGCCTGGGTCCTTCTTGGTTCTCAGAACTCAGTGGCTTGGAAAACCAGGTGTGCAGAATGTAATTTTCCAGCACGATGATTAATTCATGTCTCCCCATCACCTTGTAGTTGAACAGAGTGTGCTTTCTTCATTTATAAAATGCTTTTCTGTGTTTCAATGTCCCCTGTGTTGAGAAAACTCCAGTGACTAACTACTTCAGAGAGGGAAAAGGAACTTGTTACAGAAAAACAGGCAAAGAGACTTCTTCCCTGGTGGTCTGGTGGCAAAGACTCTGAGCTCCCAATGCAAGGGGCCTGGGTTTGATCTCTGGTCGGGGAACTAGACCCACACATTGCTACTAAAGGTTGTGCATGCTGTAATAAGATCCATGGCAGCCGAATAAATAAAGTTTCTTAAAAAAAAAAGGAAGATGAAGAAGCAGGCAAAGAAATGGGCTTTCTTTCCAGCACTTTTATCATCTTCGGGACTCTCTCAAGAGTCCTGGCCGAGTCTCCAGCCTCTCCGCAGCTGAGGATGACCTTGCTGTGAACTGTGGAGGCCGCTTGCAGACTCTCTCACAGTTCAGTGGTCCTTGCATGCCAAGGAAGGCTGTTTCCTGGGCTTGGAGAGACTTTTTTGGCTTTGTGTGCTTTGGCTTTGGGCACACATCTAAACCCTTGGGTCCCCAAGGCCCCATTTCATCTCTGTATCACTGGGCTGCTGAGTCCTCCCTCTGGCAGGAAGCCTGGCTCCTGTGGGCTGAGAAAGGACATTGTCACCATTACAACCCAGGTGACCTATCACAGGGGACTGAGCAGGTGATGGGGCACGGAGAGCTTTGGAACAAGGCTGAGCAAGAAAGGCTTTGTAGGATGAAAGGATAAGAATAAAAACCATTTAGAGTACCCCAACTGCACTTTTGAGCTCAAAATTGTATGTTTCCCAAAACCTTGTGAAAGTTGCTCAGTTGTGTCTGACTCTTTGTGACCCAATGGACTATACAGACAATGGAATTTTCCAGACCAGACTACTGGAGTGGGTAGCCTTTCCCTTCTCCAGGGGATCTTCCCAACCCAGGGATCGAACCCAGGTCTCCTGCATTGCAGGTGGATTCTTTACCAGCTGAGCCACAGGGGAATCTTTTGGAGGTAGCATGATAGATATTTTCTTTCCCACTTTTGTTTCCTCTATTTTTAATACATGTATTAATTTTATAATGCAAAAATAAATGCATAACTGTTGTTGTGTTGTTAAGTCGTGTCTGACTTTGTGACCCAATGAACTGCAGCATGCCAGGCTTCCCATGCATAACAACATGCTTTGTAGAAGGGAAAAAAAAAAAAAAGGAATAAAAACCATTTACACTTACTCTTTGCCAGGCTCAATGCCAAGTCCTTTTCAGAAATTTCTTTCTTTTTCCCAAAAATCCCATCATAACAGCCTTTTCTAGAGACAGGGAAAGTGACACTCAGAGAGTTTATGTAATTTTCTCATGATCAGCCAGCTAATAAGCAGCAGAGCTGAGAGGAGAACTCAAGATCTAACTAAAGAGCCCAGGATCTTACCCTCCATGGTCTGTTTCTCTGGGAGACTCTGCCCACAGGAGGCCCCGACACATGGGTGAGATGGTGCTGCTAACTGGAGCCACCTGGAGCTCAGCTCCTGCACCTGACCTTGGAGGAATAAATAGGCAGGATCATCACTCTCTCCTCATCCTTACAATCTCTGGAGGTGGGAGAGTGTGGCTCCTGCTTTGAAAGTGAGTATGAAGAAAATGCTAGAAGGGGCAGCCTCTTTCCTCTGTCCACCTGATGCCCTGCTTCTTTGAAATACCCCCATGGCCATTTCTGTCCTTGAAACTGGTGCTGAGGAGAGTGAACAGCCTTAGGTTCAGACTTGCGGATGGGCTCTAACTGGAAAAGGAAATGGGAAACCACTCCAGTATTCCTGCCTGGAAAATCTCATGGACAGAGGAGCCTGGCAAGCTGCAGTCTACAGGGTTGCAAAAGAGTCAGATACGACTTAGTGACCAAACGACAAATGGGCTCGGAGGGTGGGACTGGGGTCTCCACCCCTGATGTTTGATGCTCTCAGCCTGAGCTGGGCCGCAGGTTTTCAGCTCCATCGTGGTAGAGCCACAGCAGGTTCCTGAGAAGCGTGGGGCCTGCGCTCTGGGGTGGATGAAGGCTGAGGGGTGTCTCCTGCAGGACTGGGTACCTGGGGCAAGATGCGCCTCTGCCCTTTTTGTTTGCTTGTTTCTCTCCCATTCTGAGAACTACCCAGGACAGAGCTGGAAACAGGGCACAACAAGCATCAAGGGAAAAGCTGGCCTCCTCGTCCCAGTGACAGGATGTGGCTTGGAATGTGGAAGACGCCCGGCGGCTCACACCTGGGCATGCTCCCTGCTCCGAGATGCCAGCAGTGTGCTGGGGCCTGGCTCCCCCACCCCATACTCAGGCCGGGTTTGCAATGAGTTGGGGATGGTAGAGGCAGATCCCTCATGCTCGAGAGGAAAGGACTCTGCCCAGAGGGAATTGGGGAGGGAACTCTAGAAGCTACGGGCCCGGAGGGGACCTCCCAGAGGGGCTGGAGTTGGGATAGGGCTGCATTAGCTGTACTAGCCAGTCCCACTTCATCCTTGGCCCCATGAAGAGTCTGCCTACTGAGTGTGTGTTTAGTTACTCACCCGAGGTCGGAACTCTGAATTCCCAGCCCATGTGTCACTGAGTTAGAAAGACTGCCTCCATGTGGAGAAGGGCCAGGGAAGGTTCCCAGGAAAGCTGGAGCCAGTCCACCCCAACACTCCCTTACCCTGGGGCTGACCTCTTCCCTCCCTGACCTGCTTCAGTGTCTGGACATTGTTGGGAACGTTGTTGGGATGAGACATTCACAATGCTGCCTCAGATAAAGGTCCTAGAAGCAGCCCAAGCATCATGGAGTCTGATAGAAGCTTGAAGCCCATGCTGGCTCTGGGGGTGACAGGGTGTGGAGTAAAGGGTTCTGCCCATCACAGCAGGGCTCCTCTTTGTGGCAGGTCATGGGGTGGTGGTGGCAGCTCCTGTTGGGGCTGTGGGCAATGCCCCCCACGTGCTCTGGGCGTGAGCTGCTCAATGTCTGCATGAATGCCAAGCCCCACAAGCCAGAACCCAGCCCAGAGGCTGAGCTCTATGAGGAGGTATGGAGGCCAGCCTTGGTGTGGGGGTCAGGGGGGATGGGCACTGCTTTGGCAGATCAAGGAAGAGACACAAAAGCCAAGAGGGTTTCTGAACCCCTGTCTATCTTGAATCATTTGGTTCCCTAGATGGAGATGTGGGCAAAGCCCCACTGGAGGGGGGTTATGACCTTTGAGACCGTAAATACCTACTGATTCAACGTTTCCATCCCTGAGCCGCCTGACCACTCAGGGAGTCGAGGGCAGATGGTGATCCCAGAGACTCATCAGTGGTAGCCTAGATTCCAACAAGCAAGGCTCATCTCCTCTGCCCTCCCACCAGCAGGCCCTGGGGAAAAAATAAGACCTAAGGGACCCCTCCCCAAGTTCCTAAAGGCGACTGACAGGGATGAGGCCCGAGGACCATGGCTGGCATGCTCCTGTGAGCCCTTCTCAGCTGCAGGTGCCCTCCTCCAGTGCAATCCCATAGGGTCTTGGGTTCCCCGCTACTCTCCCCCCCTCCCAGGATCTGAGACCTTGAAAGCCCCATCCCTAGGGGACGTGCAGTCTGTGGCAGGGAGGCCAGTGCCCAGGCATCCTTTGGGTGTGAATATTGACAAACTGGAGTAGAAAGTGGCAACCCACTCCAGGATTCTTGCCTGGAAAATTCCATGAGCAGAGGAGCCAGGCAGGCTACAGTGCATGGGGTCACAAAGACTCAGACATGACTGAGTGACTGAGGACACTGACAAATGATCAGCATTCCTTCCACCCCTTGGACACCGGCCTATCCCACTTGCGGGGTCCTCTTCAAGCGGATGGCTTTACCTTTCTCGCCCACTTGCTCACCACCCCCTTGCCCCTTCAAATCCCCATGGCTTTTGTGTCTTGGTCTATGCTCAGTGCATCCCCTGGAAGGACAACGCCTGCTGCACGGCCAGCACGAGCTGGGAAGCACACCTGGATGTGTCTCTGCTCTACAACTTCAGCCTGGTTCACTGCGGACTAATGATGCCGGACTGCCAGAGGCACTTCCTCCAGGCCATCTGCTTCTACCAGTGCTCCCCCAACCTGGGGCCTTGGATCCAGCAGGTGGGAAGAGGTGGGCTAGGGGTGGGGGAGCAGGGAGAGGGGAGGGAGGCCCACATCCATCAGGGCCCACCTGACATCCATCAGAGTGCCTAAGAGGTTCAGCTCCAAGACGCTAGCAGACAGCTATGGACAAGAGCAGAGTCAGAGGCTGCCGCTGGAGAGAAGGACGGAGAAGTTCCCTCTGACCCTAGAGAACTGCCTGCGGGGAGAGCGGTCACGGGAGACAGAAGGATGGAGGCACTGGGTCCCCTCTCCTGTCTGTAGGAACAGAGTCATGTACAAACTCTCTAACCTCGTTTTTCTCATTTGTAAAATATTTAGCGATGTTAAGAGAATATGTCCCGATGGTATCTGACCCAACTATCATTGCAGCTGTAGACAGTCTTCAAACTGATGCTCTGACAGTTCTGCCTCTTGCTGCGCCACACCCAGGTGGACCCGCGCTGGCAGGCAGAGCGGGTTCTGGACGCGCCCCTGTGCCTGGAAGACTGTGAGCGCTGGTGGGCAGACTGCCGCACCTCCCACACCTGCAAGTCCAACTGGCTCGGCGGCTGGGCCTGGAGTCGGGGTGAGTGAGGCTAGGCAGTGCCCGGGAGGCCCCCCTCCCCCGGGCAGATGCAAGCTAGGGTCTCCCTTGGGCAAGTCCCGGGGCCGCGCGGACGGGAATGGCTGAGTGGCCTGCTCCTGGCCCCCCGCAGGGAAGCCCCGCTGCCCGGAGCGGGCGCCCTGCCGCCCCTTCCCGCACCACTTCCCCACGCCCGCCGACCTGTGTGAGCGGATCTGGAGCGGCTCCTTCAGGGCGAGCCCGGAGCGCAGGGGCAGCGGGCGGTGTCTGCAGAAATGGTTCGAGCCCACCCGGGGCAACCCAAACGCGGAAGTGGCCCGCCGCTTCGCCAGCCCCGCGTGCTCCTGGGCGCGCTGCCCCTGGCTCCTTGCCTTCCCTCTGCTTCTGCCTCTCCTCTCCTGAGAGCCCCCTTCCTCCCACACTCTCTCCTGCGCCGCCCCAGCCCGGGCCGGCCGAGGCAGCCTCCTTCCTTGGGACCTCCCTTCAGTCCCTTGGGTTTGCTTTGCTGGGCCTCTCTGGCCTGGAAGTCAGCAGGGGGGCAGGAAGGAACCAGAGACCAGCCCCTCCTGTCTTAAGGCGGGGGACTCCGGTGCAGGACCCCAGGCCCTTCTTACCCAGTGCATGGTCCCCTTCTCCCAGCAGAGCTGAGGGGGGCTGTTCTGGCCTCCCCTCCCACTGTGATTCTCCAACAAAACAGCACCCACCTTTCCTTCAGCGTGACCCCAGCTATAGTGACCTCTCCAAGTTGGTTGTCACTTTCCTAAGGATAATAAACTTCTTAATACATGCCAGGCCCTCCTTCTGTATCCTTACAACACCTCTGGTGAGAAAGCTTTCAATGCTCCCCTTTCTTCAATATTAGCAATATACCATACAAAAGACCCAAAGCCAGGGGAACCATGGAGCCACCCAGACCATGTGCTCGATTCTGTGGGCCAAGATCGAAGCGGCAGCCTCAAATGCTTTTGGCTTTCCCTCTTCGTTTTAACCTCAGAATCACAGCACACTGGTCTGAGATGCTGGAAGCCTGAGTTCTAACGTCTTTACATATGACTTTTACATACTTTTCATATGACTTTGGACAAGTCTTTTGACCTTCGCTGAAGACTTGGAATGAGAAAGTGGACCAGATGATTTTAATTTAAGAAAAGTGAAAAACGCAGTCCCCTGTCTGTCAGGATGGACTCTGTGCTTCTTATGCTGTGCGTGTCGCAAAGACCAAGAGAGAAGAGTCGGAATGGGACCAGAGAAGGCGGCCTTCACATCCCTTCTGCAAGCAGACTGGCATCCCACATACCCACTCAGAACCTTTCAGACCCTCAGACCTTCCCAGTGGAGATGGTTCCTCCCCACCTTCTCCTTGACACAGCGCAGTGTCTAGTAAGGCAGCGGTTGAGTTGGGAAAGCCAGCCAATGCCACCCCGCATCTCTCTCACGCTTCCCTGGTACTTAAGCCCAAACTTATCACAGGCACAGCCCTCGCCTTTTAACACCTATGGAGAGAGCTCTGTAAGTGAGGTGCTCAGAATTTGGAGGAGGCAGACGGCAGCAGTGGTGACAAAGCACTTCAGCGGGCAGAACACCTGGGGCGGGGGGCAGGGGGGAGGGTCCCAGGAAGACCTCATGAAAAAGGTGAGGCTTGAGCCCTGGTGAAGAAGGGTCACTTCACTGAGAACACGAAGGACATGTGAGCCCAAACCCAGCAGATCCCCAAGGCATGAACTGTATGAAGCAGGACCTTTAACTGCTCTTCAGTCAGTCCACTGTGGCTTCAAAAATACGTATAATAGGTAAAATCTCTCAAGAATTGAGGACTGAATGAGGTGTCTGAGAGTGTATCTTTGGTAATAAAGCTGAGAGTTTAATGACTATTTGTTTAGTAATTTTAGGTGTAAATATAAAAATTTGTCAAAGTAGGGTTAAAATTGAAACAGACAAAGGAAGACTAGTTCTGGGAATCCTAACAACTGTTACTATTTACTGATTACTCTGTGCCTGGGGCTCTGCTAAGCATCTCACAGGCATTAGCTCCTTTGACTCTCACAAAAGCTTTAAGAGGTACTCTCATGCCCTCGCTTTTCAAATTAGGACAAAAACATGTGGCTTTGAAACCAGGTAAAGGGAATGGCAACCCACTCCAGTATTCTTGCCTGGAGAGAATTCCATGGACAAATCTGACCATAAAGTCCCAGCTCACTGAACACCCGGGTATGTTGTGGACTGGGGCTGGGGCAGGCGTGGGGGTTGGAGGGGTGGGTCGGGGAGCTGGGTCCTGGCAGGTCCCGGTCTGGAAAGAGACTGATCTGTCTCACCATATGTGATTGGGAGGGGTGCTGGGTGTCAAGGAGTGAAGTGGAGCTGTCAGATTTGCAGTTAAGTTGCATGTTTTTAATCAGAGCATCCATGTACTTGGCTAAACTTAAAGGTCAAAGGATCTCTAACACAGGCAGCCCCAGCCAGCCCCTGGGCCCCAGGGCTCCTACTGGATTTAGGTGTACTACCTGCTTCTAGCCATTGCTGGATTTAGTTCCAGAGAAGTTGCAAGTGGTGGCTGGCTTATCTTTCTGGCACACATCCAGACTACTACTTTTGCTCTCTGTTCTGTTGGTTTTTCAGAACCATTAATCTTCCAATCTTTTTAATTTTGGAAATGTATTTTTAATTTCCAGGAGACATTTTTTTAACTCCCTTGTTCTTCAAAGCCTGCTGGTTTTGGTTTTAGGGACCAATATCTTCTCAAATCTCACTGAAGATCTAATTAGAATTTTTTAAAGCGTGTTTCTGGTCTTGAAAGACCCATTTTCTTCAAGGTCAATCTGTTTATCTTGATCTCCTGTGTACTGCTGGCTTTCTCCATGTCCAGTGACCTTGACTGTGTGTCGTATTTAAGAATGAGGCACTGGGTTGATTGCTGGGGAGTTCTGGGTCCATGGGGAGAGCCATTGACTGGAAATAACTGAAGACTCACCAAGTGAGAATGAGCAAAGTTTCTTTTCTCAGAGCTTGCTAATGGGCTGCCAGCCACCATTATTTGTATTTTGGCTGAGACTCAAAGGAGAAAGTCTGAGTGGTTTCAGGTGTGCCCTGATTAGAGGCTGTTAACATGGAGAAACCGGAGGCGGGCTAATGAAGCAGGGCCTCCCGTGATTGGTTGAGGTGTATATTTGGCTTTCTCTGACTGGTCATCTGTTTCTCTGACTGTCCCTGATGGACAGGGAAGCCTGGTCTGTTGCAGTCCATGGTGTACCAAAGAGTCAAACAGGACTGAGCAATCGAATTGAACTGACGGGTCCTCAGTTGAGAGCAGAGCGAAAAACTAGAGATGCTGTTAGTTGTCAAGCCCTGGCTATGTGAAGCCGGTTGTTAGACAGGTTATTGTTTGGCTTCTTGGGTTGGTTGCAAAGATAGTTGTCTAACTTCCTGTAAGTCTGATTTATAGATAGTAGGCTGGCTTTCTGGCCTTAAACCCATTACTGCAGATAATGAGTTAGGATCCTGTTTTTATATACATCTGGCCATTGTCCATTTGTAGTTTCTCAAGACTGAGTTGGCAGGGGCCCTATTGGAATACAGACCCTTCAAATGCTGGATTAAGGATGGTTCTCTCTGGGGTCCAGCATCAGATACTTCATCGTATGTAAACTTCAGCACTATCCAGAACTGAGAACCTCTTGCAGGATCCCAAAACACCAGGGGTTAAAGTTGGGTTTCCTGAGCTCTAGGTTTTGACAGAGGTCGCCATGGGAGGAGCAGGTAGTCTTTCTCTCTTTGGCCCCCACGCCTGCCAACTGAGAACCTCCCAGAGGTTCTGCTGGGGGGTCAGCTCCTTCAGCCTCCTCCTTCTCTGGCAACGCCTGTTCCCCCTGACAGACTTTCCTGTGCTTTTCCATCTTTTAAGTATTTGTTGAAATCTGTTGCTCACTGATAGTCTTCTTCACACTCTCTTAGGAAGGGAACACTTAGAAATAAACAATCATTTTAGTAAGATACTTAAGTCATTCCACCTTCAATAACCAACAGTTGCAGACTTTTTAAAAATCTCATTGTTATGTAATAAGTAGATTAAAAGGGGGATCAAACAGAAGACAAGGAGGTGGAGAACTATGTGAAGGAGGAATTTGCAGATGGAGAATGAAATAAGAAATGCAGGTGATAGAAGCCTCATTGTGGGTAATGTTCCAGGAGGTGCTACATCAGTCTACAGGAGAGAGAGTGGATCAGAGAAGCATAGATTCAGGAACTACTGGGAAGATAGTACATAGAAAAATTTGGGCCATGCTTGTGTATACAGTGTCACAAAGCAGGTATAAGATAAAATATGGGAGAGAGAGAACTATCTCAGAAGAACCAACAGCATTAGATAAACTGACTCTGATACTGCCATTTCTAGCACTGCTTTCCCGAGCCCTGGCTGTGCTAGCTCTCGGGTGGGAGGGAAGACAGCAGAGGGCATTCCTCCCACTGGATGCAACCCAGTCACTTTTCCACTACAAGGACAGCAAACTCTATCCTAGTCCTTCCTCGGAGAATTCTGAGGAGTCGTAGATAGCAGGCGAAGAAAAACAAACAAAAAAAAAAAAACACAAAATTATTCTCCTTGGTATGCATCGCTTGCTTTGTGATTCCTTTCTTAGTGACTCTCCTCAGTAAAACCACTTCCCTGAACGCAGAAGTCCCTGCAGGCTGACATGCATTCCTGGGCTCGTGTTCCCAGCCCACTCCTCTGCTTCCTGAAAACAGTGACCACCTTTCCTAGTCCCCTTCCACCATTCCCTGCCCAGACCTCTCACAACCCAGCCCTACTGACCTGCTTCATGAACATGACTCCTTGCCTAGGTACCCCCCAAAGTCCTATTGCTTTTGCTGCTTGGGGGACCAAGATTTGGAGATTTTTCTGGTGTCCCAGGCTGGTGTCTTTTGAACTGGATCATATTTCCCAATTCCAGCCCTTGAGATAACTTAAGTGTCCCATTTCTTGTGTCCCAAGGGAGCAGTGTTCCTGCCAACAGAAGCAATCCCCCATTTTTCATTTTCCATCCTTTCCTCTGTTCTGCTTAAATTCATCCTCAGATTTACCAACCCACAGAATCAGAAATCATTTTCAGCAGTGCTTTTGTCACAGATGAATTACAAAGAAAAATCTAGAGGAAGAGAAAGGACTTCCCAGTGGGTAGAGGCTGCTGATAGGCTTGGAGATCATGTTAGGATTTCATCATGGAAATGTCCGTCAAATAATTGACTTGGGACACATGAGAAAGGTGCGGGCTGGAGATGAGAATTTCCTGGAAGTGCGACTTAGGGCTGTGGAAGTGATGAGTTCTAAGAAAAATGTAGAGAGCAAAACAAAACACTTGTGGAGGATCACTAACTTACCTACAGTTGGAAGGTGACAGGTGAAATTTTTACCAAGCTCAGATCAGGTTGCTCACTATTTGAAAATCAACCCAAGAGAGACACAAGCTTTGGTGGAAAAGAAATTTGCTTTTAATCAGAAAGCTGAAAATCTGAGGAATATTGGATTTGTGTACCACTTAAACCAACTCCAAAGATTCTACTTATTCATGAAAATTTTTAAAGGGCAAGGAGAAGGAATCTCAGTTAATCATTGAGACAGGTAATGAGACTCATCCTTATCCCCCACTGCGTGCAGGCTTGTTGACTTACTATGTTCTTCTTCTAGATATAATCTTGTTCACACAGTCTTTTCATGAGATTACTGAAGGGGAAGCTAAGAAAGAGATCTAGTCATCTGATAATTACTTATTCCTTATTTCTACTTTTTTGAGCTATGGGAGAACTGACAATTTAGCAAGGTATCGTGTGATCAAAAGATTTGAAAGAAAAAAAGAAAAAAAGATTTGAAAGGTGTGCTTGGACCAGAGATGAATAAAGCTTGAAGGGATGTGATTGATTACATTGAAGTGCAGTTGATTTATAATGTTGTGTTAGTTTCAGGAGTATAGCAAAGTGATTCAGTCATACATCTATATGTATATATTTTTTTTCTTTCAGATTCTTTTCCCTTATAGGTTATTACAAAATATTGAATATAGCTCCCTATGTTATACAGTAAGTCCTTGTTAGTTATCTATTTTATATATAGTAGTGTGTATATATTAATCCCAAACTCCTAATTTATCCGACACCCCCTCCCACTTCCCCCTTTGGTAACCAAAAGTGTTTTCTATGTCTGTAGGTTTATTTCTGTTTTGTATAAACATTCATTTGTATCTTTTTTTTTTTTTTTTTTTTAGATTCCACATCTAAGTCCTATCACATGGTATTTGTCTTGCTCTGTCTGGCTTACTTCACTTAGCATGATAATTTCTAGGTCTATCCATGTTGCTGCCAATGGCATTATTTCACTTTGTGGTTGAGTAATATTCCATTGGATATATGTATCACATCTTCTTTATTCATTCATTTATCAGTGGTTGTTTCCGTGTCTTGGCTACAGTGGACACTGAGTGGACACTGAGGTACTTGGCTGCAATGGACACTGAGGTACAGGTATGATTTTCTCTGGATATATGCCTAGGGATAGGTTTGCTGGACCATACAGTTGCTCTGCTTTTTTATTTTATTTTTTAAGGAACCTCCATACTGTTCACCATAGTGGCTATACCAATTTGCATTTCCACCAACAGTATAGGAGAAATGCTTGATTTAAAAGTTAGTTACATGATGATCCTATATGCAAAACAGCAAAAGAGACACAGTCAATATGCCAGAAAATTTGGAAAACTCAGCAGTGGCCACAGGACTGGAAAAGGTCAGTTTTCTTTCCAATCCCAAAGAAAGGCAATGCCAAAGATGCAAAATTGCACTCATCTCACACACTAGAAAAGTAATGCTCAAAATTCTCCAAGCCAGGCTTCAACAGTACATGAACCAAAAACTTCCAGATGTTCAAGCTGGCTTTTGAAAAAGCAGAGGAGCCAGAGATCAAATTGCCAACATCTGTTGGATCATCAAAAAAGCAAAAGAGTTCCAGAAAAGCATCTATCTCTGCTTTATTGACTATGCCAAAACCTTTGACTGTGTGGGTCACCACAAACTGTATAAATTTCTTCAAGAGATGAGAATACCAGGACCACCTGACCTGCCTCTTGAGAAACCTGTATGCAGGTCAGGAAGCAACAGTTAGAACTGGACATGGAACAAAAGACTGGTTCTAAATCCAGAAAGGAGTCTGTCAAATCTGTATATTTTCACACTGCTTATTTAACTTATATGGAGAGTACATTGTGAGAAATGCTGGACTGGAAAAGGCAGAAGCCGGTATCAAGATTGCCAGGAGAAATATCAATAACCTCAGATATGCAAATGACACCACTCTTATGGCAGAAAGTGATGAGGAGCTAAAGAGCCTCTTGATGAAAGTGAAAGAGGAGAATGAAAAAGTTGGCTTAAAGCTCAACATTCAGAAAACTAAGATCATGGCATCTGGTCCCATCAGTTCAGTTCAGTTCAGAATCTCAGTCGTGTCGAACTCTTTGTGACCCCATGAATCGCAGCACGCCAGGCCACCCTGTCCATCACCAGTTGCCAGAGTCTACCCAAACCCATGCCCGTCGAGTCAGCGATGCCATCCAGCCATCTCATCCTCTGTCATCCCCTTCTCCTCTTGCCCTCAATCTTTCCCAGCATCAGGGTCTTTTCCAGTGAGTCAACTCTTTGCATGAGGTGGCCAAAATATTGGAGTTTCAGCTTCAACATCAGTTCTTCCAATGAACACCCAGGAGTGATGTCCTTTAGGATGGACTGGTTGGATCTCCTTGCAGTCCAAAGGACTCTCAAGAGTCTTCTACAACACTACAGTTTAAAAGCATCAAACTTCGGCACTCAGCTTTCTTCACAGTCCAACTTTCACATCCACACATGATTACTGGAAAAACCATAGCCTTGACTAGATGGACCTGAGAGGGTAACAGGCAGGAAGGCCAGGGGTCTCGAAAAGGAAGAAATAGCCTGCAAGTGTCACACATTTTTATCTTTCTTAAGCAGCAGGAGGAAACAAACTAGCGATATTTTTTCCTTCTCTATACGAATTTAAAAGGAGGTTTCTCTTAAAATACTGTATTGCCATAATGACACCTGGTTTCACCTGAAGTTAACTATTCTCAAACCTAGAGATAACCAATGCATTTCTCTTATGGAAATGTTTATCTTAAGCTATGCTAATGTACTATGCATTTACCCCAAACTCTGTCTTCAAGTCTGTTCTGCCTCTTGGCTCAGAACCTACTTGACAAACCAGTATGTTATACTCAGATATTGTTCCCCTAATCTATGTAAATGAAATTATTTGTATAGTGGTCTGCCCTTCTTCAAGATTCAAGTTAATCATTTTATGGCCCAGGATGAACCATTTGGTGCCAAGATTATCCCAAAATGCATCTTATGGGTGAGGGGCCTGGTGTCATTCTGAGTCTTAAGACATTCCTTTCTTTTATTAACAGACTGCTCAGTTCAATTCAGTTCAGTCGCTCAGTCGTGTCCGACTCTTTGCGACCCCATGAATCGCAGCACACCAGGCCTCCCTGACAGACTGCTAGTGACTATATTACATCCAGCTGAAGACTAGCAGGGGGGTATTCTTTCTGCCCCCTTCTGATGCCTATGTCAGAAGCTTTCTCTATCTCCTTGATACTTTAATAAAACTTTATTACACAAAAGCTCTGAGTGATCAAGCCTCGTCTCTGGCCCCGGATTGAATTCTTCTCCTCTGGGGGCCAAGAATCCAGGCGTCTTTGCGTGATTCAACAACAACCTTTCAGACCTTTGTTGGCAAAGTAATGTCTCTGCTTTTTAATATGCTATCTAGGTTGGTCATAACTTTCCTTCCAAGGAGTAAGAAATAGGGATTAGTGAAAGGACAATCAGCAGAAGCTAGGTGTAGGAAAGAAATGCAAAGAACTATTTCTCAGAGGGGCAATGTCAAGTTCTGAGTTGCCATCTATATATTAACAATTTCATAAGTAACTGTTGTCTGAGCTAGACACTATGCTGATCCTGGGAACTGAATGACTGAATACACAAATGAACAATGATTCAGATCAGTTCAGTCACTCAGTCGTGTCCAACTCTTTGAGACCCCATGGACTGCAGCACGCCAGGCTTCCCTGCCCTTCACCAACTCCCAGAGCTTCCTCAAACTCATATCCATTGAGTTGGTGATGCCATCCAACCATCTCATCCTCTGTCATCCCCTTCTCCTCCTGCCTTCAATCTTTCCCAGCATCGGGGTCTTTTCTAAAGAGTCAGTTCTTCATACCAGGTGGCCAATGTATTTGAGTTTCAGCTTCAGCATCAGTCCCTTCAATGAATATGACTAGTGTGAAAGTGAAAGTCACTCAGTTGTGTCCAATTTTTTGCAACCCCATGGACTATACAGTCCATGGAATTCTCTAGGCCAGAATACTGGAGTAGGTAGCCTTTCCCTTCTCCAGGGGATCTTCTCAACCTAGGGATTGAACTCAGGTCTTCTGCATTGCAGGCAGATTCTTTACCAGTTGAGCCACAGTAGTTTGACTTTTTGAACTGGTTATTGCTGATAGCTTTTCCAGTAGTCATGTGTGGATGTGAAAGTTGGACTATAAAGAAAACTGAGCACCGAAGAATTGATGCTTTCAAACTGTGGTGTTGAAGAAGACTCTTGAGAGTCCCTTGGACTGCAAGAAGATCCAACCAGTCCATCCTAAAGGAAATCAGTCCTGAATATTCATTGGAAGGACTGATGTTGAAGCTGAAACTCCAATGCTTTGGCCACCTGATGCAAGCTGAATTTGAAAAGACCCTGATGCAAGGGAAAGATTGAAGGTAGGAGAAGGGGACGACAGAGGATGAGATGGTTGGATGGCATCACCAACTCAATAGAATGAGTTTGAGTAAACTCCAGGAATTGGTGATGGATAGGGAAGCCTGGCGTGCTGCAGTCCATGGGGTTGCAAAGAGTCAGACATGACTGAGCGACTAAACTGAACTGAACTGAATTGCAGATAGTAGGTTGGCCTCCTGGGCTGGTTGTTACAGGCTGTGGGGCAGTGTTACAGGTGGTGTAACAACCAGCCCAGGAAGCCAACCTATTATCTGCAATAACTAGTTCAAAAAGTCAAACTACTTTCAATAGTCTAGGAAGCCAAATAACAATCCCTCTTAACAATCACCTTTAAATGACCAGGACTTGATTAATTACTGATCGTTTCTTTACTTTTGGCTCCTGTTGCCCACTTAGGACCCACCAGTGAAAACCAGAGTCTTTTCTAACCAGTCACATACAGTGCCTGACTTCTAGTTAGCTTGCCTACCACAGCCCCATGCTAAGAGCCACCAATCAGGGCATACCTGAAGCCTTCTATTTTTTCCAGTCCTCTGCTTGCCTTTGAGGCTCTGCCAAAATTCAAGTGATGGTGGCTGACTCCCTTGCAAGCTCTTAATAAATAGCTTTTGGCTGTTGTCATCTGGTTGGTTTTCATTTATTTCCATAGGTACAATTATGAGCAGGGCAAACATATTTCTGATACTTAAAGAACTTATATAGTAATGAGGGAACACAATAAAACTATGAGTGAACAATACAAATTTAAATAACTACAAATCAGACAATTGTTAGAAAGGAAACATAGAAAGGACTCAGAGAGGACTGGGGGGAAGTGGCTAATTTAGGTGATACTTTAAGGGAATAGGCAGCTTGAGAGGCTATTCCAAGGACTGGAGAGCATGTTTCTAAGATGAAAAGTGCTAGTGGAGGTAAACTTAAAAGAGAACAGAAGAACCCAAGGGATGAGTTCAAGGAGGATAGGTGAACTAGGGTATAAGCACAAAGATTGACCTTAGGAAGAAGTGGGATTCTTTTACTATTGAAACAGAAGGAGAAGAGAGAAAAATGTGAGAAAATGATTCAAAATTAAAATGCTTCAAATATAAACCATTGAATCAAGTAAGATTAGTCTTGCCACCTGCTGGGAGTTTAGAAGCTCACACCCTGGGCCAATGAGAGCATTCTGGCAGAAGCATGAAGCTGGGGAAGCTGCTCTGCATATCCTGCTCTCCAAATCCCAGCCCAGGCGGCTTGTGTATGCTTAGCCATACGGTCAGTGGAAACTTTCCAGAACATGAGATTAAAAAACTGAGATAGAATTGTTTTCAGGGTCAGGATATTTCACATAGAGAGCCTAAGAGTTGGCACCATCCATGACCCACCAGCAGCTGGCACCTGGCCCTTTCTGAGCTCTGCCTCTGTCCACAGAGACAGAAATGCCGTTCCCAATCCCAGGACAGCCACTCGCTGTGAAACTGCTGGGCTCAGGTACTCTGACTCCTACTTTGCAAAACTACCAGGCTCTGGTTTCTTTTTCTGTTGTTGCTTGTTTTTTAAATTTTATGTATTTATTTATGGCTGCACTTGGTCTCTGTTGCTATGCACGGGTTTTCTCTAGTGGCAGCAGTGGGGGATGCACTTTATGTTTTGGTACACGTAACTCTCATTGCCATAGCTTCTCTTGTTGTGTAGCATGGACTCCAGGGTGCATGGGCTTCACTAGTTTCAGTTCCTGGGCTCCAGAGTGCAGGCTTAGTAGTTGTGGTGCTTAGTCACCTTGCAGCATGAGGAATCTTCCTGGACCAGGGATCGAACCCCTGGCCCCTTCTTTGGCAGGTGGATTCTTTACCACTGGACTACCAGGGAAGTCCCAGGCTCTGATTTATTTGATCCAAGGGTGAACTTTTGAAGAAAGGAGCAATTTTCCCTGAGGTGGACCCTGGTGCCTCAGTAAAGAGCTCCAGGAAGCCACATCATAGATGGGGACAAAGAGACGCAGACAGAAAGGACCCATTTCTCATCAATGGCTAAGTTTGGAGTTTATCATCTGTTCAGTTCAATTCAGTCACTCACTCGTGTCCGACTCTTTGTGACCCCATGATTGCAGCACGCCAGGCCTCCCTGTCCATCACCAACTCCCGGAGTTTATTCAAACTCACGTCCATCCAGTCGGTGATGCCATCCAGCCATCTCATCCTCTGTTGTCCCCTTCTCCTCCTGCCCCCAATCCCTCCCAGCATCAGAGTCTTTTCCAATGAGTCAACTCTTCACATGAGGTGGCCAAAGTACTGGAGTTTCAGCTTTAGCATCATTCCTTCTAAAGAATACCCAGGGCTGATCTTAAAAATGGACTGATTGGATTTCCTTGCAGTCCAAGGGACTCTCAAGAGTCTTCTCCAACACCACAGTTATCATCTGTGGACTTAAGTAAAATGTGAGTTTTTTCCCCTTCGAGAACATCAATAGCCACAGCAAGGCATTAAATAATACATGTTTGCTATGTATTCATTGTTAAGTAAGAGGTAATACCTCACCCAGTTCCAACCCATTTCTCAGCCTTGTTCCTCCTGAGAGGCTCAGAAGTGAGGCAGAAATATTTGTCTTGGATATGAGAGTTTTAAAAATAACTGAAAAATTTATGTGTGAAAGAAATGAGTAAGATGAAAGTTTGAGTGAGCATTTTAATAGTTTTGGTGGAAGAAATTTCTGAAACCAGTATCTGTAAAGTAAGACATAGATTTACTAATATTTTTAAAAAGCAAAATAAAAAGGGGATTTTAAAAACACTGTACACAAAATTAAGACATGAAAATAGAGGTAAGTATCTGCAAAGAATACCCATAGATGTTACCATTTCTAATATAACAAGAATCTTAAAAAATCAGTTTAAAAATATGACCACTCCAACTGAAATATGGGCAAAGGATTTGTATAGATAATTCACACTTAAAATAAAATATAAACTCCTTACTATGGCTTTATAGGTTCTATGAATCTTCATTGCCTAGCTCTCTGAGTTCAGATCCTAAAACTTTCTCTCCTGCTAACCACTGTCTAGCCACATGAGGTTTCTTCTCGTCCTCAAATGAGCTAAGCTCATCCCTACCTTAGACCATTTACACTGCTGTTTCCTATTTCTGTTAAGTTTTTGTCCCATATCTTTACATACCTACTTCTTTCTCATAATTTCAGTTATAACTCAAATATCACATCTTCAGAAAAACCTTCAGCAATTACCCACTTTAGGAAAGTCCCCATACCAAGTCCTTCTTCATCACATCTTATCTTCTTTTTTATAGGTTGTGTCAATCTGCAATTGTGTGTGTGTATGTGTGTGTGTGTGTGTGTATGCGCTCTATCTCCCCCAACTCTCATTAGAAGGCAGGCTTCAGGAGGGAACAGCCACCTGGCTCTAGTTTATTGCAGTATCCCCAGCACATAAAACATTTCCTGGTGTATAGTAGAAGCTCAAATGACTGAAAGAATGAAGAAAAATGGTCAATAAACATGAACAAAGTTTTGATTCAATGGGTAATAAAAGAAATGTAAATTGAAACAATGAGAACCAATTGAGTTGAAAATTCAAAAGAATATGAAGAGGGTTGTGTGTGTGTGTGTGTGTATGCGCTCTATCTCCCCCAACTCTCATTAGAAGGCAGGCTTCAGGAGGGAACAGCCACCTGGCTCTAGTTTATTGCAGTATCCCCAGCACATAAAACATTTCCTGGTGTATAGTAGAAGCTCAAATGACTGAAAGAATGAAGAAAAATGGTCAATAAACATGAACAAAGTTTTGATTCAATGGGTAATAAAAGAAATGTAAATTGAAACAATGAGAACCAATTGAGTTGAAAATTAAAAAGAATATGAAGAGGGTCGGGATAGGAGGGGGAGGGAGGCTCAACAGGGAGGAGATATATATATATATATATATATGACTGATTCACATTGTTGTATAGCAGAAACCAACACAACTTTGTAAAGCAATTATCCTCCAATTAAATAAAATTTTTAAAAATATGATACTGTTTGCTGGTGGGGATATAAATTGGTTGATACTTTATGGGTAATAAATTGGTAAAAAGCATCAAATTTTAAAATTTTCAAGTCTTTGAGCCACAATTCTATTTCTATGAAGAATCCTGAAAGATTACTTCTGCTTCAGACCTAGGTAATAAACTCAATTTATTACTAAGGTAATAAACTCAAGAAGCTCAATGAATCCCCAACACAAGAAACATGAAGATAACACCAAAGGAAATCATAATAAAATTGCTCAAAATCTTGTAAAAAGAGAAAATTTTAACAGTCAGAAGAAAAGAGATTCAATATATTCAGAAGAACAAAATTAAGGATGACAGCATATTTCTCATTGGAAACAATGCAGAGAGATGATAGTGGAGCAACATCTTTAAAGTACTGAAAGAAAACTATCAACCTACAATTCTATAGGGCTTCGCAGGTGGCTCAGTCATAAAGAATCCACCTGCAGTGCAGGAAACTTGGGTTCAATCCCTGGTTGGGAAGATCCCCTGGAGAAGGGAATGGCAACCCACTCCAGTATTCTTGCCTGGGAAATCCCATGGACAGGAGAGCCTGGCAGGCTATAGTCCATGGGATCACAAAAGAATCAGACATGACTTAGCAGCTAAACAATGACACAATTCTACACTTACAAAAAAAAAAAAATCTGATTTGGGTTGACTTACACTCACCCTTTAGGCTTTCCAGTGGCTTAGCGGTAAAGAATCCACCTGCAATTCAGGAGATGAGGGTTTGATCTTTGGATCCGGAAGATGCCCTGGAGGAGGGCACAGCAACCTACTCCAGTATTCCTGCCTGGAGAATCCCATGGACAAAGGAGCCTGGTGGGCTACCGTCCATAGTGTTGCATAGAGTTGGACACTGAAGCAAATGAGCATGCATTTGCACCACCCCCCACAAATTCATAAGTTGAAGTTATAACCCCCAGTAGCTCAGAATGTCATTGTATGTAGAGACCAGATATGATTAAAACAAACTGAGGTCAGCTGAATAGACCCTGTGTTCTGTGTGTTTAGACCCTGTGTGCTTAGTTGCTTTTTGTGACCCCATGTTCTGTAGCCCACCAGGCTCCTCTATTCATGGGATTCTCCAGGCAAGAATACTGGAGTGGGTTTCCATGCCTCCTCCAGGGAATCTTCCCAATCCAGGGATCGAACCCAGGTCTCCCACATTGCAGGCAGATTCTTTACCAGTTGAGCTACCAGGGAAGCCCCAAAGTAGTTATGCATTATACATTGGCAGGGAATCAAGCCCAGGACTCCTGCATGGAAGGCAAGAATTCTACCACTGAACCACCAATGCTTTGCCTATTAGGGAATAGACCCTAATCCAATATAATTGCTGTCCTAAAAGAAAAAGATATCAGGATGCATACACAGGTGCAGTATGAAAGCCAGCTATGTTACAACAGTGAAAAGGCTGAGAGAGGCCTCAGGAGAAACACAACACCTTCATCTTGGACTTCTGCCCTCTAGAATTGAGGGAAAATAAATTTCTGCTGTTTGAGACACCCATCCAGTTATTCTGTTATGACAGCCCTAGAAAACTAATGTAACATCCCCTTAAAATGAAAACAAATTTGACTTTTTAGATATAAAATGTCTGAAAGCATTCATCACTAGCAAGTCTGCACAATACAAAATGTTAAACAAGCAGAAGGAAAATAGTAAGTCAAATGTAGGTCTATACAAAGGAATGTGGAACTTTGGAAAGATTAACTACATGAGTAGAAATGCAAGAACTTTAAAATTATTCACATTTCTTTAAAAGAGTATCAGTTGTTTAAACAGAATAATAAATGTAATGTGGGGTTTGTAATATATACAAAAGTAAAATGTTTGACAACAATAGTATAAAGGCTATATACTAGGAGAAGAAATTGAAGGGGAGAAATTGGAGTATATTATTTTAAGGTTCTTATACCACAGTAAAGCAGCATAATATGACCTTACTGATTTTGGACCCAGCTTCAATGTGCATGTGTGGAGTTTTTTCCATACCACCAAATAATTCTCCAACATTAGCTCCTTGTCCCACAATGTTATTCAGTTTATAACACTGTACCTGGAGAAAGGCAAATATTACATCACTTATATGTGGATTCTAAAATATGAAAAAAAATTAACTTATTTACAGAACAGAAACAAACTCACAGACATAGAAAACAAACTTATGGTTACCAAAGGGAAAAGGAGGGAGGGATAATCTGAGAATTGGAGGTTAATGCATCAGACTCACTCTCAGTTTCAGTCTTGCAGTCATGTCTGACTCTTTGTGACCCCACGGACTGTAGCCCTCCAAGCTCCTCTCTCCATGGGATTTCCCAGGCAAGAATACTGGAGTATGTTGCCATTTCCTACTCTAGGGGATCTTCTTGACCCAGGGGTCAAACCCATGCCTCTAGCGTCTCCTGCATTGGCAGGAGGATTCTTTTACCACTAGGGCCACTTGGGAAGCCCAACAGATACAGACTATATATAGTCTATAATACTATATATAGTCTTTTATATATAAAATACATAAACTGTAGAAGGACCTACTGTATAGAACAGAGAAGGATACTGAATATCTTGCAAAGTAATCTGAAAGTAATCTGCATCAGATTTTTTAAATTTTCAGATTTTACACCTGAAACATCAGTTATACTTCAGTTTAAAAAAAATGAAGTCAAAAATCAAAGGGAGGGAAAAAAAAAGACATTCTTAAAAAAACTACTGGCTTGTCTGAGCTTCAAAATATATGCCCTTTTCTCTTTCTTCTCTTTCCTTCTCATAGTCCTCTCTCTTTCACACCTCAAATACCCCACCTGATCCTCCCCTCAGAATCATCAATCCCTACTACCCTTGTTGGACATCAGAAATTCTATACTCTCAGGCATTTGATGACTGTCAGTGGTTTGACCTGGCTTAACAAAACTGTGGGGTGAACTCTGGTCTTATCTTCTGGCTCTACAGGGAAGAAATGAGGAGGGCAAGGGAACTTTGGGGCAGTTAAATGCTGAGAACATAGAACACTGGGAGCAGGGTGAGTTTTTCACTCTAAGCTGCAGATATTTTTCCCCCCAAAGATATCTGAAATGAAACATATTTGACCACCACCCAGAGTCATTTCTTTCTTTAGACTTTCCTTTTCCCAAAATGGGAAATTAGAGAAGTTTAAATTTCTCTTGTGGCTTATTTCTTGGAAAACAATAATCCAGGCTATGGATACACATCCATCCCTCCTCACCCCGGTAACAAGCCAGAGACTTCTCTCACTGTCTGGCCATGAGAGCACCACAGCTTCATTCTGAACCTATGTTTCTCTTCTGAGCTCTGGAGTAAGGAAGACAGGGAAGATTTAACTGACTGTATCAACACCCTCCCCATCTAATCTGGATAAATTAAGGGTTCCAATCAATCACAAGAAAACCCACAGTGACTATTGGCATGTAGAGGGAAAGAACAGGGGGAAGACAGCTGGTTATCAGCCACCTGGCTGCTGCTCCTGCTTTCTGGCCTGTTGTCCAGACCAGATGCCCAGTAGGAGGCAGCAGAACACATGTGAGTGGAGGAAGAAGATGCCCTGGTAGTAAAGACCACCCAAAGGAGAACAGAGGCTATGTATTTCAAGCTTCCCATAGCAAGGGAATCAGCACAATCGCTTGCCATTTGGCAGCGAGTCAAAGGCAAGCAGGGAGTGGGAAAGCCCAACAATTGAAAAAAAAAAAAGTGTAGGGATAGCTTCAAGATTGGATGTTTTGATTGGCAATTTTGCTTGGGGAAGTGGGAGTTACAAAAGGAAAACATCTGTGTGATTGACTTAGGGAATTATGTGGCTTCCTATGCTTGTTCCAGAGTTGAAAATATTGATGAGTGAAAAATAAGAAAGTTGGGCATCATTGGCCAAGGCCTCACCACTCCGGGATGATTCTGCCAAGGCTGTGACTGAGCTTCCTAAGCTGGAAGCTGCAGAGTTCTGTTGTAAGGTATGATCTGGCTGCTCTCTGCTTGTGGATTCAATCTCTTATCATGTAACCATGCTCCATCTGCCTTCTTGCAGCTTCTCAGGGGCCACCCATAAAAGGCTGACTTTTTGTCTTCAGATCCTAGACTTCTGTGGATGGTTCTTTGTTCCAGAGTTGAAAATATTGATGAGTGAAAAATAAGAAAGTTGGGCATCATTGGCCAAGGCCTCACCACTCCGGGATGATTCTGCCAAGGCTGTGACTGAGCTTCCTGAGCTGGAAGCTGCAGAGTTCTGTTGTAAGATATGATCTGGCTGCTCTCTGCTTGTGGATTCAATCTCTTATCATGTAACCATGCTCGGTCTGCCTTCTTGCAGCTTCTCAGGGGCCACCCATAAAAGGCTGACTTTTTGTCTTCAGATCCTAGACTTCTGCGGAGGGTTCCCGTGATCAATCTTACATTAGTTATCTATCGCCATGTAAAAAATGATCCCCAATATTTAGTGATTTATACACTTATTACCACACAGTTTCTGTGGGTCAGGAATCTAAATGTGACTTAGCTGGTCCTCTGCAATTAGGTGTTGGGGAGGAAGAAATTTTTCCCTGCCCTTCTAGATTTTTCTGACTGGTCTAAGAATTAAATTGACAGGAGGCAGATTAACAGGAGAAAGTCAAATGAAAGTTTAATAATATGTATACATGGGAGAGACTCAGGAAAACTGAGTAACTTGCCACAATGGCTGAAATCTCCATCTTAAATGCCATCGACAGCTAAAGACAAGAGAGGATGTTAAGGGTAGTGGTTTGGGACTTCAAAATGGAGAAAAGGCAATTCACGTGGAGACAGAAAAGCAAATGTCTGGTAAACAAATGTTTGCTGGGCCAGGCAGAGTCAATGGACCCCATCAGAGTGAACTCTGATCTCCAGGCCCTGAAGAGCTATCCCCACCACAGCTGGCCAATACCCTTTCAGGTCTGTCTAGTGATAGCTCTATTCAGTAACAGGCCCTCTATATAAACTCTTTTAGGCAGTTGGAGGGAAGGTCAAAGATTCTTCTTGAGTCTTTTGAAGCTTGACTGGTTTCAGCTCTAAGTAATCTGCATGCCAAAGAGACACTTTAGGGGCAGCCAGTTTTGCTCCCCGACAAAGGTACCACTCACATCTTAAAACATTCAGGCAGCTATAACAATATACCACAGACTGGGTAGCTTATAAACAACAGAAATTTATTTTTCAATTCCAGAGGCTGGAAACTCCAAGATCAAGCAGCAAGCAGGTTTGGTGTTGGATAAGAACTCACTTCCTGGTTCACTTGCTAAGTCACTCAGTCGCGTCTGACTCCTTGCGACCCCATGGACTATAGAACAACAGGCTTCCCTGTCCATCACCAACTCCTGGAGCTTGCTTAAATTCCTGTCCATCACGTCGGTGATGCCATCCAACCATCTCATCATCTGTCATCCCCTTTTCCATCTGCCTTCAATCTTTTCCAGCATCAGAGTCTCTTCTAGAGTCAGTTCTTCACATCAGGTGGCCAAAGTATTGGAGTTTCAGCTTCAGCATCGGTCCTTCCAATGAATATTCAGGAATTATTTCCTTTAGGATTCACTGGTTTAATCTCCTTGAAGTCCAAAGGACTCTCAAGAGTCTTCTCTAACATCACAGTTCAAAAGTATCAATTCTTAACTCTCACATCCATACACTACTATTGGAAAAACCATAGCTTTGACTACATGGACCTTTATCAGCAAAGTAATGTCTCTGCTTATTAATATGCTGTCAAGGTTGGTCAAAGCTTTTCTTCCAAAGAGCAAATGTCTTTTAATTTCATGGCTGCAGTCACTATCTGCAATGATTTTGGAGCCCAATAAAATAAAGTCTCTCACTGTTTATACTATTTCCCCCTCTATTTGTCATTGAATGATGGGATCAGATGCCATTATGTTTGTTTCTTGAATGTTGAGTTTTAAGTCCACTTTTTCACTCCCCTCTTTCACATTCATCAAGAAGCTCTTTAGTTCTTCTTCACTTTCTACCATAAGAGTGGTCTCATCTGTGTATCTAAGGTTATTGATATTTCTCCTGGCAATCTTGATTCCATCTTGTGCTTCATTCAGCCTGGCATTTCGCATGATATACTCTGCATATAAGTTAAATAAGCAGGGTGACAATATATAGCCTTGATATACTCCTTTCCCAACATGGAACCAGTTTGGTGTTCCATGTCCAGTTCTTACTGTTGCTTCTTGACTTGCATACAGATTTCTCAGGAGGCACATAAGGTGGTCTGGTATTCCCCTCTCTTGAAGATTTTCCACACTTTGTTGTGATCTACACAGTCAAAGTCTTTGGGGTAATCAATAAAGCAGAAGTAGATGTTTTTCGGAATTCTCTTGCTTTTCCTATGATCCAATGGATGTTGGAAATTTGATCTCTGGTTTCTCTGCCATTACTAAATCCAACTTGAACATCTAGAAGTTCTTGGTTCATGTACTAGTGAGGGCTTGCTTTGAGAATTTTAAGCAGTTCTTTGCTAGCGTGTGAGATGAACGCAATTTGCAGTGTTTGAACATTCTTTAGCATTGCCTGTCTTTGGAATTGGAATGAAAACTGAACTTTTCCAGTCCTGTGGTCACTACTGAGTTTTCCAAATTTGCTGGCATATTGAGTGTGGCACTTTAACAGCATCATCTTTTAAGATTTGAAATAATTCAACTGGAATTCCATCACCTCCACTAGCTTTGTTTGTAGTGATGTTTCCTAAGGCCCACTTGACTTTACATTCCAGGATGTCTGGCTCTAGGTGAGTGATAACACCATCATGGTTATCTGGGTCATGAAGATCTTTTTTGTATAGTGCTTCTCTGTATTCTTGCCATCTCTTCTTAATATTGTCTGCTTCTTTTAGGTTCATACACTTTCTGTCCTTTATTGCACCCATCTTTGCATGAAATATTCCCTTGGTATCTCTAATTTTCTTGAAGAGATCTCTAGTCTTTCCCATTCTATTGTTTTCCTCTATTTGTTTGCACTGATCACTGAGGAAGGCTTTCTTATCTCCCCTTGCTCTTCTTTGGAACTCTGCATTCAGATGAATATAGCTTTCCTTTTCTCCTATGCCTTTAGCTTCTCTTCTTTTCTCAGGCTACTTTAAATCCAGCTTGAACATCTGGGAATTCTCAGTTCACATGCTGTTGAAGCCTTGCTTTGAGAATTTTAAGCATTACTTTGCTAGTGTGTGAGATGAGTGCAATTGTGCTGTAGTTTGAACCTTCTTTGGCATTGCTTTTGTTTGGGGTTGGAATGAAAACTGACCTTTTCCAGTCAGGTAACCACTGCTGAGTTTTCCAAATTTGCTGTCATATTGAATGCAGTGCCCTAATTGCATCATCTTTTAGAATTTGAAATAATTCAACTGGAATTCCATCACCTCCACTAGCTTTGTTTGTGGTGAATCTTCCTAAGGCCCATTTGATTTCTCATCCCAGGATGTCTGGCTCTAGGTGAATGATCACAACATCGTGGTTATCTGGGTCATGAAGATCTTCTTTTGTCTAGTTCTTCCATGTATTCTTACCACATTTTCTTAATATCATCTGCTTCTGTTAGATCCATATCATTTCTGTTCTTTATTGTGCCCATCTTGCATGAAATGTTCCCTTGATATCTCTGATTTTTTTGAAGAGATCTCTAGTCTTTCCCATTCTATTGTTTTCCTCTATTTGTTTGCACTGATCACTGAGGAAGG
>SJXQ01011246.1:0-105874 GCA_006408695.1 Aepyceros melampus
TGGATGAAAACCAAGAATCCTAACCACTATAACACCAGTGGCTAGAGGCTGGAAGTAAAGTGACCCTGTCTCTTTCACCTAATTGAAAGCAAGACTATTTCAAGAAGGCCAAAACTATGCAAACAGGTACAAAGGTGATTATCAGAGACACGGAGCAATGTACAGGAGAGCACGGATGAAAACAGTTTGTTAAACCAACTCAGAAGCAGGACAGAAATACACACTCAGAAAGAAAGGGTATGAGCATCCTCTCTAAAGAGGAGGAGGGCAGTAAGTCAGACACTAGGCAGAGAGAGAGACACACCTGGAGAGGAATGCGAGCATCCTGAGTGACAAGGAGCACAGTCCATCAGAAACTAGGCAGAATACACATTGGGGAGGAGTAAGGAGGAGCATGGTATAGAGGCGGCATCAGTCACTTATATAAGAGAGCCCTTCTGGGTCTTTGTCAACCTCTGGTCAATATCTTGATTCTTTCTTCACACATGGCTCATCCATGGATCCTTCCAAAGATTCATGCTCAACTTTTACTAAGATGGATCCCACTGGAGAGGCCTATGGATGCATGTCTACACCTATTATGGGGTGAGGTCCCCTCCCTTTTCAACACCCAAGAAGCCTTCCTGTGCATGTGCAGACAGGAAAATCTTCCTTGACCTCAGGAGTGGGCACCTTATCTCTTTGCTTTAGAAGAGTTTAGCTTTACCACTAGCTTTGTCCTCAGAGTATCTGGGTAAGAACAAAACTTGAATTTTACTCCACTTGACAAACACTAGATGTCCATCCCAGAGGCCCACTGTCTCCTGTCTCAATAGCTGAAAGGAGATTCAGGCAACAAGATGACTTTGGCAAGAACGTGGTTATTTTGTAAAGTTTGGTTTGCTCAGCAGGCTAAATATACCCTTGCTTGTGTTGTAAAAACACCTGGAGGGCTGGAGGGTAATGTAGACTTATAGAATATTGCTTTTATAAGAGAATTGGATTTAAATATGTAATTTGATTTCTTTAGAATGCACTGTTGTACCAAAGAAATTCAGCACTTTGATCAAGAATGTACTTTTCAGAACAGAGATGTTGGTTGCAGTGAGTGAAATGTGTTGGTTGCATGGTGTCAAATTCAGTCTGACTCACATCATTCATTTCATTTAACTCACATATGTTACAGCCACCCTACAATTTTTAAGCCATAACTTAGTTTTCTTGTCTGCAAAATGGAGAATTAGAATAATGCCCACTCCACACAACTGTACTGAGGGTTAAGTGGAAAGTTAAAATCATGAAACATGCTTGGAATCATGGCTGCCACTGAGTATACATGTCCTAAGCATCATTTGTGTTTGAGATTTTTGTATTTGTGGTTGAAAGCTGATACTAAACATATAGATTCATAGAATATTGGAACGTGAAATGTGGATGACATTTATTTTAGGATCTGCAAAATAATGTAACTTGTCCAAAATCACTGCAGATGGTAACTGTAGCCAAGAAATTAAAAGACACTTACTCCTTGGAAGGAAGGTTATGACCAACCTAGATAGCATATTAAAAAGCAGAGACATTACTTTGCCAACAAAGGTCCATCTAGTCACGGCTATGGTTTTTCCAGTATTCAAGTATGTATGTGAGAGTTGGACTATAAAGAAAGCTGAGAGCTGAAGAATTGATGCTTTTGAACTGTGGTGTTGGAAAAGACTCTTGAGAGTCCCTTGGACTGCAAGGAGATCCAACTAGTCTATCCAAAATCACTGCAGATGGTAACTGTAGCCAAGAAATTAAAAGACACTTACTCCTTGGAAGGAAGGTTATGACCAACCTAGATAGCATATTAAAAAGCAGAGACATTACTTTGCCAACAAAGGTCCATCTAGTCACGGCTATGGTTTTTCCAGTATTCAAGTATGTATGTGAGAGTTGGACTATAAAGAAAGCTGAGAGCTGAAGAATTGATGCTTTTGAACTGTGGTGTTGGAAAAGACTCTTGAGAGTCCCTTGGACTGCAAGGAGATCCAACTAGTCTATCCTAAAGGAGATCAGTCCTGGGTGTTCATTGGAAGGACTAATGTTGAAGCTGAAGCTCTAATACTTTGGTCACCTGATGCAAAGAGCTGACTCATTTGAAAAGACTTTGATGCTGGGAAAGATTGAGAGCAGGAGGAGAAGGGGACAACAGAGGAGGAGATGGTTGGATGGCATCACCAATTCAACAGACATGAGTTTGGGTAAACTCCCGAAGTTGGTGATGGACAGGGAGGCCTGGCATGCTACGGTTCATGGGGTTCCAAAGAGTTGAACACGACTGAGCAACTGAACTGAACTGACACATCTTTTTGAGTACAAGAGAGGGTTTCCTAGTTGATCTTGGCACTCTACAAGTGTGAGCTTAGAACAGCTGTGCTGGCTGCCACAATTTACCAATTAAGTCAAGAAAAGATGATAATTTGTCTGCTGCCCCATATTGAGCAAAACAATTTTTGTAATAAGAGGAGATGAACGTACTGTTGTATTTTACTACATATGTAATAGTAGCCATTGCTTGTAAGGACAAGAAAATATTTGTTACAATTTAAGAGTATGAACAAAGTCACAGAAGAAAAGATTAAATTAAAGAAGTTAGACCTGGTTTATAAATGTGATGTCTCTTTGGTAATGTTTACTTGTAGATTTTGAAACAGTTTATATTTGCTTTTATCTGTTTATATAAATATCTTGCAAATCAAGTATTTGATTTACAATATTGTATTAGTTTCACATGTACAGCAAAGTATACAGCAAAGTGATTTAGTTATACACATACAAAGATCAGCTGGATGGAATTCCAACTGAGCTATTTAAAATCCTAAAAGATGATACTGATAAAATGTTTCACTGAATATGTCAGCAAACTTGGAAAATTTATCAATAACCACAGGACTAGAAAAGGTCAATTTTCATTCCAATCCCAAGAAAGACAATTCCAAAGAATGTTCAAACTATTGTACAATTGTATTAATTTCACATGCTAGCAAGGTAATGCTCAAAATCCTTCAAGCTACCCTTAAGCAGCATGAGAACTGAGAAATTCCAGATGTAAAAGCTGGTTTTAGAAAAGGCAGAATGATTAGAGATAAAATTGCCAACATTCATTGGATCATAGAAAAAGCAAGGGAGTTCCAGAAAAACATCTTTCTGCTTCATTGAGTATGCTAAGAATTTTGACTGTGTGGAAAACAACAAAATGTGGAAACGTTTTAAAGAGATGGTAACACCAGACCACCGTACCTGCCTGCTGAGAAATCTGTTTGCAGGTCAAGAAGCAACAGTTAGAACTAGACATGTAACAACAGACTGACTCCAAATTGGGAAAGGAGTACATCAAGGTTGTATATTGTCACCCTGATTATTTAACTTATATGCAGAGTATATCATGAGAAGCCAGCCTGGATGAATCCCAAGCTGGAATCAAGATTGCCTGGAGGAATATCAACAACCTCAGATATACAGATGATATCACCCCAATGACTAAAAATAAAGAGGAACTAAAGATCTTCTTGGTCTTCTCTGGTGGCTCAGACAGTAAGAATCCACCTGCACTGTCAGAGACCTGGGTTCGATCCCTGGGCTGGGAAGATCCCCTGCAGATCGTCATGGAAATCCACTCCAGTATTCTTGAGTGGAGAATCCCCATGGAAAGAGAGCCTGGTGGGATACAGTCCATGATGTTTCAAAGGGTCGGACATAACTGGGTGACTAAGCACAGCACACAAAGAACCTCTTGATGAGGGTGAAAGAGGAGAGAGAAAATTCTAGCATAGAACTCAACATTCAAAAAATGAAGATCATGACATCTGATCCCATCACTTCATGGCAAATAGATAGGAAAAAAGTGAAAACAGTGGCAGATTTTATTTTCTTGGGGTCCAAAATCATTGCAGGCAGTGACTGCAGCCATGAAATTAATAGACCCTTGCTCCTTGAAAGAAAAGCTATGACAAACATAGACAGATTATTAAAAAAATCAGAGACGTCACTTTGCCCACAAAGGTCCATATAATTAAAGTTATAGTTTTTCCAGGAGTCATGTACAGATGTGAGATTTGTACCATAAAGAAGGCTACGTGCAAAGAACTGATGCTTTTGAATTGTGGTGCTAAAGTATACTCTTGAGAGCCCTTGGACTGCTAGGAAATCAAACCAATGCATTCTGAATGAAAGCAACACTGAATATTCATTGGAAGAACTGATGCTGAAGCTGAAGCTCTGATACCTTGGCTGCCTGATGTTAAGAGCCACCTCATTGGAAAAGGCCCTGATATTGGGAAAGATTGAAGGCAGCAGGAGACAGAGATGACAGAGGATGAGATTGTTAGAAGGCATCACCAACTCAATGGACATGACTTTGAGCAAACTCCAGGAGATAGTGAAGGATAAGGAAGCCTGGCATACTATAGTCCATGGGGTCACAAAGAGTGGGACAAAACTTAGCAACTGAACAATAATAATACATATATCTACTCTTCTAGATTCTTTCACCATAGAGGTCATTACAGAATATTGAGTTCATTTTTGCTATACAGTCAGTTCAGTTCAGTTCAGTTCAGCACTCAGTCGTGTCCGACTCTGCGACCGCATGAATCGTAGCACACCAGGCCTCCCTGTCCATCACCAACTCCCGGAGTTCACCCAGACTCACGTCCATAGAGTCAGTGATGCCATCCAGCCATCTCATCCTCTGTTGCCCCCTTCTCCTCCTGCCCCCAATCCCTCCCAGCATCAAAGTCTTTTCCAATGAGTCAACTCTTCACATGAGGTGGCCAAAGTACTGGAGTTTCAGCTTCAGCATCATTCCCTCCAAAGAAATCTCAGGGCTGATCTCCTTCAGAATGGACTGGTTGGATCTCTTTGCACTCCAAGGGACTCTCAAGAGTCTTCTCCAACACCACAGTTCAAATGCATCAATTCTTCGGCGCTTAACCTTCTTCACAATCCAACTCTCACATCCATACATGACTATGGGAAAAACCATAGCCTTGACTAGATGGACCTTAGTCGGCAAAGTAATGTTTCTGCTTTTGAATATACTATCTAGGTTGCTCATACCTTTTCTTCCAAGGAGTAAGCGTCTTTTAATTTCATGGCTGCAATCAGCATCTGCAGTGATTTTGGAGCCCAAAAAATAAAGTCTGACACTGTTTCCACTGTTTCCCCATCTATTTCCCATGGAGTGATGGGACCGGATACCATGATCTTCGTTTCTGAATGTTGAGCTTTAAGCCAACTTTTTCACTCTCCTCTTTCACTTTCAAAAAGAGGCTTTTTAGCTCCTCTTCACTTTCTGCCATAAGGGTGGTGTCATCTGCATATCTGAGGTTATTGATATTTTTCCCAGCAATCTTGATTCCAGCTTGTGCTTCATCCAGCCCAGCGTTTCTCATGATGTACTCTGCATATAAGTTAAATAAGCAGGGTGACAATATACAGCCTTGACGTACTCCTTTTCCTTTTGGCACCAGTCTGTTGTTCCATGTCCAGTTCTAACTGTTGCTTCCTGACCTGCATACAGATTTCTCAAGAGGCAGGTTAGGTGGTCTGCTATTCCCATCTCTTTCAGAATTTTCCACAATTATTGTGATCCACACAGTCAAAGGCTTTGGCATAGTCATAAAGCAGAAATAGATGCTTTTCTGGAACTATGTTGCTTTTATGATGATCCAGTAGATGTTGGCAATTTGATCTCTGGTTCCTCTGCCTTTTACAACAAGTCCCTATTAGTTACCTATTTTATATATCAGGGCTTCCCTGGTGGCTCAGCAGTAAAGTATCTACCTTCAGTGTGGGAAATGTGAGTAGGAGACAGAGTTCCAATCCTTGTGCTGGGAAGATCCCCTAGAGTAGGAAATGGCAATGTACTCCTGTATTTTTGCCTGGGAAATCTCATGGACCAAGGAGCCCTATGGGTTACAGTTCATAGCATGACAAAACAGTTGGACATGACTAGGTGACTAAATAGCAACAACAATTTTATATATAGTAGTGTGTATATGTCAGTAAAATGTGTGCAATATAGATTTTACAAAAGTGTAAAAAGTCATTGTGCAAGAAGTTAAGATCTATAAATAAGTGCAATCTGCCCAATACAAAGCATTTAAATATAGCAATATTAATATTATATTATCATGCTTACTTAAATGATATTTTAGATTTCTAGATATAAGGCATCTGCACTTTAACAAAATGCACACTGTTAATCACTTTGTTTCTTTACAGACAACAGAGTATTGGTAAACCAAATCATAAAACCAAGCCATAAAAATAATTATACATCATGATCAGGTAGAGTTTATTCCAAATATACAAGGCTGATTCAATATACAAAAATTAATTAACATAGTCCATCATACCAACAGACAAGAGAATCATACAGTCCTACAGAGAGATGCAGGAAATGCACTTGACCTATTGATTTTAAGCACTCTCAGAAATATAGGACTAGAATGGAATTTCCTGAACTGGATAAATGACATCTCAAAAATCTACAAATAACATACTTAGGGTGAGCAACTATGTACTTTCCCACTAAGATCAGGGAGAACACAAACAGTTCTCTCTCACCACTGCTATACAACATGACAGTAAAGACAATTCATAAAGAAAGGACAGTGTTTTCAACAAATAAATGGTACTGAAACAACTGGTCATCCATATACAAAATAATTAATCTAGACATATATTTTACACGTTTCACAAATTAACTCAAATGGATAATAGATATAAAAATAAAATGTAAGCCTGAGAAATTTCTGGGTGATAATATAAAGAAAATATTTCTATTTTTTCTCTAACTAACTCGTGTCCTTTTTTTGTGTAGAAAATCTGACTATAGTTCTATAGCTGGCCCTCTGTATGCAAGGCTGCATCCTCAGGACCATGTGATGCTATGGTAAGTGTTTATCCTGCAGTTCTTCAGTTGTGTTTACCTTTATCACATAGGAACCTGTTGATGTGGTGGTAAAACTTGGAGATGAGAGTATAATACAGAGTCTTATTATTAGATCTCACTTTGATCTGCAATTTTCATCAGTGTTTCTCAGAGTGGAGTCCCAGGTCTCCTTATCTTAGGTGAGAGAACAAAGCACTTGCCAACGGCTGAACAATACAATAACAAGAGCCTTAGCCATCTGCCTCTGTGGAGACAGGGACCTATTCTGCTGCAGCCCTTGACCTTCAACATCACCTGAGGGAGTTCAGGGTGGAGTGAGGCACTCTGTGCTCCAGGGAATCTGGTAGACCAGGTCTTTGGATATGATTTTCAGGAACTGATTTCATGATCCCAATCCTTGCATATCTTCATATCTAGAAAAGCACCAAATTGTTTCATGATGGTATCATCTCCTCATAACTAGCAGAAAACCTCTTGTAAAGTAAGCGCTTGAATGCACTGAACTTTCCCTTCACCAAAATCTTATGTATTACTTTCTCCCACCACCTCTTTGGAGCAGTCTCTCAGATATCTAAGGTATTTTCTCCCAAGCTACAGTCCTCATTTTGCCCCAGATAAAATTTAACTTGCAACTCTCAGGTTATGCATCATTTTTTTTATTTATTTTAATTGGAGGTTAATTACTTTACAATATTGTATTGGTTTTGCCATTTTTTAGTCAACAAAGCTAAAAGGAACTGGAGTTGTGGATTTCCCTTA
Source organism: Aepyceros melampus (assembly GCA_006408695.1). NCBI lineage: Eukaryota > Metazoa > Chordata > Mammalia > Artiodactyla > Bovidae > Aepyceros > Aepyceros melampus. Next base: position 7,676 of record SJXQ01011246.1, read on the forward strand.
CCCTGAGGTCTGTAAGGCTCTGATAAAACTCCAGTGTGTAAGGCTTTGGAAATATAATTTCCCATGAGACCATTATTGTTAAGAAGACAAGATGCTCTAGTGTATTTCAGAATAAAGAATGTCTTCTCCTCCTTGACAGAAGTGGAAACATGAGACATGAGGACATTTTTCTGAGATCTTTACTGTGAGAACCTGGTAGGGCTTCTGGGAGTAAAAAAATTCACAAATGTGTGTGTGGAGTGGGAGAAGGGAGAGGGAGCATTTTGACTGACTTCTCTTTACAAGGTTTCACTCTCAAATCTGTCCACACTCAGGCTCACACAGTTTCATCAGATACAGTTTAAGTGTTCCCATCCTGGAGCTAGTTCCTGCACAGGATTTTCCTCCTGGGCTTCTGCTCTGATAAACTGTGACTTCCATATCCAATTCTCTGTCTCTCCAATTTGGGGGCAGTTTTCTCTGCCGCCTAAATTTTCTGCTAAAAAAAAAAAAAAAAAAATATATATATATATATATATATATATATATATATTCATTTATTTACTTTGTTCTTTTGAGGACGAGAGTGATGGCTTCCAAACTTCTTACATTCTGGTTTGGAAACTTCAAGTGCTTCCCCTTTGCTTTTAAGCCAAGTCAAAATAAAACCCAACAAACAGTAAATTTCTTTGGCTCCATATTCACTCCAAACTTGCGATTTTCTACTTACTTTTCATTTTATTCATTCTCTTCTGCCTGTAGTTATCTGCAACCATATGGCTTCAATCCTCACACTAAATTCAACTGTTATTGCAAAGGTCACATTTTCCTAATTGCTAAACCTCCTACTAAGGTCTTTTAAGTCTTGAATTAGTCAACTCCTCATCCTCTCATCTCATCCTCTGCTGCCTCCTTTTCCTTTCGCCCTCAACCTTTCCCAGGATCAGAGTCTGTTCTAAAGAGTCAGGTCTTCGCATCAGGTAGCTTAAATATTGGAGCTTCACCTTCAGAGGATAGATAGCATCACTGACTCAATGGACATAAGTTGGAGAAAATTTCAGGAAATAGTGAAGGACAGGGAAGCATGGTGTGCTACAGTCCATGGGGTCACAAAGAGTCAGACACAAATTAGCAATTAAATAACAAAAACAAATTAGTCAACTTACATATATAGCATTTCAAAATATGGACTGTTTTCTTGAAATACCCTTATCTTGGTTTCCCAAATATTATTTATTTCACATGTTCTTTGTCTTTTCTCAATCCCTCTTATCAGTTCTTGGTTTTAGTTTGATTATCTCATAATTTGGCTCCAGCTCTGGATGTTTTGTTCTAAGATTTTTCTCTTTTTACTTTACACATTTGCTATAGGTGACCTCCACACCCTCCTAAAGAATTATTTACTAAAATTTCTTCATCAAAATCACAGATCAGTTCCTCCACTTGTGTTTCCAAACTCAGAGAACCATTTGCCTTAGTTGAGAATATAAAACTTATTCATTCTTTTTAAGTGTCATAAAATTTACATATATAAATAAAAGTAATGAAAATAGCTATTTTGTAAATATTTTATTTAAAATATGCATTATATACATATTTTATATTTTATTATATATGTGTCTCATAGATGTAGTTTCTCATCATTGATGCAATGCACAAAAAATATACAAAAAGCTATTATGTATTTTATTCAAATTTTTGATTGTTAAATTCACTTAAATACTTCAGATCCTCCAAATGTGCATCTATAGGCATAAATGTCATTTCTTTCTGTATATGTATTATGTAATAGAATGTATTGTCAATAACTTACATTAGTAATAACCTATGGACACAAAGAAAAGACCAGCAAAAGGTAAACTTCAGAGAAAAGTAATAAAAAAACTATATAAATGAATCTTCCAACGGTAAGTCAAAGCTCTACTATAATAAATCACAAGCTATGCACATACTCTTCATGATACAGACTTACAAGTAAAGCCCAAATTTGCCTTTGCAGAAACAACTGAAATATTAAAATCTAGTTTCTTTTTTCTGCAGGGAAAAAAATCCTTTTATAAATCTGGGAGATGTTTGTACCCAGAATACAAAATGGGACCTGAGTGCAGCATGAAACCTGATGGATTTGACAGACTTTTATCAACAAAATTTGCATTCTTTCTTCCTTAAAAAAAAAGATAATATTTTCTGACAGGTTATCTTTGAATTCCTCCTAGATTGAAATAATCTGACAGAAAGACTAACAACAGAAACAAAGTCCCTAGTAAAATACAATATTTCATCTTGAAAATATTTGTTGGAAGTGTAAATTATAAAATTAATCACGTAATTACCTGTGTTTATCCTTCTAGCAAGCCTGATGATTTAATCTTCCCTTGTGTCATTATGTTTACCTGAATGTTTTTGGGTTTTTTTCCCTCTCATCTTCATTTTAACTCAATAATAATAAAACTTGAAGATTTATGATAGACTTTTTTTCCTTAAAGAGTTTATCAACACTACAGATCCTGTGAGTCAAATTCTCCATATCATGATGCCATATTTTTTCAGGAAGCACACAAACTTTTTTAAACTATATTACAGCATTTAATATTACCTTGAAGACATTTTGAGTAGGACAGTTGGGTTTTCATGGTGAAAGGGGATAGAGAACATTGAAATCTTTCCTGCAGCAAATGAAGAATCCATTTTTAGAAGTCCACTGTTAGTGGTAGGGAAATTAGATTCAGGAAGAAGTTATTGAAATCAGGATGTTAGGAAGAGACTTTTGAAATCATAGCAGTTTAATTGGGAAACATTTAGAAATATTCTTAAAGGTCAAGAGGGAGGGGACATATGTACACCGACGGCTGATTCATGTTGATGTCTGACAGAAAACAACAAAATTTTATAAAGCAATTATCCTTCAATTAAAAAAAACAAATGACACGTGAAAAAAAATTTAAAAAAAGAAATATTCATAAAGGATAGTAATGTGGAGACTTTATAAAGTAGAATTTGGAGGTGCAAGAAGGAAAGCAATCAAGAATAATTCATGGCCTCCTTTCTAGCTGGAACATAGAGTGAGTTAAAGAGACCTAAAGGAAGATTCTAGCTGTGCCAGTTTCAGTGAAGTTAAAAACAATTTAATTTTACAAATAACTTATGTGGCTTAATATTAAATAAAAAATTAAAAACAGAATATCTAAAAACACATTTCTCCAAAGAAGACATACAGATGGCCAAGAAGCACATGAAAAGATGTTCAATATTGCTAGTTGTTAGAAGAAAGCAAGGCAAAACTACAATGAGGTATCATCTCACAGCAATAAGAATAGCCATCATCAAAAAGCTACAAACAGTAAATAATGAAGACGGTGTAGAGAAAAGGAAACTGTCCTACACGGTTGGTGGAAATATAAATTGGTACTGCCACCATAGAGAACAGCATGGAGATTCCTTAAAAAACTAAATACAGAACTACCATATGATTCAGTAGCCCCACTCCTGTGCATATATCTGGAGAAAAACACAGTTTTAAAGGATACATGTACCCCAAGGATCACTGTAGCAATACTTACAACAGCCAAGACATGGGAACAGCCTAATGTCCATCAGCCAATGACTGGATAAAGAAGATATGTTATGTACATACAATGGAACGTTACTTAGCCATTAAAAACAATGAAATAATGCATTTTCAGCTACATGGATGTATCTGGAGATCATCATGTTAAATGAAGTAAGTCAGACAGCAAAAGACAAATATCATATATCACTTACATGTAGAATCTAAAAAATGATACAAATGAATTTGTTTACAAAACATAAACAGACTCACAGACTTAGAGAACAAACTTATCATTACCAGGAGGGATAGATTGGGAGTTTGGACTTAACATGTACACAATGTGTGTTAGTCACTTAGTCGTGGCCAACTCTGCTTCCCCGTGGACTGTAGCCTGCCAGGCTCCTCCGTCTATGAAATTCTCCAGGCAAGAATACTGGAGTGGGTTGCCACTTCCTTCTCCAGGGTATCTTCCTGACCCAGGGATTGAACCCAGGTCTCCTGCATTGCAAAGTTTCCTACGATCTGAATATAGGGAAATCCCATGTACACAATGCTATGTTTAAAATAGATAACCAACAAGAACCTATTGCATAGCACATGGAACTCTGCTCGACACTCTGTCATAACCTTAAAGAATATGAAAAGGAATAGATACATATACATGTATAATGAATCACTTTGCTATATACCTAAACCTAACACATTATTCATCAACTGCCCTTTAATATAAAATAAAAATTCTCAACAGACCCTTAATTTTTTGCAACTGAAAGCTGACCTAGTAGAAAATTTTTCAGAAGATATTTAAAAAACCAAGCAAACGAAAAAATAAAGGTGAATTCATGTGACAAAGAAAATACCTATTTTGAGGAATATAGGTAAATGTTATTGTTATGGAATGGATCAGATGGCTACAATGGCAACTTATGAAACCTAGCAACTTTGGTGGACTTATGGAATACACTCCAGTATTTATCACAAGGATGTAGGTGTGTGTAGTGTGACCTGGGAGGTCTAAAAGTTGCTGTAACAGCTTGGTTTTGCCAAATATTCAGTGGCATGCTTTTAAGTTCAACAAAGCTTCATCTGGACATTGTGAAACTGCAAATTTCATAGAGCTACTCAAAACTGAAGTCAGTAAATTAACTGACTCCTAAGTGTGATTATGAGAAAATCATTTAAAAGAAAATTACCCTGAAATTTATTTTGAGTAGGCCCAACCAAGACTTTCTCAGTAGACCAGTAGAAAACTCTAATTTATTTTTTATTTTATATATATAATGAGAAATTTTATTAGGTATGATTATATGCTAATTAATATAATTATTTTATATTATACTTCATTGATAGCCTAAGAAAATTAACTATTGTGTAACCATGGCTTCAATGAATTAATGAAACATTTTATTTCAAATGCATATCGTAAAAATTTTCATTAGCATTTTCAAAAGATGTTATTCTTCCAAAGTATTTGGCTACTAACATTTGAGTACTATCATAATGGCATTGATATATTCTTTTATTTTTAATTAGATTTTTTTTAATTAAATTTTATTTTTTAGTTTGTTTTGCTTTACAATACTGTATTCGTTTTGCTATACATTGACATGAATCAGCCACGAGTGTACATGAACTCCCAATCCCGACCCCCACCTCCCCCCNCCTCTCCCACAGAGTCCAAAAGGCCGTTCTATACATCTGTGTCTCTTTTGCTGTCTTGCGTACAGGTTTATCATTACCATCATTCTATATTCCATAAATATGTGTAAGTATACTGTATTGGTGTTTTTCCTTCTGGCTCACTTCACTCTGTATAATCGGCTCCAGCGTCATCCACCTCATTAGAACTGATTCAAATGTATTCTTTTTAATAGCTGAGTAATACTCCATTGTGTATATTTTTAATTAGATTTTTATATTTATTGGCCTTCCCTTGTGGCTCAGCTGCTAAAGAATCTGCCTGCCATGCAGGAGACCTGGGTTCAATCCCTGGGTTGGGAAGATCCCCTGGAGAAGGGAAAGGCTACCCATTCCAGTATTCTGGCCTGAACTGTATAGTCCATGGGGTCACAAAGAGTTGGACATGACTGAGTGTGTTTTTTAATTTTAATTAGATTTTTATATTTATTACTTAAGCTTTATAATGAAATTATTTGTATCCATTTTCTCTAAGAATTAGTCTCTTAACAAAGAGATACTTCTCTTCCATAGATTGTATTAATAGATTTTTAATCTGTGCCTTACCTTTAAAAAAAAGTGGTTATTAAAGAAAGATGTGAGACAATATGTTTAACCACACAAATATAAAGTCCAAATCACTGAACATCAGTAAGCTGTCATTCCAGAGAATAATAAAATAAAAAAGTGAAACTCCTAAAGTAATAAAAATGTCACATATCATTAAGTTCGATGGAAGTGTAGATAAGAAGTACACAAGATCAATTTCTATTTTAGTCTCTAACCTCATTATTGATTATTAATGCACCAAATCAACATGTTTTTTGCATGCAACTTATGAGGTACTGACAATTTGAAAATACCTTAAAGGACTGGGCCTGTAGGTCTGGGGCTGTTACTGAAATAATTTTCTTACTATATATTAGCATAATTGATAAAATATTCAGAGGATTTCTGATGATCTGACTCTATTGATATTTCAGCCTCCTAAAGTTGAAGATGTGGCTTTCGTAGGACCAGGCCTGTGCTTCAGTAATTTACCTGCAGCAATCCAAATGGGATTTCACAAATCACTGGAAAGCCAGAAGGTTATTTCAGCCTTATACTGTGAATGGCTTAAGAATTTCACCTTTTCAAATAAGTAAGAAAAGCAAGGCTTGCCAACCCTTGAAAATGTTTAATGGTCCAGAGTGAATAATCTATAAGAATGGTATTTCACACTTTTTTTTTTTTTTTTTTTTTTAGTAAGCATTGAAGTTGTTGAAGGGGAAAGAAAGAGGGACACAAATTTCTAGGAGAACATGCTGCTGCTGCTGCTAAGTCATTTCAGTCATTTCTGATTCTGTGTGACCCCATAGACAGCAGCCCACCAGGCTCCCCCGTCTCTGGGATTCTCCAGGCAAGAACACTGAAGTGGGTTGCCATTTCTTTCTCCAATGCATGCATGCATGCCTAAGTCACTTCAGTTGTCTCCGATTCTGTGTGACCCCATAGATGGCAGCTCACCAGGTTCCCCATCTCTGGGATTCTCCAGGCAAGAAAACTGGAGTGGGTTGCCATTTCCTTCTCTGCTAGGAGAACATAAGAGATCTTTTTTCCAAGAAAATGACATTTATACTGGATACTAAAATACAGCTGAACAGTTCATTTTAATTATAATTCAATTTTTTCTCCTAATTTATATGTTTTTCAAAATATAAATGAGTTTATGAATTTCCATTTTTGCTTCCTCAGGAGATGGTCACTCATGGATCATGAATGCAGATTCTGGGAGTGGATTAAATGTTTCTAAAACCTGGGCTTCACAGTGATGACACCCTGTCAGGAGCAAGAACTTCTGGAAAAAGTAAGAGAACAAAGGGGTTCTACATAGGAGGAAAGACCGTATGTCAAAAAGGTGGCAAGAGTCACCTGTGGGTCATATTGAACAAATCCCTTCAATAGAAACTATAGCATACATCTTTAGCAAATTCACATCTAAAGTGGGGTTATATTTCCTAGCCAACAGAGGACAGAGTTTCATATCTGGATCTGTTGAGATGTAGACAAAAAGAGCCATGTGATAAGCACATTTTTCTGAAACTTTGGAAAGAGTAAAAGCCTCTTTATACTGAGAAATCATTGGCTTGGCACAAGTTTACCTAATTTTGAGGGAGCATAAGACTTCTAAATCACATGTTACAAATTGATTTACCTTCTTTGACATATGAGCTTCCTGGTGGCTCAGACAGTTAAAAAAAAAAAAAAATCTGCCTGCCATGCCAAAGACCTAGAATCAATCCCTGTGTCAGGAAGATCCCCTGGAGAAGGGAGCAGCAACTCACTCCAGTATTCTTGGTTGGAGAATTTAATGAACAGAGCAGACTGGCAGGCTATATAGGCCATAAGGTTGCAAAGAGTTGTACATGACTGAGAGACTAACACCTTCTTTCCTTTTCTTATCATATAAAGTTGCTATCACTGAAGTGATATCAACAGTGAATCAACAGTGCATTTCTTCATGGACTTCCAAAACACTAGACACAATCTAACCACAGCCTAAGAACTTGGGAGCAGATGATCAGATAGAAAGTCAATTTTAAAGAGTGTAATGTGTCTTAATTAAAGAGAGCAAGTCTTTATAAAGTAAATTTTCTCTTGGAATTGCATTGTAGACAAAATTACTGAATCTAGAGCTTTAAGAAATTGTAGTTCTTTCTGGAAGGGAAAAGAGGTAATAAAATAATGAGTTAGTTAATTCAAAATACATTATTGAGCACTTGGTATGTGCCAGCTACTCTTCCAGGTGGTAGGAATACATTGCTGAATGAAACTGGCAAAAATCCCTATCTGTCTAGTGGACCTTATATTAACATGGAAGGAAACAATAAAAAGTGACACCCTTAAAGCTGAGTGATCTAGGTTTCTAATAAGAGAATCTTACATCTAACATGTTTCTAAGAAGAGCATCTAACATCTACCATGTTAAATGATGCTGTGGCTCAAGTAAGACTAAAGGAGTGACATCACCATTCTTAGCTTCACAGTGGTCATGGTGACCACAAAAAGACTATTTTCAGAGGAGTTTTTAAAAAATTCTCAAGACTTAAGAAAGAAGAAAAAAGTTGAGTGATGGATAGACTAGGAAATTCTTTAGGAGCATTGCTGCAAAAGAGAGCAGATAAATAAATCAAAAGCTTGAGGGTCAATGGGGTAAAAAAAAAAAAGTATTGTTCTTGCAATAAGAGAGAAAATACGTTATTTTTATTCTGATTCATTTGGTCAAATAGAGAAGGGAAAATGGTAAAGGAAAAGAGGAGACCTACTTGAGAAATATCCTTGACTTGGTATCACAGGACAATATTCATTTATAAGTAAAGGGGATTGTCATGCACAGGAGCAGGAAGAGTTCAACTATAGTAGTAAGAGGAAAGATAGGTGGGTAGTTTGGAAAGATGGCTGAAGGAAATCCTCTTTTAGTTGTGTCTATCATCTCCTTGAAGTAGAAAGTCAGGTCATCTATTGAGAGAGATGATTGAAGAGTGATGTAACAAAATTTAGGAGAAGAGAACACTATGATAATCAATTAGAAGAGTGGCAGAGGCAATGGATTAGAGGAATAAACCCTGGTTGCCTTGCATACCAGTGATCTTGTGATGTTCCCTTCATTTCAGACTTTTTGAGAACCCATGGACTGCACCATGCCAGGTATCCCTGTCCATCCCCAACACCCAGAGCTTACTCTGACTCATGTCCATTGAGTCAGTGATGACATCCAACCATCTCATCCTCTGTCATCCCCTTCTCCTCCTGCCTTCAACCTTTCCCAGCATCAGGGTCTTTTCAAATGAGTCAGTTCTTCCCATCAGGTAGCCAAGTATTGGAGTCTCAACATCAGTCCTTCATATGATATTTAGAACTGATTTCCTTTAGGATGGACTGGTTGACTCTCCTTGCAATCCATGGGACTCTCAAGAGTCTTTTCCAACACCAGAGTTCAAAAGTATCAATTCTTCGGGGTTCAGCTTTCTTTCTAATCCAACTCTCACATCCATACATGACTACTGGAAAACCATAAAGTAATGTCTTTGCTTTTTAGTATGCTGTCTAGGTTGGTGATAGCTTTTCTTGCAAGGAGAAAGTGTCTTAATTTCATGGCTGCAGTCACAATCTGCAGTGTTTTTGGAGCCCCCCAAAATAAAGTCTCTCACTATTTCCATTGTTTCCCCATCTATTTGCCATGAAGTGATGGGGCCAGATGCCATAATCTTAGCTTTCTGAATGTTGAGTTCTCAGCCAGCTTTTTCACTTTCCCCTTTCACTTCCATCAAGAGGCTCTTTAGTTCTTTTTTTGCTTTCTGCCATAAGGGTGGGGCCATCTGCATATCTGAGGTTATTGATATTTGTCTAGGCAATCTTGATTCTAGCTTGTGCTTCATCCAGCCTGGCATTTTGTATGATGTACTTGGCTATAAGTTAAACAAGCAGGATGACAATATACAGCCTTGATGTACTCCTTTCCTGATTAGGAACCAGTCTGTTGTTCTATGTCCAGTTGTAACTGTTGCTTCCTGACCTGCATACAGATTTCTCAGGAGGCAGATCAGGTGGTCTGTTATTCCCATCTTTTCAAGAATTTTCCACAGTTTATTGTAATCCACATAGTCAAAGGCTTTGGAAGATTCAATAAAGCAGAAGTTGATGTTTTTCAGGAACTCTGTTGCTTTTTTAATGACCCATCGGATGTTTGCAATTTGATCTCTGGCTTACAAGATGGCAGAGTAGAAGGACGTGAGCTCATCTCCCCCTGCAAGAACTCCAAAATTACAACTTGGTGCTGAATATCCAACAGGAGAATGTTGGATCATACCAAAAAAAAAAAGATACCCCATGTCCACAGGCAAAGGGGAAGCCCCAGCAAGATGGTAGGAAGGTGAAATTGCATTTAGAACCATAGCCCATATCTGCCAGTGATGTTTAGAAGGCTCAAACAAATCTTGTGTCCACCAGGACCCAGAGACTCCACAGAAACTGAGCCAGAACTGTGCTTCAGTGTCCTCTGGAGGTACAAGTCAGCAGTGACCTGCTGCAGGATCAGGGGCTCTGGGTGCAGCATACCTGGGTATGGCATAAGGCCTCTCAGAGGAGGTCACCATTAAGCCTACTATAGAGTCACCAGAACTTACACAGGACTGGGAAACAGACTCTTGGAGGGCACAAACAAACAAATAAACTTTGTGTGCACTAGGACCCAGAAGAAAGGACCAGTGACCCCACAAGAGACTGACCTAAACTTGCCTGTGGGTGTCCAGGAGTCTCTGATGAAGGTGTTGATCAGTAGTGGCCTGCTGCAGGGTCATGGGCACTGAGTACAGCAGTGCATGTATGGGACCTTTTGAAGAAGGTCACCATTATCTTCATTACCTCCACCATACTTTGGCCTTAGGTCAAACAACAGGGAGGGAACACAGCTCTGCCCATCAGAACAAGATCCAGGTTTCCCCTCAGTCAGTCTCTCCCATCAGGAAGATTCCATAAGCCTCTTATCCTTATATATCAGAGTGAAGACAGAATGAAAAGCACAATCACAGAAAACTAACCAAACTGATCACATGGATCACAGCCTTGTGTAACTCAATGGAACCTGTGTAGGGCCACCCAAGACAGATGGGTCATGGCGGAGAGTTCTGACAAAACGTGGTCCACTGGAGAAGGGAATGGCAAACCATGTCAGTAGTCTTGCATTGAGAATCCCACGAACAGTATGTTAATGGTGACCTATTTAAATAGAAAAAACTCTGATTTTTAAAAAAATTATTCTTTAGCCACACAGCTGCATGGACACAGTTGTGGGCTAGGCAGAATACTGGATTTATCCAAATTTGTTATTTGGTTAAGGGTGTGTACATTTGAATGGATTTGACTTAATATGTGGCAGCCTGTCAAGCATGAGTGAATTTCTGTTGAAAGCAAAGAAACCAGAGATATTTGTGGGAACTAGAGAAAGTATTTTGAGTAGCGGTTACTATACAGTGCTGAAATGTTGCCAACTAACCAGGAACTGGACGAAGAGAAATGAATGAGCGTAACGGTATGATAGGAATTATATATGATCTCAAATCAGTAAATTAGGGTAGAATTTGTGACAGCATCTAAGTGGGTATATGGTAATTTAGATAGAAGCCAATGTATTATTAATCTCAGGATCTTTTGTTAAAAGGAATATAAAAACATACTTATTCCATGGATCATAGAGGCAATATGTCAGTCATCCAAGCAATTTTCAAAACTAGCCTAGGAGTGGTTAATTAGAAATATTTATGGAAAAGCAACACAAAAAACATGATTCCCTCATCTCTCCTTTCCAACAATGGTTGTCCTTAGTGAAGAAGAAATTTAAAGTAGAAGAAGAATTAATTTTTTCTACCCTTGATGATTGCAGCACATGCTTAAGGGGCTATGTATGCTGGAAGAACAAGCTTAATATGATGATTAAAGGTGATGCAGGTGCCAGTGAGTCACATGAGGGAAAAAAATAATCCAGATTCTTTCAAGAAATGTCATCCAGACAAAATTTGGAATTCAGATTAAATAAGCTTTTTAATACATTGTTTTTTGTATAAGAATGTGAGTTATCATAAAAATAACTCAGTGTTATTACTTGTCTATGTCAAGAAGATCATATATTTACAGGGTAGATTCCAGAAAAGATCAAGGGAATAATTGCAATTTACTGAGGATAGTATTTGGTTTTGCTGCAGCAAGAACAACAGTAATGCTTTTACAGGTGATGCCACTGAGATCAAGAAAGAAAACAAATTATAGGGTCACATAGTAAGTGGATGTGTCTGAATTAATTCTCACCATGTAGAGTTTGCCCTCTTGAGTTACGAAGGGAGAAAATATTAACCTGGTCCCTCAGAATGTACTGTCTACATAAGGAAGGATTGAAGTGCAGAGTGAATCTGACCTCTCTGTATAAAGGTGCACGAGTACTGACTTCCCTCCTTCAGAAGTCATGGGTTCTGGGGAGGGATGATAACAAGGTCAGGCTCCCACCTGAAGATGCTGCTGCGCAGCCAGATAGGAGTCTCAGACACTTTACAGGGCCTATCTAGGAAAATGAAAGAATTACAACAGACATCTTAAACTCAGAACTCATTCTGACTGCCAACCAACCTTTAATAATGATACTGCTTTGTGTATTTGACTCTGCACATTTCATAATTACTCAAATATTTCTAAATGCTTCTTGTGATGCAGAAGAAGTACTTAGTGGTTGTGCTAATATATGTGAACAAATGATAGGAATTAGTGCTCCAGAAAAAAAAAAAGTAGAGCATTTCAATTTATGAAAGATTCAAGGTCAAGACAAGACATGATCTCAAGAAAATGAAGGAAGAGAAAGTTTTTCCTAATTCTCAGGGGGAAATTATCTAGTTTTTACAGGGATAAAAGATAAGCAGGATGAATGAACTTTAACATTGAATTGTCTGGATTGTATTAATAAAAAAATAGTGTAGAATTTTTTTCTTACTTCCTGCTCCTCGCAGTATGCAGTAGAGCGCAATTCCTACTAAAATCCCAACAGTATTCTTTGTAGATGTATCTAATTTAGTTACTTATTTAAAAGAAAAATCAAGGAAACCAAAACAATTTTCAAAAAGAAAAAATAGAAAGAATTATGCTATCTGATTTTAAGACTTAACATATAGCTAAGTTAAAAAAGAAAGAAAGAAAATGTACTATTGGCATGGTTAAGGACACATGAATTAAAGGAACAGAACCAAGACACCAGAAACTGATGCACTCAGAAACAGTCAACTAATTTTAGACAAGTCTGTCAAAGCAAATAAGTGGAATAGAAATAATCTTATCAACAAATGATATTGGATAATTATAAACTCAACCTAAATTTCACATCTTATTCAAAGCTTACTCAACAAAGACTGCAAGACTACACAATGTTAGAATGATAGACTCTTCAACAAATGTCTCGGGAAAACTGTATAGCTATGTGGAAATGAAATTAGATTATTGTTTAACATGATAAACAAATATAAGCTCAAAATAGATTGAAGACTTAAATGTGAGACCACATACTGTAAACCTCCTACAAGAAAATATAGGCAGATCACTCTCTGACATAAATCATACCAAAATCTTTTTTGCCTCCCAGAAAAATGGAAATAAAAACAAGAATAAACAAATAAGACCTCAGTTCAGTTCAGTTCAGTCACTCAATGATGTCTGACTCTTTGCAACCCCAAGATTTGCAGCACACCAGGCCTCCCTGTCCATCACCAACACCTGGAGTTCACTGAAACTCATGCCCATCGAGTCAGTGATGCCATCCACCCATCTCATCCTCTGTCATCCCCTTCTCCTCCTGCCCCCAATCCCTCCCAGCATCAGAGTCTTTTCCAATGAGTCAACTCTTCACATGAGTACTGGAGTTCTGGCCAAAGTACTGGAGTTTCAGCTTTATCATCAGTCCTTCCAAAGAACACCCAGGGCTGATCTCCTTTAGAATGGACTGGTTGGATCTCCTTGCAGTCCGAGGGACTCACAAGAGTCTTCTCCAACACCACAGTTGAAAAGCATCAATTCTTCAGCACTCAGCTTTCTTCACAGTCCAACTCTCACATCTATACATGGCTACTAGATAAACCATAGCTTTGACCATCACCTTGATTAGGACCTTTGTTGGCAAAGTAATGTCCCTGCTTTTGAATATGCTATCTAGGTTGGTCATAAATTTCCTTCCAAAGAGTAAGTGTCTTTTAATTTCATGGCTGACAGAATGTGGTCCACTGGAGAAGGGAATGGCAAACCACTTCAGTATTCTTGCCTTGAGAACCCCATGAACAGTATGAAAAGGCAAAATGACAGAAGGAACTCCCCAGGTTGGTAGGTGCCCAATATGCTACTGGAGATCAGTGGAGAAATAACTCCAGAAAGAATGAAGGGATGGAGCCAAAGCACAAACAACATCCAGTTGTGGATGGACTGGTGATAGAGCAAGGTCCGATGGTGTAAAGAGCAATATTGCATAGGAACCTGGATTGTTAGGTCCATGAATCAAGGTAAATTGAAAGTAGTCAAACAGGAGATGTCAAGAGTGAACGTTAACATCCTCAGAATCAGCAAACTAAAATGGACCGGAATGGGTGAATTTAACTCAGATGGCCATTATATCTACTACTGAGCTAATTTGCTTTTTACCTAAAACCATCACAACACTGCTAATCAGCTATTTGTTGTTGTTGTTGTTTAGTTGCTACATCCTATACAAGTTTTTGTGACCCCACGGACTGCAGCCCACAAGGCTCCTCTTTTCGTGGGGTTTCCCAGGCAAGAGTATACTGAAGTGGGTTGTCATTTCCTTCTCTAGGGAATCTTCCTGAACCAGAGTTCAAACTCATGTCTCCTGCATTGGCAGGTGATTCTTTACCACTGAGTCATCCAGAAAGCCCATGCAAATAAAAAGTCTAATAAAAAACGTTAAAAGAAAAGTAAAAACAACAACAACAACAAAGGAAAACAAACCTTAACCAACTGCATAACAGACTTAAATGTAAAATGAAACAAAAATTAGAAGTGTAAGAAAAAAACTTCGGTACCTAAGGTAAAGTTAAAAAACAAAACAAAACAAAAAACACCTCTTACTCAAGGCCCCCAAAGCATGACCAATAAAAACTTACACACATATATGTAATTTAGAATGATGGTAATGATAAACCTATATGCAAGACAGCAAAAGAGACACAGATGTATAGAACGACCTTTTGGACTCTGTGGGAGAGGGAGAGGGTGGGATGGGTTGGCAGAGTGGCAGTGTAACATGTATGATATCATAAGTGAAATGAATCGCCAGTCCAGGTTTGATGCAGGATGCAGGATGCAGGATGCTTGGGACTGATGCACAGGGATAATCCAGAGAGAGGGTATGGGACGAGAGGGGAGAGGTGGGGGTCGGGATTGGGAGTTCGTGTGCACTTGTGGCTGATTCATGTTGATGTGTGGCAAAACGAATACAGTATGTAAAGCAAGACAAACTAAAAAATAAAAATTAATTAAAAAAAAGAAATGTAGTTGATAAAATGTTTTATTTTTCATTATATGTCTTTTTACAATACACATTCAGTATTATATTTTACTCCTGTGTTATCTTCAGTAATTTAAAGGGGAAATTTAAGTGAAATTATATCAAAGGTCTCAAAATAAAAATTCAAAAGTAAAAATGAATCTTTTTTTTTTTCTTAAACAAATGGAAAGGAAGACAGAATCACACATATGATAACACACAGTAATGAGCTCTCAAGCTCTCACTCTGTTTGTGTCATTGACCAAAGCTGCCACTCAATTGTGCCTCCTCAGACACATAATTGCAGTAATTCTCTAGCAAATCCTGATGAGGAAGTTATCTTTACCCAGAGCTCTAGTGAGCATTTTAAAATTAAAGCAGACATTATGTTTCAGTTTTCACTTCTCCAATAATTACCATTCTGTATCTGCACTTCAAGTAACAGGTAAACAAGGTTAATTTATGAAGACATAAAGAATCTTTCTGAAGTATTCTTTTCCACTGATAATAACTATCTAAAGGACAAGCATGCATGCTTAGTTGCTCAATTGTGTCTGACTCTTTGCAAATGCAGGAACTGTAGTCTGCTAGGAACCTCTGTCCATGAGATTATCCAGGCAAGAATACTGGAGTGGGTTGCCATTTCCTCCTCCAAGGAATCTTCCCCATCCAGGGATCAAACTTGAGTCTCCTGTGTCTCCTGTATTGGCAGGCAGATTCTTTACCACTGCGCTACCTGGGAAGCTGTACTATGTATACAATTGTAGTTCTTTTTATAACCACTAGCAATGGTCCACTTTCGATTCTCTCTCTAATGATAGTTTCTTTTTATATAAACTTAATTTTATTTGTATCTCTGTGCCTTTTCTCATGCCATTGCCTATAAGGACATTTCAATAATCCAAGTTATCACCTTTCAAGTACTCTATTAATCAGTATTGCTTTAAATATCAGGTTATGTAAAATGTTGATCTGTGTTCCATAGATCTGTATTGCTCACAATATTATATGGAAATAAACCCCTTTGTGTGTTTGAATTTGAATTTCATAGACATTGCAAATTATTACATTCTATACTTTTTATATTTTATCTTCAACAGTCTGGCTACCTTAGGAAAACTGCAAGCAATAAATTGATATATTTGAAAATAATCCTGGGAAGATAAGCAAGAACATAAAACTGAGACTTAGAATTTCAAATTATGGAATTCCTCAGATGTTAAATAAACATCCTCTTTTCTTATACCTATTTCTGTATTTTAATTATCTAGACTTTGGAATAAAATGTGAAGCAAAGTAAACTTTATGAAAATTCAGTTCTATGTTGAACAGACCTATGCTCAAGTGAAAATGTGAAATTATAAATATATTGTTTCAGAAACAATTTAAAAGTACCCTAATTGTTCACTGAAGCACTGTTTTCAATAACCAGAACATGAAAGCAGCAAAAATGGCCATTGACAGATGAATGGATAAAGATGTACATGTTATATATGATGGCATACTCAGTTCAGTTCATTTCAGTCGCTCAGTCATGTCCAACTCTTTGCGACCCCATGAATTGCAGCATGCCAGGCCTCCCTGTCCATCACCATCTCCCAGAGTTCACTCACACTCACGTTCATCGAGTCCGTGATGCCATCCAGCCATCTCATCCTCTGTCGTCCCCTTCTCCTCCTGCCCCCAATCCTTCCCAGCATCAGAGTCTTTTCCAATGAGTCAACTCTTCACATGAAAAATTACTAAGCCATAAAAAAGAACAAAATAATGTCATTTGCAGTGATATGGAGGGTTCTAGAGATTGTCATACTGAGTGAAATAAGTCAGACAGAGAAAAGTAAATGTGATATGATATCACATATATGTAGAATCTAAAAATATGGTACAAATGAACTTTTTTATAAAACAGAAAGAGATTCACAGGTATAGAAAGCAAATATGGTTACCAAGGGGGAAAGTAGGATGGAGGGATAAATTGGGAGATTGGGATTGACTTACAACACTGCTATATATAAAATTGACACTAATAAGAACCTACTCTATAGTACAGGGAACTCTGTTCAATACTCTGTAATGACCTATATGGGAAAAGTTATCTTTAAAAAGTGGATATATGTATATATATATATATAATTGATTCACTTTGTTGTACAGCAGAAACTTACACAACATTGTAAATCAATTATACTCCAATAAAAATTAATAAGGAAAATTATATAATCTGACCTTCTACTGATTCTTTGAATGATATAGTTGCCTTTAGGAAATATGTGCAAGTAAAATAACTCTCTAGGGATACATTAGAAAATGAAAACTGAAAAAAGAAATCTGATAACACACATAGACAGACAGACAGACACACACACACACACACTTCATATAAATATGACAGAATGTATGAGAATTTCATTCAAATAATATTAGATTTATTTTTAACGTAAAAATATGCTAGCAGTTTGTGTTTGATGTCAGTGAATATGGTGGAGTAGGTAGTTCCAAAGGGGTTGTTCCTCTATAGAGTCAAAGTGAATGAAAACTGTCAGACTTACTTTTTTTTTTTAACTCTTAATTTAAAAAATAGTCAAAGGCTTATTTTTGTTGTTTAGTCACAAATTCATGTCTGACTCTTTTGCAACCCTGTGGACTATAGCCCACCAGGCTCCTCTGTCCATGAGATTTCCCAGGCAAGAATACTGGAGTGGGTTGCCATTTCCTTCTCCAGGGGATCTTTCTGACTGAAGGATCAAACCTGCCTCTCCAGTTGCAGGCAGATTCTTCACCACTGAGCCACCAGGGAAGCCATAAAGGCTTATAGCAGCCAAGTAAACACCTAATCAACTTAAAAATAGTTGGGGAGTTTTGAAGCACTTGCCTTTGTCCTACCTCCCTCCTGTCTCCAAGATGGTCTTAAAGGACAACGAATATTCCAGTTTGGCATTCTGCTCCCTTGTTCTGGAGGAAGGAAAACTGATCTTGTTCTTAAATAATTATTTTTATCTATTTCAGTCTAACGCTCACTTGAGGCCTGATGAAAGCATGCACCTCTGGTTCACCTAATCGAGAACTTTCTCAGGGCAGAAAAGTGGCTACACAGAGAGCATTTCTCAAAAACCATGGAAAGCAAGTAAGGAACCCACTGCTGCCTAGAGCACATGATTGCAATTTAAGGGATGATGAAAAACTGCCAAAAGCCTGAGAGAAAAATTTGTGGAGAAAGGGTCTTTGAAGAATTATGGAACTGAAAATCTCACAGGAGTATTGCAGAATATAGGAAGCCATGTGCATGCCCAGGGGAAGGTTTTGTTAAAAACAAAACAACAACAACAACAAAAAAAAGAACCTGGGAAGGCCCTAAACTTTTACATCAGGCTGATCTTTAGGCTCTGCACAAACAGGAAGTGAAGACTGAGCAAGATCTGTAACTAGCCATCTAAGTGTTAAAGGAATGTTGCAACACAGATCCAATGTGCAAAGACTGAAAGAATTTGGGGTTTTATTTTTGTCTCTAAACATTCAAAGGCACCTGTCAAATCAGAAGATAAAAGAAGAGAGGTTGCAGCCCACACATATCAGTGAATACATTCTTTCCAATCATAGACTAGAAAACTCACTAAAAATCCAACCAATTACAAAGCAGAAAAAGCAAGAACAAAAAAATTTTAAGGTGGCAGAAGAATCTAATCTACAAAATTAACAAGTCATACTATTTAAAATGTTCAGGTTTCAACAAAAAATAATGAAGCAATTAAAAAAAAAAAAAGTATGCCCCACACATAGGAAATTTAACCAAAATTGTCTCTGTGGAAGAATAGACATTGAACTTACTGGAAACAGACTCTAAGACTCTACTATGTTACAGTTACAGACGTAAATGAACTATGCACATAGCTAAAAGATATCATGCAATTAATGCCTCAGGAGTCATATGATATCAATAAAGATACAGAAACTATAAAAAATGAACTGAAGCAAAATTCTGGAGCTATAAAGAATAAAATGTAGAAATTGGTGGCATAGGTTTTTCTCTCTAAAAAGTAATAGTAACAAAAAGTATCAGAATATTTTGTTTAACTCTTGAAAAAAGTAAAAGGCTTATAGTAATCAAATAAATATCAAATCAAGAAGGAAATTTAAAAGTAGTTGGAGCACTTTGAAATATTATTTAGTAAAATAAATAAAAATCACCAGAGAATTTCAACAAGAATTTTAAGGAACACAAAAATGTATATATAAGAGAGATCAATTGAAGCTATCCAGTCATAGGAGCAGAAAGAAAAATTAATAGAGATTAAAAAAAGAAAGAAAGAAAAAGTTGAGATGTATGGTGAAACACACACACACACACACACACACACAGCAATAAAAGGCCTGTAAGACATCATCAAATTTACTGATGTATACAGAGTAGGAGTCTCAGTAGGAGAGGAGAAACTGACAGAGTATGTGAAGATACAATAGCTGAAAACTTCCCAAATGTGATCGAAGACATGATTTTACACAAAGAGGATTTGTGATGAACACCAGGAAAAATGAATAAAACAGTATCCACAATGAGATACACAATTTCAACTGTCTAAAGAAAAAGAGAGCACCCTGAAATCAAAAGAAGAGAAGCTACTTATTTATTATTAAAAAACTGTTTCTAATATTGTGTAAATTTCTTAGCAAAAATGATGGAGCCAAGAACATTGTGGGGTGGCATTCCTAAACTGTGGAAAAACAACAATAACAACAAAATAACTGACTCAATTCCACATCTGATGAACAAAATTTAAAAAATCAACAAGAATTTAAAGCAGTTTATGGCATATGGAACTATACTCAATATATATATATATATATATATATATATATATTGGCTTCCTTGGTAGCTCAGACAGTAAAGCGTCTGCCTACAATGCAGGAAACCTGGGTTCAGGCCCTGGGTCAGGAAGATCCTCTGGAGAAGGAAATGGCAATTCACTCCAGTATTCATGCCTGGAAAATCCCATGGACCGAGGAGCCTGGTGGGCTACAATCCATGGGGTTGCAAGTGAGTTGGGCACAACTGAGCAACTTCACTTCACTTCATATATATATATATATATATATATATATTGGCTTCCTTGGTAGCTCAGACAGTAAAGCGTCTGCCTACAATGCAGGAAACCTGGGTTCAGGCCCTGGGTCAGGAAGATCCTCTGGAGAAGGAAATGGCAATTCACTCCAGTATTCATGCCTGGAAAATCCCATGGACCGAGGAGCCTGGTGGGCTACAATCCATGGGGTTGCAAGTGAGTTGGGCACAACTGAGCAACTTCACTTCACTTCATATATATATATATATATATATATATGTATACATACATATATATATATATATATATATCAGTTTGATTCAGTCACTCAGTTATGTCTGACTCTGTGTGACTCCATGGACTGCAGCAGGCCAGGATTCCCTGTGCAATACCAACTCCCGGAGTTGCTCAAACTCATTCCCATATAGTTGGTGATGCCATCCAGTCATCTCATCCTCCGTCACTCCCTTCTCCTCGTGCCTTCAATCTTTCCCAGCATTAGGATCTTTTTCAGAGTCAGCTCTTCTCATCAGGTAGCCAAAGTATTGTAGATTCACCTTCAGCATCAATCCTTACAAAGAATATTCAGGACTGATTTCCTTTAGAATTAACTAGCTTGATCTCCTTGCAGTCCAAGAGACTCTCAAGAGTCTTCTCCAACATCACAGTTCAAAGCATCAGTTCTTCGGTATTCAGCTTTTGTTATGGTCCAACTCGCACATCCAAACATGATTACTGGAAAAACCATAGCTTTGACTAGATGGACCTTTGTTGGCAAAGTGATGTCTCTATTTTTAATAGGCTGTCTAGGTTTGTCATAGCTTTTCTTCCAAGGAGCAAGAAGGAATCTTTTAATTTCATGGCTTTAGTCACTATCTGCAGTGATTTTGGAGCCCAAGAAAATAAAATCTGTCACTGTTTCCCCATCTATTTGTCATAAAGTGATGGTACCGGATGCCAGATTTTTGTTTTTTGACTGTCAAGTTTTAAGCCAGCTTTTCCACTCTCCTCTTTCACTTTCATCAAGAGGCTCTTTAGTTCTTCCTCACTTTCTGTCATAAGGGTGGTGTCATATCTGCATATCTGAGGTTATTGATATTTCTCCCAGCAATCTTGATTCCAGCTTGTGCTACATCCAGCCCAGTATTTTGCATGATGTACTCTGTGTATAGTTAAATAAATGGGGTGACATACTTCTTTCCCAATTTTGAACTAGTCTGTTGTTCCATGTCCAATTCTAACTGTTGCTTCTTGATCTGCATACAGATTTCTCAGGAGGCAGGCAAGGTGGTCTGGTATTCCTATCTCTTGAAGAATTTTCCACAGTTTGTTGTGATCCATGCAATCAAAGGCTTTGGCATAGTCAATAAAGCAGAAATAAATGTTTTTTTTTTCTGGAACTCTCTTGCTTTGTCTATGATCTAACAGATGTTGATGATTGATTTCTGGTTCCTCTGCCTTTTCTAAATCCAGCTTGAACATCTGGAAGTTCTCAGTTCATGAACTGTTGAAGTCTCGCTTGGAGAATTTTGAGACTAGTTTCTTAGCTAGTAAGATGAGTGCAATTGTGTGGTAGTTTAAACATTCTTTGGCATTGCCTGTCTTTGGAGCTGAAATGAAAACTGACCTTTTCCAGTCCTGCGGCCACTGCTGAGTTTTCCAAATTTGCTGGCATATTGAGTGCAGCCCTTTCATAGCATCATCTTTTAATACTTGAAATAGCTCAGCTCAAATTCCATCACCTCCACTAGCTTACTTCCTAAAGCCCAGCTGACTTCTGACTCCAGGATTTCTGGCTGTAGGTGAGTGATCACACCATCATGGCTATCTGGGTCATTAAGATCTTTTTGTACAATTCTATGTTCTTGCCACCTCTTCTTAATATTTTCTGCTTCTGTTTGGTCCATACCATTTCTGTCCTTTATTGTGCCCATCTTTGCATGAAATGTTCCCTTGGTATCTGAATTTTCTTGAGAGATCTCACTCTTTCCCATTCTATTGTTTCCCTCTGTTTCTTTACATTGATCACTGAGGAACTGATCTTTCTTCTCTCTCCTTGTTGTTCTTTGAAACTCTACATTCAGATGGGTATATCTTTCCTTTTATCCTTTACCTTTACTCTCTCTTCTTTTCTCCACTTTTTGTAAGCCTTCCTCAGGCATCACATCAATTAAAAAAAAAATCCAGATAACAAAAGTTCAAAGAATTAGTTGTTTGTAGACCTATCATATAAAAATGCAAAAGGGAGCCTTTAGGGCATAAAGTACACTTTACAGTAACTTGAAGCCATACAAAGAAATAAAGAATACTGGCAGAGAAAATTACATAACTAAGTCCAAAATCAATCATTATAATATTTCTTGTTTAAAATCTCTCCACTTGCACTTATATGATTTAAAGGACCAATGGATAAAATAGATATAAACTTATTTTAATGAGCATATAATGTATAAATATGTAATTCATGATGACAAAAAAAAGTCAAGAATCATTAATCTGTATAAGAGTTCAGTTTTCATATACCATTGAAGTCAGGGTGCTATTAAACCAAATAATTTATTATAAATGTAAGAAGCTAATTGTAAACTCTAACATAGCCACTAGAAAATATTTTAATATTTTTAATATAGATATGAAAGGAAATAAAAAATAAAATTGTATACTACAAAAATAAACACAAAAGGAGAAAATAATTAAGGAATTTGAAAGCAACAAATTATATGATATATATAGAAAACCAATAGCAATATGGCAGAAGTATTTCCATATCAGTGATTAAATGTAAAGGATAAAAATCTCCAATATAAGGCAGAGATTATTGAAATGAATTAAAAAACAAAATAGTCTGCATGGCCTGACTATTAGCTGTGTTCAAAGGACCCATATTTTATTTAAAGACACAAAATAAGTGGAAAGTGAAAGGTTGAAAAATAATATTACATACAAATATTAATTAAATGAGAGCCAGACAGGCTATACCAGTATCATAAGAAATAGAATTTAATCAAATAATACTACAAGGGACAAAGAAGGACAGCATACATTGATAAAAGTGTCAACTTATCAAAAAGATATGACAAATATATATGTATCTAATAACAAAGAGAGGCTCAATAATTGCAACTTTTGAGTTTTGAATTTTGAAATTCCCTTCAGTCAATGCTTTATATTTTATCCATATCAATTGATTGAAAATATAAATATTTTTGAAAGAAAAAATAAACATTTTTTCTGTTACATTTCTTAGTATTTTAAATATGAGCAAACCAAATCAAGTAAAAGTGCTGCAGCTGAACATTTTGTAGAGAGTGTGCCCAAAACAAAAATTTATATGCTGAAGCCCTATCCCCCATTATGACTGTATTTGGACATAATGCCTTGAAGGTAGTAAAGTGAAAAGAGGTCAAAGAGTGGAGCCCCTAATCTAATAGCATTGGTGTCATATAAGAAGAGGGAGAGAGACACCACAGGCACACACAGAGCAAAGGCTATATGTCAATACAGTAAAAAGGGTCTTTAAGCCAAGGGGAGAGGTTGTATCAGAAATCAATATTGCCAGCACTTCAATCTTAGATTTTCAGCTTCCAGAATTATGAGAAAATACATTTCTCTTGTGTCCATGGGATTTTCCAGGCAAGAGTACTGGAAAATCCCATGGATGGAGGAGCCTGGTAGGCTGCAGTCCATGGGGTCGCTAAGAGTCAGACACGACTGAGCGACTTCACTTTCACTTTTCACTTTCCTGCATTGGAGAAGGAAATGGCAACCCACTCCAGTGTTCTTGCCTGGAGAATCCCAGGGACAAGGGAGCCTGATGGGCTACCGTCTATGCGGTCGCACAGAGTCGGACAGGACTGAAGCGACTTAGCAGCAGCAGCAGTAGCAGCAAGTCAGTCTGTGGCATTTGTATGCATTTTTTCTGTAGTCCTGGTATGGATAATATGTATATCTTTATGGTTAATATCTATGCCATACATAAATTCCTTATTAATATAATTAAAAATTTTTAACAGGTTGGTTGGTTGATTAATCAAGTGAAATTTTGTGTAAATTTTTTTCATGAAAGTTTCAATCCAAGTGTATAGCTTTTACTCATTGGAATTATGAACAGTATTAACATCAAATTTATTCCATTGTAAAGAAAACATGAATATAGGTCATAATTCTCTTGTGGCCATCTGAAATCTGCTTGCTAATATTTTGTAAGACAATATCTATATTTGTAAATATGACTTAGCTTAATTATTTTAGAGTTATTCAGCTTAGAATTAAGATTGCTTAAAATTAATGCTGCAAAGAACAATATGGCATAGGAACCTGAAATGTTAGGTCCATGAATCAAGATATATTGGAAATGGTCAAACAAGAGATGGTGAGAGTGAACATCAACATTTTAGGAATCAGTGAAGCAAAATGGACTGGAATGGACAAATTTAGTTGAGATAAACATTATATCTATTACAATGGGCAAGAATCCCTTAGAAGAAATAGAGCAGCCCTCATAGGCAACAAAAGAGTTCAAAGTGCAGAACTTGGCTGCAATCACAAAAATTACAGAATGATCTCTGTTCACTTCCAAAGCAGACTATTCAATATCACAGTAAGCCAAGTCTATGGCAAAACCATGAATGCCAAAGAAGCTGAATTTGAATGGTTCTATGATGACCTACATGATCTTCTATAACTAAAACCAAAAATAAGATGTCCTTTTCATCATTGGGGCCTGGAATGCAAAAGTAGAAATTCAAGGCATACCTGATGTAACAGGCATGTTTGGCCTTGGAGTACAAAATTAAGCAGGTCAAAGGCTAACAGAATTTTGCCAAGAGAATGCACTGGTCACAGCAAGCATCCTCTTCCCACAACATAAGAGACAACTCTATACATGGACATCACCAGATGGTCAAAAACAAAACCAGACTGATTATATTCTTTGCAGTCAAAGATGGAGAAGCTCCATACTGTCAGCACAAACAAGACCTGGGGCTGACTCTGACTCAAATCATGAACTCCTTACTGCAAGTTTCAGACTTAAATTGAAGAAAGTAGGAAAAACACTAGACTATTCATGTATGACCTAAATCAAATCCTTTGGCGATCACACAGTGGAAGTGATAAACAGATTCAAGGGATTAGATCTGATAGACAGAGTGCCTGAAGACCTATGGATGCAAAGTCAAGTGGGCCTTAGGAAACATCATTATGAACAAAGGTATTTTGGTAGCTAAATGTTGGAAATAGATGCCAGAGGCCCATTTGTTTTCTGGAGACCATGTTTCAAGGCATCACAGTAACAGAGGTTGAAACAATCTTAGGGTGTTTAGGGTCTCTGGTACCTAGAGCTCTTGGTTTGTAGATATTATTTCCAAAAGTTAATGTGAATTAAAGAAAAGACCCTTTTTCTACATTAATGCTATAACTCTTGGTACCAACTACAGGCACCAAAAAAAAAAAAAACCCTTTATTTTCTATATCTTGGACTTCTTCCAAGTGCATTTACACTTTCACAAAACTTCTAGAATACAATAAACATCAATGAATATAGCAAATTAAAAAAATGTGCCTCTAGAAACAATCTAGCATACAAACAGGTTTTTCGACCTTAAAAGTCAACTCGCCTCCCCTAAATCAGCTCAAAATCTTATGATAAGTTATAAAAATTTAGGTTGTATGAGACTTTAATCATCTCCTAGTTTTTAGATTTTCCTATAGAGTTGAGTCTAATATCAGTCAATCAGTTTGAACTATGCAGAATCAGTCATTTTATCACATCAGAAGAGTCCAGACTTGCAAGCTTAGTTTTGTATACCACTGACCAAATGAGAGACCATAAAGTAACTTAAGGCCATACCATTTAAGATATTTACTACCATACCACAGTACATATTTTCACGTTATTTAAGATACTTATTACTATACCACAGTTACATATTTTCATGTTAAAGAATAAAAAGGGTTAAGTAAGTCCCAGGCAGGCTCTATGATGGGTAGTAAACTAGAATTAAGACCACCTTGAAAAGAGTCCAAGTCTTTAAACCACCATTTTTTAAAGTTTATCAACACCAAGGAGAGACCAGACTGTGTCAGGTTTACTACAAGCAGAGTACATTCCAATATGTCTTGCAGCAAATTTTGAGAAGAGCTGCACAGAGTTCAAGTTGTAAACCATAATCTTACACCTGTATCTTTTAATAATCATGGATTAACTGTAACGAGGAAAGATTGTCTACTTAAACCACTAGGTAGGTTTTCTTACTCCTTGAATGTTAATCACATTTCAACCTTTTCTTTTACCCAGACTACATCCAATAACTTCGGCTAATTTTTTTTTTCTTTACTATGTTACAGTATTTTATAATAAATGGTCAAGGAACACTTACATGAACACCTGAAATTAGCAGTAGAAACTAATAGAGAAGGGATAGAATGCTTCCAAAGTTTACCATGAATCATCTTACATGACACCACTTGGTTAGGAACTTACACAATAGCAAGATTTTCAATACTGTTAAAATATTGATGTATTTTACAAAAAGAGTTATTACAAAAAGTCAGTAATTGAGAAGGCATAACACTATTTTGAGAATGAGGGAATAAAGCAGTGGTCAAAGATACTTATATATGTCAACACATTAACCATTTAATATTTCACATAATTTCATTCTTCTACATATTATCTCATTTTCCTTGTTTCATTGACAACAAGTCAAACTCATGTAGAGTTATGTAAAACATCCACCTGCATTTCTTTCCTTTACATAAAATTTTAATGTGATGTTGCCTTGTTCTATTTGGTACCTGGTGAGTCTAAATTGCTTTTCTTTTTAATTACAGTTTTGGGCTTTGGCATCTTCCTTAAAATTTTGATCTAAATAAGTTTTAAATAATTATTTTCATTTCTTTTTTGACTTTTGTCACCTTGACAAAATTTGAGTCAAAAAAATCACAAAGTATGCAAAATAAAGAAATATTATCAGAAATTAAATTAAGAATTATAGCAGATAATATTAAAAAAACCTTTAAAATGCTCTAATAAAAATAATGAAATACTTTATCTCAAAATGATAATACATTTACAGTGAAACTCTTTCAGTACAATACTAACAGAAGAAAAATAAGATGACTATGTTACTGTTTATTCTCAAGTACCATAATTACAAGTTATGAGGGGAAAAAAGCTAATAGTTTAAACAGCCAACATCCATTACACAAATGTGAAATCAGAACTGAGTCTCAAATGTGATGAGAATTCATAAAAGCAAAATATAAGACAACAAACTTCCAAACCAGAAGTTACATTTAGCACTGCAAACCTATATGTGTGTGCATTTGTTTGCAATAACATATATATTTTTCCTTAGAACGTTTCTGCATATTTTTCTTACTAGTAATGAAAACTTTCTTAATATTATACAGAAGACGTTTGTCAAAGTCAACATATAGAATTTTTTCAATGAATTTTTACAAAATATAGCTGAATATATTTCAGCCTATTTCAGTCTCATGAAAAGACTTAAATTATAATCATTTCAAGACAATGCATTCTATTAATATTTTTGGCTTTATAATAGAAAATATAAGTCATCTTCTAGAATATTGATTATAGTATAATGTCCATACCATACTAAATCCCACACACAAATATACACACATAGTAATACAAGACTCCAAGACTTTGAAGGTCATTCCCTTATGAATATTAAATTTAATATCTTTATGTATCAGTTTTGAGGTCTTCTTAATTCTTGTTCTCCTTATCATGATAAAGTAAAACAGTATTTTACCATCCATGTATAGATAAAAATGAAGAGATGCATGAATCATTTTGGTAAACACTGACAATTTGATAGACTATAGGTCTAAAAATATATAATAATATAAAATAATAGAATTAATAATTAGATTAATATAAGTAATAGAAATAATGAAAATAATAGAATTGCCAAATTATCCACTTACCAATTTGATTTCACAGGATGTTAGAGAACAACAGTATTTTTTCCATGGATTAGTCTGAAAAAAATGAGAATATGTTAAAACCAAAAAGAAAGATACTGGCCCACTGGGATTCTAAAAATAACATAGCAGGCATTTCCTGTTGAACACCAGCAAACGTTCCTGAAAATTCAGGCTTATATACAAAAATACTGACTAAAATGCTTTCTGTAAATTAGGTAATTTTAACACTGACACCAAATCTCCAATCTGTTTCCCCAAAATACAACTAAAATAGCAAACAGGCATACAGACACATGTATATCCAAAAGTAATCTACTGTGCTTTCTCTGGTACCAATATGCTCTTAACAACTGTTTTGTGTATTTTTTACATTTCTCTATTAATTTTTCTCTTCTCCACAAGTTTATTCAGCACATTTGAGTCTTGTGTCACACTGACAAAATTATGGATTAAATATAGGAGGCAAGGTGGAGATACATTCTGATACACACAGTTGCAAAAATCATGACACAGAGTATGATACTGTGATGTTTTTCTTAAAGTCAACAACATCCAAGACAGACAAACCTTTGAGGATGCACAATGAGTTTTTCAAATAGCTCCATGCAATTATCAGTTGTTATCAATGGAATTCAGAATAAAATTTTAGAGTTTTTGTCCATATATAGTTAATATTTTATTAATACAATCAGTCAAAATATAAATGCTTTCATGTAAGCATTAGTCAGAAACACTGAATTGAGAGACATGTATGGTTTATGATATACTGTTGGGGTTTCCTGGATGGCTTAGCTGGTAAAGAATCTACCTGCAGTTCAGGAGACCCTAGTTTGAATCCTGGGTTGGGAAGTTCCTATGGTGAACGGATATACTACCCACTTCAGTATTCTTGGGCTTCCCTGGTGGCTCAGACAGTAAAGAAACTGCCTGCAATGTGGGAGATCTGGGTTCGATCCTTGGGTTGGGAAGATCCCTTGGAAGATGGCCACCCACTCCAATATTCTTGCCTGGAAAATCCCCATGGGCAGTGGAGCCTGGCAAGCTACAGTCCATGGGTTGCAAGGAGTTGGAGATGCTTGCATGTGATATACTGTTGCAAAAATTCAAACATTGGTCTATTAGATTAAATATTAAAACAGAAGGAAATTTTGGTCTACTCATCTCTGCTCAAGGATTTGAACTAATTACATATACTACATCGAGAAAACAAAATGATAGAATAGAATAGAATGTTAAAGCCTTGTTAGAAGACAAAAAAGTCAACGAATATTAAGAAATGCTTGGATGTCAAGCATGTATTTGTCAAAGATGTCAACAACACATTTCATTTTGCATACAGTGATAGAAATACTGCTAGCTACCTGCCTCTATTCAGGATTAACGTCTTCTGAAATAATACTTACAAATATCTGTTTTGCAAAGTAATTATTAGGAGCATGTCTCATAAATATGTTTATATTTTGTAGTTTCCCTCTTCAAATCAGACAATCTGGGATAAAATGCTGTATCACAATATATTAATAAACTGAATTTATCATGCCTTTTTAAAATAGCCTATAATTCAAATAAAAACATGTACTCTCAAGGTGTTTTGAATACTAAATTAGCTAAAGAGGGTCTGGTTTGTAATCCAACAGGATAATAAGCTTCAAAAAATATTATTCCCAATGCATTTCCTTATTCCATTTTGGCTATGCTTGATTTATAAGTTTACAAAAATTTTCATAAGCTGTTCTACTGAAAGTGAATTCTCATTTTTTATTATTATTGTAAACTTGTTTGAAACACCATATCTATTTTTATATTTTTATATCAATGTATATACATCTTTTTAGTTTCCAATGTAAGAAATAAAAGCTTTTTTTTGTTGTTACAGACAATTTTCTATGATAAATTAAGAAAAAAACATATTTTTCCCAAACTCACTTGAAGTACACCGTTAATGGAATTAACTTTTTAGTTGTTGCACAGATTTTTTTTTTTTTTTCAAGAACAACAGATGGACTTTCAGTTTCCAGTTCTGCCTATAAAGAGCTTGGAAGTTATCACACTACCCTAACAGGTAAAATACTGAACAGACTGGAAATCAACAACTCTTCTTAGATAAAAAGACAAACAGAAAAAACTACTACCTTCAGGACAGGAGAGACAGACAGGCAAATGCACAGAGGCAAGCACGTCTTACCAGAGCAGAATCTAGGAGATGAACCACTGCAGGAACCAGAGGCAACATAGGAAAATCTGTACTGTAATTGGTGAATTGCTGGAGACTCACTGCAGACAAGTCTCAGAGCTACAAACTGCACAAGATGGTGAAATTTACTTCTAGGAGCTTAGCCAGGTTCTCATTGTAAATATCAGAGAAAAATCCTTTCCAGTTTCTGTCATGAGGCTGAGGAAAGGAACCATTTTGAGAGATGCCAGAACATTCTGTCTGGTTAATAAGGCCTTTTTGCAGGAGAAATTCATTAACCAGAGCCTAATCCTCTGGGGGTTTGATCAGAACTAAACTGATTTGGAGGGTCTTTCCTGGCGGTTCTGCAGTAAAGAATCTGCCTGCCAATACGAGAGACACAGGTTCAATCCCTCGGTGAGGAAGACCCCCCCCCCCCAGAGAAAGAAATAGCAACCCAGTCCAGTATTCTTGCCTGGGAAATCCCATGGATCAAGCAACCTTGCAGGCTATAGTCCATGGGATCACAAAGAATCGGACACAATTTACTAACTAAACAACAAAGACATTCATAGGACTACAGGATGCTTTCTCTCCTCTCATACCTCATCACCACTTCACTAAAGGTCTATTTACAGAAGTTTCTTTTTACAAGTACATCACATCTGGATATCATGAAAAAAAAAAAATACAATGCGTACTGAAAGGCAAAAAAAAAAAAAAAGTTAAAGAGACAGAGCAAGCATCAGACCCAGGCATGGCAGGGGTACTGATATGATTAGATTGTGAATTGGAAAGAAATACGATTAATATGCTAAAGATTCTAATGGATAGAGTAGATGTTTCAAAAACAGATAAAAATATAAGCAGGGAAATGGAAATTATAACAGACCCAAAATAAATGACAGAGATAGAAAACAAGAGGGGAACAGAAATAAAGACTGTCTATGATGGGCTCATTAGGTGACTATGTATGGGTGAGGATAGACTTTCTGAGCTTGAAAATATATCAAAAGAATCCTCAGAAACCGAACAGCAAAGAGAACAAGACTGACAAAACTGACAAGAGATTAGAAGGATTGTGGGACAACTACAACAGATATGCATGTAAACTCCAGAAAGAGAAGAAAAAGAGAAAGCAGAAAGAAAAACAGAAGAAATATTTGAAACAAAAATTGATAATTTCTCCAAATTAATATCTGACACAAGACCGAGGATCCAAGAAGCTCACAGTGTTGCCAGAACTTCTCCAAGTATTTGTTTAAAACCCCTAACTCCCACCCTTCTCCAGCGTTTAACATAAATCTTTAAGTAAGGGGTCCACAGACAAGAAAGGAATCTATAAAAAACCCACACCATATGGGACCAGCTGGGACCAAGATAGCAACAAATCAGACCTGCAACGGACCCTGAGTCTCTTTATACACGGTGCTACTATATTTGCATATTAAATGACACATACCAGTAGCTAGGACCAGACACTAAGTATCACAAAAAGGCAAAAATTAAAGGGCATCCAGTTGCTAGAAAAAGCCCTGCCCCTTCCCCACCGACTAATTATCATGTCTCCCCATCATTAGCTTCACTCTTACTCTTCCAACCTTTGCCTCTATTTTTTTATAATTAAATTTATCTCACCAGGTGGGAGAAGTTTATCTGTGAACTTAGTTTCTACTTTTCCATTCTTTGACCACTGAATAAAGTTTGTACTGTATTGATCTCAGTTTTTGTTTTGTTATTTACTTCCTCAAACTAGAAAAAGAAAAGAACCTTCCCACTCAGAGGCTGGGCTAGACCTGTGAGTAAGATCAATTAGACTCAATTCAGTAACAAGAGAATACTAAGAAGGATAAATTTAAATTAAAAAGAAAGAAAGAAAGAAATTACACCTCAGCACAGCAATATTTTTCAAATTATACAAAATCGAAAATAAACAAAAATCTTCTAAAACAAGGTAGAGGAAAAATGCATTTTCCCTAGAGAAGAACAAAGACAAACATACAACTTCTCTTTGGAAAACATGTAAACAAGACTAGAATAAACAGAAATATTTACGGTGTTGGTAGACAAAACCACCAAATTAGGCAATTATCTTTCAAAAGTGAAGGAGAAATAGACTTTCCCTGACAAACAAAAATTGAAAGAATTTGTTCCTAGTGGACTTTCCTTGAGAGAAAAGTTAAAATAAGTTCAAAATAAAGAAGTAAAATAAGTTATAACCCCAGATCTACATACAGGAAGAGCATGAAAGAGGACTATATGAAGATAAAATTAAAAAAAAAAAATGCTGGAGAGGGTGTGGAGAAAAGGGAACCCTCTTACACTGTTGGTGGGAATGCAAATTAGTACAGCCACTATGGAGAACAGTGTGGAGATTCCTTAAAAAATTGCAAATAGAACTGCCTTATGATCCAGCGATCCCACTGCTGGGCATACACACCGAGGAAACCAGAATTGAAAGAGACACGTGTACCCCAATGTTCATTGTGGCACTGTTTATAATAGCCAGGACATGGAAGCAACCTAGATGTCCATCAGCAGATGAATGGATAAGAAAGCTGTGGTACATATACACAATGGAGTATTACTCAGCTATTAAAAAGAATACATTTGAATCAGTTCTAATGAGGTGGATGACGCTGGAGCCGATTATACAGAGTGAAGTAAGCCAGAAAGAAAAACACCAATACAGTATACTTACACATATATATGGAATTTAGAATGATGGTAATGATAAACCTGTACGCAAGACAGCAAAAGAGACACAGATGTATAGAACGGCCTTTTGGACTCTGTGGGAGAGGGAGAGGGTGGGATGGGTTGGCAGAGTGGCAGTGTAACATGTATGATATTATAAGTGAAACGAATCGCCAGTCTAGGTTTGATGCAGGATGCAGGATGCTTGGGACTGATGCACGGGGATAATCCAGAGAGAAGGTGTGGGGTGGGAGAGGGGAGGTGGGGGTCGGGATTGGGAGTTCATGTACACTCGTGGCTGATTCATGTCAATGTATAGCAAAACGAATACAGTATTGTAAAGCAAAACAAACATTAAAAAAAATAAATAAAAATAAAAAAATACTTTCATTTTTTTATTTGTAATTGATTTTATAGATAACAGTCTGTTGAAAATAAAAACAGCAATATAATATTCAACTATGTATACTTATGTATATGTCATATATTTGGTAATTAATCATTATAAGTGAAATGACAACCATGGTATAAAGAATGAAAGGAAATTAGAGTTAGTTTCAAAAGATGTGCACATTACCTGGGAAGTTGTACAGTCCTAGTTGAAAGTAGATTGGCATGTCAGAAATATATACTGAAAACTCTAAAACAACCACTAAAAAAGTGAAAAAAGAAATATAACTGAAATACTAAAAAGAGAAAATAGAATCATATTACATGCTCAAAAATACAGGTGACTAAGGATAGAAAATGGTGGTTTAATTGCAGGCAGGTTCTTTACCAACTGAGCTATCAGGGAAGCCCTAGGAGAAAAATGGAATCATATAAAATCACAAAAGGCCCAAAAGGAGTGACAGACAAAAGCAGTAACAAAGAACAAGGGAACAAAGAGGAAACAGGAACTATTACAGTAGGTACTAGTCCAGCTGTATTAATAATCACTTTGAATATCAATGGCTTAACTGTACCAGTTAAGACAGATATTGCCACAAAGAATCAAAAACCATGACTCAACCATATGTTATCTATAGGAAACTCACTTTAAATACAGATATAAATAGAGTAAGAACAAATGGATGGAGAAAAATATACCACACTAACACAAATGAAAGATCAAACCAGTCGATCCTAAAGGAAATCAATTCTGAATATTCATTGGAAAGACTGATGCTGAAGCCCAATACTCTGATCATCTTATGTGAAGAGGTGACTCATTAGAAAAGATCCTGATGCTGGGAAAGATTGAAGGCAGAAGGAGAAGGGATGACAAAGGATGAGATGGTTGCATGGCAACACTGACTCAATGGACATGAGTTTGAGCAAACTCCGGGAGATGGTGAAGGTAAGGGAAGCCTGGTGTAATGCAATCCATGTGGTCACAGAGTCCGACACAAATGAGAACACCACAAATGAAAAGAAACAAGAGTAGTTATGCTAATTTGGTGTCAGACAGAGCTGACACCAAGGATAGTCAGATACACAGGACCTACATAATGATAAAGGGATTAATTTTTAAGACATGACAATTCTTAATATGCATATGCCTAACAACAGAGTATCAAACAATGTGAATGAAAACCTGGTAGGACTTACAGAGAAACAGATGAACCCACCATCATAGTTAGAAACTTTCTTTAACACCTGTCTGCCAGATGTGCAGATCTAGCAGCCAGAAAATCAGTAAGATACAGCTGAAATCACCAAACACCATCTATACACTATTGATACTAAGTATAAAATAGATAACTAATGAGAACCTATTGTATAGCATAGGGAATTATATTCAATGCCCTGTGGTGACCTGAATGGGTTGGAAATCCAAAAAAAAAAAAAAGGGGGTGATATATGTATACCTATAGCTGACTCACTTTGATGTACAGCAAAAACTAACACAGCATTGTAAAGCAACTATAGGGCAATTGCAAATTAAAAAAAAAAACAAACCAACCCTCTCAATTAAATGGATAAAATTGACATCTAGAAAGCACTGCATCCAACTGTAGCAGAATGCACATTTTTCTCAAAACACATGAGACATTCACAAAGATAGACACACTGTGAGCCATGAAAGTGTATAGTTGCTCAGTCATGTCCTACTATTTGCGACCCCACAGACTGTAGCCTACCAGGCTTCTCTGTCCTTGGCATTTTCCAGGCGATAGTACTGGAGTAGATTGCCATTTCCTTCTCCAGGCATCTTCCCAATTTAGGACTCGAACCCGGGTCTCCCACATTGTAGACAGACGCTTTACCATCTGAGCCACCAGGGAAGTCACTGTGAGCCATAGAACACAGCAAATTTAAAAGAATAAAAATAATACAGTGTCTGCTCTCAAACTACAAGAAATTAAACCAAAAATACATAGTTATATGAAGATAACTGGAAAAGTCCCAAACACAAGGAGATTAAACACACTTCCAAATGACACATGGGTCAAATAAATTTCAAGAAAAAAAAAAAAACTTTTGAATGAAAAAGTGAAAGCAATTTATCAGAATTTGAAGAATACAGCAAAAGAAGTGCGAGAGGAACTTTTATAGCATTAAATGTACATAGTATAAAAGATGAAAGATCTAAACTCCAACAATAGAAGAACTTTCCACCATAAAAAAAAGGCAAAACAAGAGCAAATTAAATTCAAAATTAGTTGAAAACAAAGAATCAGTACAGAAAATCATCAGAACAAAAAGGTGATACTTTGAAAAAAAACTGATAAAATTAATAATCCTTTAACCTGGAGAAGCAAATGGCAACCCACTTCAGTACTTTTGCTTAGAAAATCCCGTGGACAGAAGGGCCTGGCAGGCTACTGTCCATAGGGTCACAGAGTCAGACACAACTGAAGCAACTTAGCATTTAACTAGGATAACAAAAAAATAAAGAGAGCAGACGCAAATTGCTATTGATAATATCAAAAGTGAAAGAAGGAAATTTACTGCAGATACCATGGAAATGAAAAGGATAATAAAGAAATGAAATAACTATGCCCACATAGTTGATAATATGAATGAAATGGACTAATTCCTAGAAAGACAATCTGCCATAACACACCCAAGAATATGTAGATGTGTTGAATTAAGCCTAAATCATTTAAAATGAATCAGTAATTAACAAGCTTACAAAACAGAGAGCACAAGAAACAATTGGATTCATTGATTAATTCTATCAAATATTAAGGAAGAAATTATAGCAATTCTACCTCACTTTTTTCAGAGGATAGAAACATAAAAACTACTTTTAGCACATTCTGTGAGGTCAGCATTACACTAAAATTACAAATTTTACCAGAGAAATACAGACCAATGTCTTTCATGAACATAGATGTAAAATTCTAAACACAACTGTCAGCAAATAGAATCTGTTGTTAACTGTTGTTCCATTCCTCAGTTGTATCCAACTCTTTGGGACCCCATGGACTAGAGCACACCAGGATTCCCTATCCTTCACCATCTTCTGGAGCTAGTCAAACTCATGTCCATTGAGTTGGTGACACCTTTCAATCATCTCATCCTCTGTTCTCCCCTTCTCCTCCTCACTTCAGTCATTTCCAGCATCAGGGTCTTTTCAAACAAATCTGTTCTTCATATCAGGTGACCAAAGTATTGGAGCTTCAGCTTCAGCATCAGTCCTTCCAGTGAATGTTCAGGATTGATTTCCTTTTGGATTGACTATTTTAATTTCCTTGCAGTCCAAGGGACTCTCAGGAGTCTTCTCCAACACCACAGTTCAAAAGCACAAATTCTTGGTGCTCAGCTTTCTTTATAGTCCAACTCTCACATCTATACATGACTACTAGAAAAACCATAGCTTTGACTAGATGGACCTTTAATGGCAAAGTAATGTCTCTGCTTTTTAATATGCTGCTTAGGTTTGTCATGCCTTTTCTTCCAAGGAGCAAGTGTGTTTTAATTTCATGGCTGCAGTCACCATCTGCAGTGATTTTGGGGGCCTAAGAAAATAAAGTCTGTCACAGTTTCCATTGTTTCCCCATTGATTTGACATGATGAGATTGGATTGCCATGATCATAATTTTTTGAATGTTGAGTTTTAAGCCAGCTTCTTCACTCTTCTTTTTCACTTTAATGAACAGGTTCTTTAGTTCCTCTTCACTTTCTGCTATAAGGGTGGTTTCATGTCAATGCTCTGTGTCAAATGTCCTATGTGAAATAGAGTCAAATGATGTATAAAAATAATTATACACCATGACCAAGTTGGATTCATCCCAGGTATGAAATGCTAATTTCATTTTTAAATATTAATTAATATAACCTCTTACGGAGAAGGCAATGGCACCCCACTCCAGTACTCTTGCCTGGAAAATCCCATGGGCAGAGGAGCCTGCTAGGCTGCAGTCCATGGGGTCGCTAAGAGTCGGACACGACTGAGCGACTTCACTTTTACTTCTCACTTTCATGCATTGGAGAAGGAAATGGCAACCCACTCCAGTGCTCTTGCCTGGAGAATCCCAGGGACGGGGGAGCCTGGGGGCTACCGTCTATGGGGTCGCACAGAGTCAGACACGACTGAAGCGACTTAGCAGCAGCAGCAGCAGCAGCAGCATAACCTCTTATATCAATAAGCTGAGAAAGAAAAATAAATTCTTATAGATGAAGAAAAGAATTTGAAAAAAAAAATCCAGCACCACTTACGATAAAAACATTCAACAAGCTAAGAATGCAAGAATACTTTGAACTTGATAAAGACTATTTGCAAAAAAATCTATAGCTAATATCACGCTTAATCATGAGATACTCAAAGTTCTCTAATATGATCAAATATAAAGATAAGGATTTACCTTCTCACCACTCCTTTTTAACATCGTATTGGAGGTCCTAGATAATATAAAAACACAAGAAGAAAAAGTATTTTTGTGATTGGGAAGGAGAAAGTAAAACTGTCTTTGTTCACAGATGGCATAATTGTCAATTTAGAATATCTGAAAGGATGACAGAAAATTTCAGAAACTAATAAGCAGTTATAGCAACGTGGAAGAATAAAGATTAATACGAAAGTCAATGGTTTTCTATGTTTCATCAAGTGGAAGTTTAAGTAAGAGCCCAATCCCACTTATAGCACAAATGTGTTCATGCTCAGTCATGTCTGACTCTTTGAGACCTCATGGACTGTAGCCTGCCAGTCTCTGTCTATGGAATTTTCTGGGCAAGAATACTGGAGTGGGTTGCCGTTTCCTATTCCAGGGAATCTTTCTGGCCCAGGGATAGAACTGTCTCTTGTGTCTCCTGCACTGGGAGGTGGGTTCTTTACCACTGTGCCACCAACATGTGTATGGAGAGGCGAAAGACCAAAATTAGCCAACACAATATTAAAGAAGAAAAAAGTTGAAAGTGTGACACTAACCAATTTCAGGATTAATATAAAGCTACAGTGATCAAGACAGTGTGTTACTGGCAATAGAAAGGACTAACAGATCAATGATACAGAATAGGAAGCACAGAAATAAACCCTGATAAATATAGACTACTGATCTTTTACTGGCTCAGATGGTAAGAATCTGCCTGTAATATAGGAGACTGGAGTTCAATCCCTGCATCAGGAAACTCCTGTAGAGAAGGGAATGGCTACCCACTCCAATATTCTTGCCTAGAGAATTCCATAGACAGAGGAACCTGGTGAGCTACAGTCCATGGGGTCTCTAAGAGTCAGTACTGAGTGAGTAACACTTTCACTTTCATTTCAAAGGCAATAAAATGGAGCAAAGAAAGTTTCTTTAAATTGGGACAACTTGACATCCACATGAAAAGCAATGAATTTAGAAACAGACCTTATACCTTTCACAAAAAATTAACTCAAAATGGGCACTTCTTTGGTGTTCCAGTGGTTAAGGCTTCCCTTTCCAATGCAAGTAGTGTAAATTCCGTCATCCCTGGTCAGGGAGCTAAGTCCCCACATGTTGTTCCTGTTGTTCAGTTGTGTCCCACACTTTGTGACCCCAAGAGCTGCAGCAAATCAGGCTTCCCTGTCCTTCACTAACTATCTCCCAGAATTTGCTCAGACTTCTGTGCATTAAATTGTTGATGCCATCCAACCATTTTATACTTTGTTGCCCCCTTCTTCTCCTGCCCTCAATCTTTCCCAGCATCAGGGTATTTCCCAATGAGTCAGGTAGCCAAAGTATTGGAGCTTCAGTTTCAGCATTAGTCCTTTCAATGAACACTCAGGACTGATTTCCTTTAGCATTGACTGGTTTGATCTTCATGCTGTTCAAGGGACTCTCAAGAGTCTTTACCAGTACTACAGTTCCAAAGCATACATTCTTTGGTGCTCAGGCTTTTTTATCGTCCAACTTTCACATCCATAAGGACTACTGGAAAAACCATAGCTTTGACTACATGGATCTTTGTTGGCAAAGTGATGTCTCTGCTTTGCAATGCCCTGCCTAGGTGTGTCATCACTTTTTTCCCAAGGAGCAAGTGTCTTTATTGTCATGGCTGCTAGTCACCATCTATAGTGATTTTGGAGCCCAAGAAAATAAAGTCTGTCACAGTTTCCATTGTTTCCTCATCTAATTCAATGAAATGATGGGATTAGATGTCATGATCTTATTTTTTTGAATGTGGAGCTTTAAGCCCGATTTTTCACTCTCCTTTTTCACCTTCATCAAAAGGGTTCTTTACTGCCTCTTAGCTTTCTGTCATAAGGGTTGTGTCCTCTGCATATCTGAGCCTACTGATATATCTCCTGGTAATCTTGATTCCAGCTTGTGCTTCACCAGCTCTGCATTTGTCATGATATACTCTACATAGAAGTTAAGTAAGCAGGATGACAATATACAGCCTTGACATACTCCTTTCCCAATTTTGGACCAATCTTTTGTTTCCTGTCTGGTACTAACTCTTGCTTCTTGACCAGCATACAGTTTTCTCAGGAGGCAGGAAAGGTGGTCTGTTATTCCCATTTCTTGAAGAATTTTCCACAGTTTGTTGTGATCCATAGAGTCAAAGGCTTTAATGTAGTCAGTGAAGCAGAGCAGATGCTTTTTTCTGGAATTCTCTTTCTTTTTCTGTTATCTGACAGATGTTGGGAATTTGATCTCTGTTTCCCCTGCCTTTTCTAAATCCAGGTTGTACATCTGGAAGTTCTCAGTTCACGTACTCCTCAGTCCACTTGTAGGCTCCTCAGTCTGTGGGATTTCCTAGGGAAGAATACTAAAGTGTGTTGCCAGTTACTACTATTTGAGATCTTCTCAA
Source organism: Aepyceros melampus (assembly GCA_006408695.1). NCBI lineage: Eukaryota > Metazoa > Chordata > Mammalia > Artiodactyla > Bovidae > Aepyceros > Aepyceros melampus. The sequence continues at coordinate 48,040 of SJXQ01011246.1, forward strand.
CCCAGAGATCGAACCCAACTCTCCTGAACTGGGAGGAGGATTATTTACTACTGAGCCAAAAAGAAAGGTATTTATTAAATTGTTAGTTATTTTATCTTAAAAATTATTTTTAAAGCTTCTGTCACTTATGTTGTATTTATAATATAGACTTTATTATAGTAAACAATTTTGAGTTTTAATTGAAATGTCATTAAACTTACAGTGTAACTTCCATGAACAAAATAATCTTTTGCATATCTAATTGCCAATTTAAAAAAATGCTTCTTAACAAACCAACGTTTGATGATTCTTTTAAAAGTAATTTTTAAAAATGTAAATATAAAATTTTATATACTATCTATAAAATTAAATGAAATCACAACAAATGAAAGAGTAGTTATGGTGCCTGTTAAAGATGATTTTCCTCATTTAATACAATATTTTGGCATGTTAAGTGGTGGAACTCAATTCTTTTAATATAAAACTAATTTTGTTTGATATAAAACTAAATTATTATGTTCAATAATATTCTCATCTCAGAGGGTAATGAAGAAAAATCCCACTAATTTGCAAACTAATGATACACTGACAAAATAACATAGGATGATATGAACTGCAAAATGTTAAGACCTTAAAATCAATAAGCAAGGTAACAAATTATTTAAAACCAAAATTTTCCAAGTATAACATTACCTGATACTCTAGCTTCATGGAATGTGTCAAGTAAAATGTGTCGATCATAGAAACTTCAGAGTGCAATATTTTAAATTTTGAGAGAAAATAGCTATCTTAGTAGTGTTTCAGATTTATTTGGGGCTAAAATGAAATATGAGCAATTCAGGGCTAAAATAGAACTTCCTAAGCTTTTTTAGTGTAATGTCCATGATGATCTAGAGATTTACATCGAAAGATCAACATAATGAGGTGATTATGCACAGATGCAAAATTTCAATCACACCATCCATAGGTGGTCCCAATAATGAAATCCTGATTGCCTAAAGGGAATGAAAATCTGAAGGCTGATTTCTTGCAAAATTAGAGGACATACTAAATCTAGGATAATTTCTCCAGTCATGAAACTAGTTTTTTAAATAATTTCTCTCAAATAATTGGCTCTTTTTAAACATGAAAATAAATAATTTGAAGATAAAACCAGGGGATTATTTTCAATGCCACTTACACATTACATGATTGAATATAATTATGTATCTGAAATTTTACAAATTATAAATAATTTCACCTTTCAAATATAATTTTGATTTACACAAATCGTTACTAATAAACATGTTTTAAAGGTGGTATAGAGGAGATGGCACTCAGATTGTCCGCTCATCTTCCCTTTCTCCTATGTTACTCAGCCAGCAGAATGACCATGATTGACAGATCCTAGATTCTGCAGGGGAATCATCTTTTTTAGGCTTGAAGTCCTTAGGAAGATGTTTTGTTAAGGATTATAATTTAAAGAAGGGAATGGCAACCCTCTCCAATACTCTTGCCTGTAGAATCGCAGGGATAGAGGACCTTGACAGGCTACAGTCCATGGGAGTCGGATGCAGCTAAGTGACTAACAAATAATTTGTGAGACCACAGTGAAGACTTAAGAATGACAGCATCTTGCTAATAAATTGCCATCCTTGTGTTCATGCACAATGATCAAACAATAAAGTTGGTATTCTTCCTGGATAAATGATAGGAGAGAGAACCAACAGAAACTACTCAAATAATTCAGAGTTTGCATGATAAAAACAAAATCATTAAAAATTATAGCATTTGTCACAGGTCAATAATATCCCCAAACACTTATCAAAATAAAATTCAAAAATAATTTGAAGGAACATTTCCAAAGCTTAGGTAGTAAAAAAACAAACAGACAAACAAACAAAAAATCCTGTTAATTCTAAGTAGGTATTCAAATGAATACAATATTATTCTAAATCATATATAGAAACAATTAGTGATTATAGCGCATGGAAAGTATTAATAAAATGAATGACAGCAATGACTCTAAGAATGGGAGGGAAAGATTGGGAACATTCTGTTGTAAAGTATTTCAATTACACAGGAAATAATCTGTTACATTAGTTAAAAAATGAAAATGAATACTATAAACTCTAGGCAACTGATATGCTAGAAAGGAGATAAAATGGAATCCTACAAAATGCTCAATTAAAACTAGATAAAAGAGCAAAAAATGCCTCTGTCAATAAATAGAAAACAATTACAAACATGATTTATATTTATCCAACTTTAAATATGAATGGCCTAAAGATAATAATTAAAAGAAAGAGAATGTTGGAATTTTTAAAATGTAAATTTATTTATTTTAATTGGAGGTTAATTACTTGGGAGAATGGCATTGAAACATGTATAATATCATATATGAAATGAGGTTATTGGAATTTATATAAAGCATGAGTTTGAGTGAACTCTGGGAGTTGGTGATAGACAGGGAGGTCTGGCGAGCTGTGATTCATGGAGTCGCAAAGAGTCAGACACGACTGAGTGACTGAACTGAACTGAACTGAACTGCGTCCTTATTCTGTCTTGACACATTTTGTAATTGTTCCATAGGCAATTTGGAATCTTCATGTATAAAAAAATACTAACTAAAAGAGATGTGAATGTGCAGAACATGGATAGCATCATTAGCCTAAAGTTAACACAGCATAGGAAACTCAACACTGTAAATGTTCTGAGATTTTGGAATAATAATATCTATGGCTAGAATATGAGGTAGGTGGCAGGACAGGGTTGTGGAAAAGAGCAGTTCTGCTGAAAGTATGGGAGCAAGGCAGCATTCTGTCTCCAGAAAACATGAAAATCTGGGTTTCAGGCTAGGATCTCACTGAAGATTTCTAAGATTTTTTTTCATGTGGGCCATTTTTAAAGTCTTTATTGAATTTGTTACAGTATGGCTTCTGTTTCTTAGTTTGCTTTTTGGTCTTGAGGCATGTAGGATCTTAGCTCCCTGACCAGGGATCAAACCCACACTCCTTGCCCTGGGAAGCAAAGTCTTAACCAACGGACTGCCAGGGAAGTCTCTCACTGAAGAATTTGATGATGGACCAAAGCAGAGAGGAAACAAAGTGATGTGTTGGGCACCTTCGCAATAAGAACTTCCAATGTGGCAGGCAATGTAATGGGTCCACAGAGGGGGCCTCCTTATGTTTGCTGGGTGGACTTGCCTTCTTAATCATCAAAGATCCTCTGTGGACCAATCACTATCTGATTGGGCCCTTGTGTTGCTTTCCTTCTTTCTTTGAGTCATTCTTTGTGACTCTAAGAAAGACAACAGGCTTAGATATATTACTTATTTCCTGGAAAGTTAGTGTGAAAGTCGATCAGTCATGTCTGACTCTTTGTGACCCCAGGGACTATAAAGTCCATGGGATTCTCTAAGGCCAGAATACTGGAGTGGGTAGCCTTTCCCTTCTTCAGGGGATCTTCCCAACCCAGGGATCGAACCCAGGTCTCCTGCATTGCAGGCAGATTCTTTACCAGCTGAGCCACAAAGGAAGTCTAAGAATATTGGAGTGGGTAGCCTATCCCTTCTCCAGGGTATCTTCCTGACCCAGGAATTGAACCTGGGATTCTCTTGCATTGCAGGCAGATTCTTTATCAACTGAGCTATCAAGGAAGCCCTGTTCTATTTATATGACGCCTCCTTTATGTACTAGGAAGGACTCTGTCTGGTCAGGGATTTACTCCTCTTATCCTAAAAAGCAGGAAATAGCTCACTTTTTAGAAGCTTCCCAGGAGGTTCATGCTTACGAGTAAGATGCTCTCTAGTATTCTCATTTTACCTAATACTCCCTCTTCAATGTTACATCCAGAACTCTTAAATATTTCTATAAACAGTTAAGAAGAAGCTCTGCAGACAAATTCAAATCTTTCTAGGTGGGTCTCAGTGCCTCCAGGTTTAGTCCTGTTACACACAGGTGAGCACAGGCTCCCTGGTCATAAAGGTAGGCAGTCCTTGGAACTGCAGGATTGGCATAAAACAGTGCTAATTCTCATCTGTGAGGAAGGTCCTCACATTCCCTTGACCTCCACTCCAGCCTCAACACTTTCTTCATCATAGTGGGCACAACTTGCTAAGCACTGGCAGAGTATAATTCCTGACTCTCCTCCACTGCTCCTTCATCTGCCTTCTTCCATTCGGTGAACAGATGTTCCTCTTTCCAAGTACCAGAAACCTTGAATCATCCTTGATTTCTAATTCCAATTCTACAGATTTTTATTTTAAGTTCATCTACTGTCTCCATCTCCATTCCTTCAAGTTGCAAGCCCACATCTCTTTCCTGGTCAATAGCAGCCTCACTCGTCTTCCCGGTTCCTTTCAAGGACCCTCCATAGTCTCTTCTCCATGTGGCTGTAGATCTTAAAAAAAAACAAAAAATGAAAACAGGAGATGTCATCAGGTTGCTGGTAAGCTTAAAATCCTATTGGCAGTCAGTTTACTTAAATTTAGATTTCTTAGCATGATTTACAGGACTCTTTAATATGGCCCCTGACTCCTTCTCCAGCCTCATCTTGGTCTAGTCTCCTCCTGATTCCCACAATTTAATGACACGGGTCTTTTTTCATTTGGTTGCATGTGGCCAACTTCTTTCTCACCTCAAAGCTTTCACACACAGCTGAAAAGTTCTTTCTCCCAGTCTTCACCTGGATGATTCTTTTTTACCATCCAGATCTTTCCTTTAATGATACTTCCTTAAAGATACTCTCTATAAACTCACATATGTGGCTAACCCTGTCTTTTTATAAGACAGCATTGCTCTAGGGGCAAGTAGCTACTTGCAGATGTAATAAATGCAAGCTAGCCTAGTTGTTGTTCAGGCACTAAGTCATGTCCGGCTCTTTGCGACCCCATGGACTGTGTCATGCCAGGCCTCCCTGTCCCTCACTATCTCCTAGAGTTTGCCCAGGTTCATGTCTGTTGAATCGGTGATGCTATCCAACCATTTCATCCTTTGCACTCTCTTCTTTCACCTTCCATCTTTCCCAGCATCAGGGTCTGTTCCAGTGAGTCAGTTCTTCCCATCAGGTGGCCAAAGTATCAGAAGCTTCAGCTTCAGCATCAGTCCTTCCAGTGAGTATTCAGGGTTGATCTCCTTTAGGATTGACTGATTTGATCCAGGCTAATCTAGCCTATGCTTTATACTTGCCTGCTTCTGTCTTTCCCCAATCCAACCAGCCTGTGTCCCTTGCTATCTACATTTTGTGGCTTGTCTTGGCCCTGTCCTCACTAAGGTCCAAGCACATCACCAGGTTTTATATGGCTTCTCAGTTAAATATGCAGAAATTAGAACCACATGTTTGAAGACTCTAGTGATGTAGAAGTTGTTCCTTAATATAGTAAACTCCATTCATTTAAGCATTCAACAAAAAATTTTACAGCCACTACATGCTAGGTACTGTGCTGAGTATTGGGAATAGAAAATGAGTGAGGGAAAATGTCCTCTTGCCTGGAGCTTACATTTGACTAGAGATACAGACGTTAGGCAAATACACCACACACATACACACTTCCTCCAGACATACATGTACACGTACAATAACACTGGCACAAATTGTGATCAATTCTATGATGAAAATACTATGACTGGAGGAGCTATGATTTTAGAATTTCTAGTAACTATATTTTAAAAGGTTTAAGGGTGAAATAATTTTAGTAAAAATGTTTTTAGTTATCCAGTATATCTAAAATATTACTTTTCAACATGTAAGCCATATAGAAAATTCCTTCAAGTCTGCACACTCTGCTATGTACTTCACACATGTAGCACATCTCTATTCAGACCAGCCGTGTTTCAAGTACTCAGTAATCACATGGCCAGTGGCTACTATATTGGACAGACGAGCCTTACAAATTCCTAAAAGCTTATGGGTGCTGACCATGAACTTGTCCTAATTTTCACACAATGGCATGCGATTACTCAGGGTGTGACGCCTTGAGTGACATACTCCTGTCAACTTTAATTCCATTCAAGGCTGAACCGGTGGGTAAAGCTGACATGTAAAAGAATAAGCTTTGTGGAGCTCCAGTATACATAGCTAGAGCTGAATTTCAAGAGGGCAAATTGTATTCAGAACTTTAAACAATGAGAACTTTCAGGAAACAAATGAGATGCTCTGTCTTGCACTTCTTATGACTGGAAGAGCCAAGTAGAGACAGATGCCCACTTGGGCTAGGATTCAATAATTCAGAGAAGGCGCCTATCCCATGGTCTCTCAAGTTCCTTTGAATCATGAGATTCTGTAATTGAATTAGACTTGAAACATTCTTCCAACAGAATATAGTATTTTTTGTCTTTCTTTTGGCTTTCATTTAGGTATAGAAAATGATTTTGGAAGCATTTTATTTTTAGAGAGAAATAAGTTTTCTTCTGGAGTTATTACACATACAAGGAGAATTTAGGCAACTACATGAATAATTTTAGAGAAAAAGTTATGAAAACCTTTTTAGAGGGATAAAGAAGAGAATCTCTTTAACGTTGTTTCTAGATCAGTTTTGTTAGTATAAATTAGGCCTAAATGAATTTTTATTCTACGTGCCATGTTGAACTTACCTACAGTCTAATTTCACTGAATGATATATGTTAGTGATGGCAGTCCGTTGTTTTATTTTTTTTAGTCTGTTTTTTAAATGATATTCTAACTACATATTTGTATATGAAATTAGATAATATTTACAAATAGACAGATTATCTATACTATGGAACTCAGTAGGCCTGGGAAATGCTGACTTGTTATAGGCACATCTCTCAAACTGAAATCAATACATTATACTTCCTGTTTGTTGCCAGGAATGGCCTTAGTGACCCCTGGGCCAGGTTGGCGCTGAGTGCTGGCCTCTCGAATGCTGGGAAGACAGAACTCAATTGAGCCAAACTGCTAGGGATCCTCCCTCCTTTCAACCTGGAAGACCAAAAAAAAAAAAAAACTCACTTTTTAAAATGGAAGACTATAAAGAAATAAAATTAATAATACAGAGAAAAATAGGATAATGTATTTTGTATAACAAGTGTTCTTTTTAATGACTACGGTTATTTCTAGAACTCTGTGATTTTTCTTTAATTTTCATATTTTCGTTGTGATTGTTTTCAATGTGAAAGTGGTTTTGGTATTTGTGGGTAGTGTGTTATTTAACTCTACTCAGATCCAGGGTCCATGTGCTCCACATCCCTCCTTCACGCCCTGCCTCCCCGAGACACACACACTGATCTCACGCGTACATGTGTGGTCTTATGTGTATTTACGCACATGTATGGGCGTCCCTGGTGGCTCAGATGGAAAAGAATCCAGCTGCATTGCAGGAGACCTGGGTTCAGTCCTTGGGTTGGGAAGATCCCCCGGAGAAGGGAACGGGTACCCACTCCAGTATCCTGGCCTGGAGAATGCCATGGTCTGTATAGTCCATGGGGTCGCAAAGAGACCGGACAGGTCTTAGAACCCGAGCACATGGACGTTCACTCATTCACTCATCCGTTTATTTAGCAAACATTATTTCTGAATACCTACTTCATGCCAACCACAGTATGAAGAGAGTAAACCCATTCCATATGCTTACTTAGATGGCAAGCAAGCAAGGGACTCATTCATCCACATATAACCTTCTCTAGAGCATAATGAGTCAGCTAATGCGCAAGTGAGCCAAGTTTCCTGTCATGGGCCTGCTGGGCGGGGGGAGTGACACTCTCCACCCACCTCTCTGAAGGGATGGGATTTGAACCAGGCTTTCAGAAATGCTGTGCACTTCTGGCACTTGGCAGAAGGTAGAAGGCTGCTACCCTGGGCAGAGTGAGCAAATCAGGAGAGCACAGCAAGTGAGGGGAGCGACAGGTGGGGTGAGTGGACAGGGTCCTTGGAGTCAGGGTTGCAGAAGGCAGGTTGTGAAGAGCAAAAGCCCTGGATCTTCCCTGAGAACTTTCAGACCTCTCTCTTGAGAATAGTTTAAAATTCTAAGTCTGAAGACTTAGAGACTAGAGAGTCTTCTAGAATGCTGGACTGGAAAACATAAGAAACAATCAGGCTACATTTGGTGGCGGGGGACCTGGTGGGGCTGCTTCTTCCTCCTTCTCCCCCTCCTCTTCCTCCTCTTTCCCCTACAAAATAGCAAGAATGCATCTTTTTGTAATAATTTTGCAAACAATGGTACATAGAAGGCCTAGACATGGGGAAGTTCGGGTGCCACTCTGTACTAGTTTTCTGTTCAAAAACAAAATGCCGTTATCTCATAGATATAAAATGTTAATGAGTCAAGCCTCTGTGCCCACTGGGAACCACTCTTGGGCCAGCTCTGCTGTGGAGAGCTCTGGGGATTGCTGAGTAGAATGTCAGGATTCAAGTGACCTCACAGCCCTATTGTGACCAAGTGTCCCTTGGCGTGAATGGGATGCTCACACTCAGGCCTGTGACTACAGGAAAAGGCCTGGACCCTCCCACCCTAGACAATTGTGGAGTCTTTGCAAACTAGCATGGTCATGGGCTTGTATTCTCTTGAACAGAGGCTATGATCCCATGGGGAAAGTAGGAAATCTAATGTGAAATCTGGGTCTGGCATGGGTTGTGATATCCAAAAAGCCACTGTGATGGACTGATGAAGTTTGTTGACTCTGGTGAGCTGGTACTCAGGTCTTAGGTGCCAAAACCATGTTAGCATTCCAGTCAGGCTAGACCAATCAGAGTGGCAAAGCTATTTTGTGCATACAGACATAATGTGGACCCGCACAATAATCAGACTCTGGGCCTGACATTTTTTTATTGGGATACAGTTACTTAATAAAATTGTGTTAGTTTCTGCTGTACCACAAAGTGAATCGGCCCCCACCGCCACGTCCATACATCTCTTCTCTATGTCTGCATCTCTTGCTGCCCTCCAAATAGGTTCATCTGTATCATTATTCTAGATTCCACTTATATGCGTTAATAGACGACATTTGTTTTTCTCTTTCTGCCTTACTTCACTAGGTATGACAGACTCTAGGTCCATCCATGTCTCTATAGATGAGCCAATTTCATTCCTTTCTACAGCTGAGTACTGAGACTGAGTTTTAAAGAAGACTTCCTAGTACATAGTGTTAATTCTAAAGTTTTGTTGCCAACATAAGCACCCAACTCCTCCAGCTTTTAAAAGACCAGGGGAGCAGGCATCCAGAGCTGCAAACTCACAGCCATAAATATCTTTCCGAGCTCACGTGTGCCCATCCCAGAATCACCTTCATGCATTTCAGAAAGAGATGTAAGAGATCAATAAATTGAATTTTGGCAAACCTAAGCTTCTTATACTTAACCTAATTTCTTCAAAATCTCTCAAATCTGTCTCAACTTTTCTCCATCTATGATCCATGTCAGATTTCCCATCATTGATCCCCACTCTTTCCCCATCAGTCATCCACAAAAGTTCCTTTCTATTTGTCCAATCTGTATTTTTTTTTAAACTGACCTCTTTTTCTCTTACCTAAATCCTTATCTTTCTGCCTCTGACTTCTTTTTCATATTAACTAGAACTCTTTCCCTAATAATCTCTAGAAAACACCAATAAATCCTCTTTTGTCATTTTTGTTTTAGTAAATATATATGAAGTGCCTGCTTAATGTCAGTATTATGTGCAGTGATGAATATAAAGGTAGGTTGGGGCTCCTGTCATAAAGAGCTTACAATTTAAAGAAGAAATTGGTGAAATAGACAAGTATACCAGTTAAGACATGGTGGAACAATTGCTGAATCAAAGTTGCAATACTATCCTTTGGGAACCCTAAGGAAAATAGGGCTGACAGTGACTAGAAAGATGAGAGAGACCTTAGAGTTTATATGTAAAGTAAGGCTTGGAGAATGTGAAGGATCCTTAATTTCTGATGGCTTTCAGTATTTATTATATCTTGCACTACAGCATGTAATTGAACACAGTGTGACAGTCTAGTAAAATATACAATTGGTTTCATGCTCAATTTTGTCAACTGTTGTGGTGGGGGAGGGGTTCTGATCTTCCTGGAAGAGAATAAGATCTTTTAGTGCAAGCCCTGTTATCCTTTTCTCTTGTATTCCTTGGATTACACAACTTGTGCTGAAGCAATCCTGACTGGTCATGGGCATATCACTGTCATTGTCATTATCATTAGTATCAATAGATTTGGTTACTGCAAACAACCTCAAGTTAAAGAACCCAGTTCAGTTCAGTTCAGTCGCGTCCGACTCTTTGTGACCCCATGAATCACAGCACGCCAGTCTTCCCTGTCCATCACCAACTCCCAGAGTTCCCTTAGATTCACGTCCATCGAGTCCGTGATGCCATCCAGCCATCTCATCCTCTGTCGTCCCCTTCTCCTCCTGCCCCCAGTCCCTCTCAGCATCAGAGTCTTTTCCAATGAGTCAATTGTTCGCATGAGGTGGCCAAAGTATTGGAGTTTCAGCTTCAGCATCATTCCCTCCAAAGAAAGCCCAGGGCTGATCTCCTTCAGAATGGACTGGTTGGATCTCCTTGCAATCCAAGGGACTCTCAAGAGTCTTCTCCAACACCACAGTTCAAAAGCATCAATTCTTCAGTGCTCAGCTTTCTTCACAGTCCAACTCTCACATCCATACATGACCACTGGAAAAACCATAGCCTTGACTAGACGGACCTTAGTCGGCAAAGTAATGTCTCTGCTTTTGAATATGCTATCTAGGTTGGTCATAACTTTTCTTCCAAGGAGTAAGCATGTTTTAATTTCATGGCTACAGTCACCATCTGCCGTGATTTTGGAGCCCAAAAAAATAAAGTCTGACACTGTTTCCACTGTTTCCCCATCTATTTGCCATGAAGTGAAGGGACCAGATGCCATGATCTTCGTTTTCTGAATGTTGAACTTTAAGCCAACTTTTTCACTCTCCACTTTCACTTTCATTGAGAGGCTCTTTAATTCTTTTTCACTTTCTGCCATAAGGGTGGTGTCATCTGCATATCTGAGGTTATTGATATTTCTCCTGGCAATCTTGATTCCAGCTTGTGTTTCTTCCAGTCCAGTGTTTCTCATGATGTACTCTGCATAGAAGTTAAATGAGCAAGGTGACAATATACAGCCTTGACGTACTCCTTTTCCTATTTGGGACCAGTCTGTTGTTCCAGTCCAGTTCTAACTGTTGCTTCCTGACCTGCATACAGGTTTCCCAAGAGGCAGGTCAGGTGGTCTGGTATTCCCATTTCTTTCAGAATTTTCCACAGTTTATTGTGATCCACACAGTCAAAGGCTTTGTCATAGTCAATAAAGCAGAAATAGATGTTTTTCTGGAACTCTCTTGCTTTTTCCATGATCCAGCGGATGTTGGCAATTTGATCTCTGGTTCCTCTGCCTTTTCTAAAACCAGCTTGAACATCAGGAAGTTCACGGTTCACGTATTGCTGAAGCCTGGCTTGGAGAATTTTGAGCATTACTTTACTAGTGTGTGAGATGAGTGCAATTGTGCAGTAGTTTGGGCATTCTCTGACATTGCCTTTCTTTGGGATTGGAATGAAAACTGACCTTTTCCAGTCCTGTGGCCACTGCTGAGTTTTCCAAATTTGCTGCCATAAAGAACCCAAGATATCCTTTAAAACAGAATGTGTTGTTTAGAATCATAGTAGACAATGTGATGCATTTCAAAATACTACCATTCTCTTTGAAACTATTGAAGCACTAGAGTCTGCCTAATGCTCCCCAAAGACTCTCTGCAGAGGCCTCTTGAGACATTGAGAGCTTGGAACCTAAATTTAAGACCAGAGCAACCTGATGTTGGTGCAAAATCAACCTCTTCCAGAGCACGGTTGACTCTACCATATGGTCTTATGTAATTAAAGGGGAGGATCCTTTGGAGCAAGTGGGTAAAGCCCACACGGGACATACAAGTAGCCCCTGCTGCCGTCTATTACAGATTGAAGCTATACATTATCACGGAAGCAGCTTTCTTTATTCCATGAATTTGGTTTTCAGTTGATGCTTGTTCTATTACATGGTAAGCTGTTCATGGCCTCAGGAAAATCTGCCTCTCAACTGATTTTTCTTAGGAGTTGCTATAGCCAATCTTCTAGCTTGATGGAATTATTGGAAAGGATGGATGAACCATTCGTGGGCAATCCCAAACAAGGAACAGATGGTGCTATAGTCACTTCAATGGGAGTGTCAGGACCATATTCATCTCCAGTTGGGTGAGGTTTTCTTCTCAGGTGGCTCCTTGCCTGTACCACCTCCCTCAGTCTTTGCTGACTAGAAGGCCTGATGCTGAAGCTGAAGCTCCAAAACTTTGGCCACCTCATGCGAAGAGTCCACTCATTGGAGAAGATGCTGATGATGGAAAGATTGAGGGCAGAAGGAGAAGGGGGTGGCAGAAGATGAGATGGTTAGAGAATCTGAGCAAACTCCAGGAGCTGGCGAAGGACAGGGGAACCTGGCGTGCTGCAGTCCTTGGTCACAGAGTCAGACATGACTTAGCGCCTGGACAACAACAACAAAAGCCAGATCTTAGTTTATTAGACGTCAGCGTATGATGGTTCTTTCTGCCTCTCTTCTTGCACTATGGGCCAGAATTGAGAGCTGGCCGCTAGAAGGACTGTTCAACTCATTGGGTCTAAGACTCAGCTGTTATTGTCATGCAGCAATGACAGGAAAGCCTTGATCTCTAGGGACTAGATTTTCTGGACTGCCAGCTTGTGTTCAAGAATGTTTGTTTCCCGGAGCATGGCACTAAGCAGTTTTAGGAAATGCTGATACAACTGTAGCAATTTTCCCCAATTTGTTCGTGACAAAGAACTCACTTCGAAATTAAGTTAGCTTCTTTTCATTTTTTTTTTTAATGCTGGTAAACACAATTAGCCTCATTAACCTCAGTTTCTGTTTCATAACTGAAAATTAGCCTACAATCACTGGTTTGCTGGAAAGCACAGTTATAATTAGTCTTTAACTGACTGATATGAAAAATCTGCCTCTTGTTTAATTTCTCTGACATCTCAGTGCATTTGAAAACATGCCTGAACTCTCCCACACTGACACTGGGGGAAGGAGTAAAAAATAAAACAAATATTTAAACCAGGGATCTCAGCCTGAAACACGGAAAGCAATATTATTGCACATGGAAGTTGGAGATGAAGAGGCAGCTTTGAGGAGGCAATGATAAGAAGGTAGATTCTATTAAGCCTTGCCCACCAATGCTTCTAAGGTGGCCAAGACAGTGCTAGTGTGCAGATGAATCTGTCATTCATAGGCAAAGTCAAATTATTATTTACAAAAAAATACTGGGGGAAAACTAATTGCTCCCTTCAGTTCAGTTCAGTTCAGTCGCTCAGTCATGTCCGACTCTTTGTGACCCCATGAATCGCAGCACGCCAGGCCTCCCTGTCCATCACCATCTCCCAGAGTTCACTCAGACTCACGTCCATCGAGTCAGTGATGCCATCCAGCCATCTCATCCTCGGTCACCCCCTTCTCCTCCTGCCCCCAATCCCTCCCAGCATCAGAGTCTTTTCCAATGAGTCATCTCTTTGCGTGAGGTGGCCAAAGTACTGGAGCTTCAGCTTTAGCATCATTCCTTCCAAAGAAATCCCAGGGTTGATTTCCTTCAGCGTGGATTGGTTGGATCTCCTTGCTCCCTTAGCACAGGTAAACAATCGCCATCTCAGCCCTTTAAATCCATTTACTGACCAGCTTTTCCATACCCTTTTTGTAGTAAAGAGAAGAAATCACATCTCATGATCAATCTTGCCACTTGTTCCTTTTCCCACCTAGCACCTGAAGGCTAGACTTTCAGGTCTTATGATCAGACAGCTGGGATGAGGAATCTCATGGAGAAACTCTATGGCCAACATTCCTTCAGTGGCTGGTAACCCAAAGAAAGTGTCCAGTTCAGGAAGAATGAGGATGTTCATTTCCTTTTTCTCAACAGACAATCTGTTGAGATAAAGGGAAGGTCATAAGAAACAGTTTAACCAGGTCTTCGGGTCTGGGGAGCCCAACCATGATGGCATCCATTTGGTGGAACTCATCACTCTGGATTAGTCATTGAGATGGCAAACAAACACACATGCTGATGTGTGCCCTTCTGAATTGTTGGCTGTGGGGATGGGATGATAGAGATGACTAGTTCAGTGCTCAGAAATCCTTGGAGTTTGTGTCGGGGTGGGTGTGAAAGCCAGGTGCTTAGGTTGAAGCATGGCTGGCTCTAATAAAGCTCATGGTGTAGTGTTACCCAGAACAATGAGGTGGGGATCTATGTATGACAACCTTCTTTTTCTTCTAGTGGGCTCAGTTTCCCCTCGGTGGGATGTGTAGCTTGGAGATTATAATTCCTAAGACCCATGTAGCTCTGGCACTCTAGGAGTGTATACTAAGCGAAGCCATAATCTCCAGCCTGAACAAACAACTATTGGACTTCTTAACACGGACACGATTCCTTTCTTTGTCCCGTTTACCTCCTCCCCACACTAGTTTGTTCTCTCAGTCCCCACTAAAGATTCTGAATTTCCAAGTCATCTCTCTATAGACCTAAACAATGTCCCCTGACAAGCACATGCTCAGAGGTTCTGCCAGTGTGGACTCTGGCTGGAGGGCTTTGAAATGGAATTGAGCCGTTCTGTCTCAGGGGCCAGACTGCAAGGAGAAATCTTATCATTCAAACTGCAGGCCTCCTGTGTCACTCCCTGCATCTCTTATTAAGCCCCATAATACTGAAATAAAAGAGTCAAGGAGTCAGGACATAATCCAGGGCAGTAAAGTAGCTTTTATTAGGCACCTAAGGCATCTGATGCAAATAAGGCAATGAGAGAGGAAATTAATATTATTTTCTCTGTGCTCATTGGAGAAAGTGGCGTGTGACACTTGACTCGGGAGCAATATCTCTGAAACATTTCCTTGATTCTCTTCAGAGCTGTTTATGCAAGAGGCTCCGTCTATGCCATAACCGGGTTGGAAATGATCATGTGGTCAGGCAAGAGAATTGGATTTAATGACTGGGAGCTCCCTGATAGAAGTGTTTGAGTTGAGCATTCTATTTGAAGGATTCCTAAGGAGGGACCATTTAGGAACCCCAGTTTTCCAAAGAATGATACTGAGACTTCTTGCGCAGGCACGTTTTCATTTAGCTGTCCCTACCCTATTCCGTCTTCTCTGGCCTCATAGCCATAGGCTTTATCCATTTCATTTTCTGTTCAATTCAAACAACCATCACATATTCTACTGAAAGAGAAAAAGTCTGAAGCTGGTTCTACTGACAAGAAGCTCAAGAATAGACACATCTTTTTTCCTCTTTCTTCCTCTAGCATTCATTTCTTGCATGTTTCTTTTGGGTAATCAAACACGCAGAGGTCACCTAGCATCCTGGCAATTACAGGAAGTGGGAGGAGGGAACATAAAGTAAAAGCAATCAATGTGAGGAAGTCAACACTGTGTTTTTGTTTTCCTTCCAGTGTCTCTAGAAAGGGATTAGCTATTTATTGATCATTCATATGCCACTTACCTCCCCAAAGACTTTTGATGCAATCCAATGTGAGAGCATCTCAGCAACACCTGCATGCTCCTAAGCTGAGTTTCTTGGCAAAATAACAAGCCATTACAAAAATCTGACTTGAGTGCTTCTGAGTTCCAATGAAACAAAAAATGTATCTCAGCAAAAACATCTGTATTCACTTGTTTCAGTTCCCTGTTCCACCATCCAGTCATGTTATCTTCACTTCAAGACAGTATTTGCTTCCTTGCGCTGCTCAGATGCATGTGTTAAAACAGGTGCAGCTACAACATTTGACTCTTTCCACGTCTTGCACCTTCTTTGCCTCAGCCCATTGAGGAATGTAAACTGTTTCACGGCCCCAGCATCTAAGGAATGTTATGTCAGAATGAACCCTCTTTCAATAGGGTTGCTTGTCTAGAGAACAACCACACTTTGAGATCCATTCTTGGAGCTGATAACATGATTGAGTCATTTTGAAACTGAGACTTTTTCTTTGAGCTGAGTTATCGCCATGCTGAGAATATATCTCGGACTTTCTTGCTCCATGGTTTTATTCATGCTATTCTTTTGGCGTAAAATCCTCCATTTACACTACCTGTCACAATTCTCCTCGTTCTTCATGGCTTTGTTAAAGATGACTGCCTTGTGAAGTCTTTGGTATCAGTTATGAGTTGGCACAATGTAGCCGAGTAACAAATAACAAAACTGTGGGAGCAAACTGCAGTCAACATTGATTTGGCCTCCCAAGTCTATATATAGGTCATGGCGTGGTTCTTATGGTCTCAGTTGGGTTCACCCACATATCCGCAGACAGCTCTGTGATGGTGCAAAGTTCTGCTCATCTTGGCTGGACTCTCTTGCGTGTAAGGGGATTGGCTGGTTGTGTGAGGTGGCTAGGACCGTCTTAGGCAGGACGACTGTTCCTTCCTCCTACGTGGTCTCTCACACTACAGTGTGTTAGCTTGGACATGATCTCACCATGCTGATGCAGTTCTGGGGGAAACAGGCAGTGTACAAGACCTCTTGAGGCTTCAACTCAGAACCAGCATGCCATTCCTTGGCTCCTTTCTATTGGCCAAAGAAAATCACCAGTACAACTCAGTTTCAAGAGCAATAAACTCGATACAAACCCTTATAGTAGGAACTGCAAGATCACATTTTATCACACATGAATAGGAAGAACGAAGAATTGGGAAATTTTTGCAGTCAGTCGACCACAACTTTTTTGATTGTCTAGTTTGAGTGGTTTTGCTTGTGATTTAATTTTACTGTTTTGATACAACTTTAAAAATAGAATATAATTTGGCACTTATGATTTTATCGCCTCAAAGTCAGAGGCCACGTCTCCTTTTTTCTCTGGATCTCAAGATGCTTAATTCAGTGACTTGTCACATATGGATGTGAGAGTTGGACTATAAAGAAAGCTGAGCGCCAAAGAATTGATGCTTTTGAATTGTGATGTTGAAGAAGACTTTTGAGAGTCCGTTGGACTGCAAGGAGAGCCAACCAGTCCATCCTAAAGGAAATCAGTCCTGAATATTCATTGGAAGGATTGATGCTGAAGCTGAAACTCCCAATATTTTGGCCACCTGATGGGAAGAACTGACTCATTTGAAAAGACCCTGATGCTGGGAAAGATTGAAGGCAGAAGAAGGGAACGACAGAGGATGAGAAAGTTGGATGGCATCACCAACTCGATAGACATGAGTTTGAGTAAGCTCTGGGAGTTGGTGATGGACAAGGAAGCCTGACATGATGGTGTTCATGGGGTTGCAAAGAGTCGGAACGACTGAGTGACTGAATTTAACTTTTAAAGCATTAGGCAGATTTAGATACAGTGTACAAATAAGGCAAAATAGGAAACATAAATAAGCACACAGAATTTAAAATCTGGGATGACCTCAAAAGTTAATTCCATCATCCTGTCCTGTAGTAGTATGTAAGCTGCTCCAAATGGAAAGCCAGTAAAACAATTGTCTCAAAATGCAGAGAAGTTCCTCCCTCAATGAATGCCCATTGCAAACAATGCACCATCTGTGTACCCTAACAGCCCAGCAGCTTTAACTTTCCCATTTCTTAGCAGACCAAGTCTTAGCCTTTTTGGGTTTTTTTGGTCTTAGCCTCCACAGTCTGCCCTTCTCTTCTCACTATGATTCAGTTATACCTTTCCACTAGTGACAATGACTGCTGCTTGGATTCTCAGCAAGGAGCGGGGCTGGAGTGCAGAGAGCAGCACTTTGTCATCCTAAGTGCTCAGTTTTGCTTACTGAACACACGGATGTAGCTTTCTTCCCCCTGTGTGTCTCCTGCTCCCACCTAATTGAGGCTTTTCTGGCTTCTTTGATGTTTTTCTTCTTTCTTCCTCAAACATTGCTCCCAAGGGACTTCTCTAGCCGTCCAGTGGTTAAGACTTCTCCTTCCAATGTGGCAGGCGCAGGTTCAACCCCTGATCAGGGAGCTAAGACCCCACTGAGTTGCAGCCAAAAAACCAAAACATAAAGCAAACAGTGTTGTAACAAATTCAGTAAAGACTTATAAAATGGTCTTTATATAAATAAAAATGGTCCACATTAAAAACAAACGAACAAGCAAAAAACACTGCTCCTGAGGGAGTAAGACCACCTCAGGCCATCAGCTGAAACTGAGTTCCCATCTGCTTAGAATCTTCCACTCAGGTTTTTGGCCAGAGTTTTATTTTAGGAAGACAAAGCCAATCTAGTCGGAGAAGAGGGGAGATGGACGAGTTCTTCTCTGAAGAAAAAGAGAAGATTGATTCTTTATTGATTCATTAGCCTCAAAAGCACTTCCTCTGCAGAATGGAATTCAAGTAATATTTCAGGTTTTTGATGAAAATTCTTCTCACATGAGTTTCCCTTTAACCATTTACTTGGATTCTATGTTTGTAGAACTCGGTATTTAAAAAGGTTTTTTATAATCAGTCTATGTCCTTGTGGCTCTCTTGGTTTGGTTAAATTCCTAGCCACATCACTTGAGAAAACAGAGTCTCTCTTTCCTTTCACTCAAAAAAGAGTTTTAGAGAAGATTTAGTTTAGTTTAGTTTATTTCAGTCGCTCAGTCGTTTCCAACTCTTTGCGACCCCCTGGACTGCAGCACAGCAGGCTTCCCTGTCCATCACCAACTCCCAGAGCTCCCTTAAACTCATGTCCATTGAGTCAGTGATGCCATCCAGCCATCTCATCCTCTGTCATCCCCTTCTCCTCCTGCCTTTAATCCTTCCTAGCATCAGTCTTTCCCAATGAGTCAGTTCTTCCCATCAGGTGGCCAAAGTATTGGAGTTTCAGTTTCAGCATCAGTCCTTCCAAGGAATATTCAGGACTGATTTCCTTAGGATGGACTAGTTGGATCTCCTTGCAGTCCAAGGGACTCTCAAGAGTCTTCTTCAACATCACAGTTCAAAAGCATCAATTCTTCGGCATTCAGCTTTCTTTATAGTCCAACTCTCACATTCATATATGACTACTGGAAAAACCGTAGCTTTGACTAGATGGACCTTTGTTGGCAAAGTAATGCCTCTGCTTTTTAATATGCTGTCTAGGTTGGTTATAGCTTTTCCTCCAAGGAGCAAGTGTCTTTTAATCATGACTGCAGTCATTATCTGCAGTGATGTGCTGCTGCTGCTAAGTCGTTTCAGTCGTGTCCAACTCTGTGCAACCCCATAGATGGCAGCCCACCAGGCTCCCCTGTCCCTGGGATTCTCCAGGCAAGAACACTAGAGCGGGCTGTCATTTCCTTCTCCAATACATGAAAGTGAAAAGTGAAAATGAAGTTGCTCAGTTGTGTCTGACTTGTAGCAACCCCATGGACTACACCTACCAGGCTCCTCTATCCATGGGATTTTCCAGGCAGGAGTACTGGAGTTGGGTGCCATTGCCTTCTCTATCTTGGAACCCCCCAAAACAAAGTCTGTCACTATTTCCATTGTTTCCCCATCTATTTGCCATGAAGTGATGGGACCAGAGGCCATGATCTTAGTTTTCTGAATGTTGAGCTTTAAGCCAATTTTTTTCATTCTCCTCTTTCACTTTCATTAAGAGCCTCTTTAGTCCTTCTTCCCTTTCTGCAGTGGTTAATTTAATGTGTCAACTTGACTGGACTATTGGGTGCCCATATATTTGGCTAAAAATTATTTCAAGGTGTGTCTGTGGGAGTGTTTCCAAATGGAATCAGCACTCAGTCTGTAGACTGAGTAAAGCAGATTGTTCTTGTTAGTGTGGACATCACCCAATCCTTTGAGGGCCTGAACAGGGGGGAAAAAAAAAGTGAAAGAAGGGAGAATACTCTCTCTCTCTGCCTGACTGCTTGAGCTGAGCACTGCTTTTCTGTCCTCAGACTGGGTCTTACATCTTTGGTGCTCCTGATTCTCAGAACTTTGGAGTCTGACTGGAATTTCTACCACCTGCTTTCCTATATCTATAGCTTCAGAAAGCAGACTGTGAGACTGTCTAGCTTCCATAGCTGTGTGAGCCAATTTCTTATAATAAATTTCTTCCTATATAGTCAGTCGGTTTCATTTCTTGGAGAACTCTAATATAGTCCCTCATCATGATGTGACTATGCCTTTGTGACTTTAGGACAACCAGATGTCTGGTCCCTTCTGGACGTTTATTCTCAACTGCCAACATTTCTCCATCAACAGAGGTCAATAGAAGTCATTAAATCGATAACTCTACCTGCCGTCTTACCTTTCAGGATGGCCTACTACTCTCCATGACTTTCAAGATTCTTTCCATTTTGTAAAATTCAGTCTTTCTGGACAATTTTTGACTTCTTCTTTTAAAACAGGAAAATAATTGTCTCTCTCCAAAATCATTTATCCTCTTTTCCATAGTCGGGTCTATTTGAATTTTTATATAGTCCTCTTAAGACTAGCTAGAAATGGTTACTAAACTCATTATTCAGGGTGATACATTACTGGCTAGAATCTTTGCAAGGGTTTGTTTCTTTGAAAATAAAATGTAAAAGGTAACCTAAACCTAATTTTTATTAGAATATAACCACTTTACAATGTTGTATTGGTAATGCTGTTGTATTAGTTTCTGCCGTACAGTGAAATGAATCAAGTATAAGTATACATATGTCCTCTCTGTCTTGGACCTCCCTCTTACCCACTCTTACACCCCAACCATCTGGGTCATCACAAAGAGCTATATACAATTATTTATTCCTAATAATTTCCCCTAGATTTTACCTAATGATACAGACCTCTCTGTTTTTCTTTGTCTTTAAGAGAAACATTTATTCCTTGGATAGTTAACATAACATTTATTGAGCAACTTCTAGGTGACTGGCAATTGCATTAGGTACTCAGTGTCCAAAGATGAATGCTCTCAGGCTGTGCAAGGGACATCTGTATGTCTTCCTGCTGGTCACTTCAGAAGCCTGGGGTCCCTACTAGGAATCCTGGGTGAGCCTTTCCCTCTTCCCTTCTGCTCTCTCTGATTCCATAATGATGTTCTGAGCACTGGATGTTCATCTAGTTACTAAGGTATTGAACAGAGTTCTTGCTTGCTATTAGGGTGTGATTTTAAAGGGAAATCTCCCTTTTTTTTTCCCCTGCCACTTTTGAATACTAGGCTGTGATCATTCCCAACTTTATACTTCATCACGATCCACATAATATAATCTTTATACCATCAGCTATATATGCTCTCTTGCTTCTTTCTGACTGTGCTTTCCTCCCCTCATTTACTGCTCACCACTCCTGCCTTTCTCATCAGAGTCTGCTGTCTGCTCAGTTGCCTGAGACCCAGCTCCTTCCCTGGTGGCTCAGACAGTAAAGCATCTGCCTACAATACAGGAGATCTGGGTTCAATCCCTGGGTCAGGAAGATCTCCTGGAGAAGGAAATGGCACCCCACTCCAGTACTCTTGCCTGGAAAATCCCATGGAGGGAGGAGTCTGGTAGGCTACAGTCCATGGGGTCACAAAGAGCCGGACACGACTGAGTTAGTTCATTTTCACTTTTCTTTCAGTCTTCCGAGCTTGTTCATTACCTCTGGGCCATCATCCTCATCCTCCTCTGGCCTGTGCTCCCCAAATTACTCTTCTCTTACTTGACTGTACAAAGCAGAATTTCCAGAAACAGGAAAGGCTGGCCTGCCAGCCTCCTCTGTCCATGAGATTTCCCAGGCAATCTGGGGGAAGAAGAAAACAACAACTGGAGTGGCTTGCCATTTTCCTTTTAACAACTGGAGTGGCTTGCCATTTTCCTTTTCCAGGGGATCCTCCAAACCCAGGGATTGAAATGTGTCTCCTGCATTGCAGATGGATTCTTTACCACTGAGCTACCTGGGAAGCCCTTCCTCACACTTAGGCCCCAGTTATTTATTTTGAGGAAGGAGTATCACAGATGTTGGAGTTGTGTACAGTATATCCTATATAGGGTCACATGATGTCTCTTTGTCCTGTGACTGGTGTTAATTTTGATCTTATGATTGAGATGATGTCTGCCAGGTTTCTCCGTTGTAAGGTAACTTTTTTTCTTTCTAATTAATAAATGTACTGCGGGTGATATTTTGACAGTATTCAATTGTCTTTGAGAATAGATTGGATGACGAGATATCCAGTTGACTGTTGTGAAAGAGTAATTTCTGTTTTGAGCAAAATATAAGTTAAATTGTACAAACATCCCTCAAATCTCAGTGACTTTGCACATTGCAAGTTTAGTTCGTGTTCATGCTACATGGCCAAAGCAAGCGAAAAAGATGGGAATCTCAGAGATCCAGATTTATGGAAGCTTCATTTTTAAATGTGTCCCCAGGATATTCATAGATTTCCCATTCCCAGGAAGAGACGGTGACTAATTGCACCCTGGCTTTTAAAGTTTCTACCAGGAAGTGAAGCACATCATTCTTGCTCATATTTCTTTGGCAAAGAAATCACATGACCATACTTCCCAGGAGGTGGAGACGTGAATTGCTACCATGTTTCTTGAAAGAGGAGAGTATGAAGCAGTCACAGAGGACTCCCCCACCACCAATGTCCTTGCACAAGGAGTATCAGAGTCACTGCTCTGGCTTTGGCTCTGTCTTTTGCCTGATCTTATGTTGTTTCTATTATCTGCATGGCAGGAAAACCTAGCTCATGTAGTTGTTATGAAAAAATAATAAAAGTCCTTTACAAACATAATACTATAGGAAACACGAGCACATCATACCTACCAATTCTAATGGTAATGTCTGCAAATGGCAGATAATCTTCCTGGGAGCTGTGTAACTCAGTGGACTCCACTATTTCAGGTGATGATGAAACATTCCTTTTTTTATTATAAAAGTAAAAGGTGCTTAGTAATAGATGCTCAATATTTTCCTATATTTTTACTTAAACTTTAAATACTTTCATATAATTATGAAATATTCTTTTTGAAGCCCACTTACTCTTTCCTAATTAATTACACATTTATCGATTGCTGGGCAGTTAGGTGGTTTTCACATATACAGTATTCACGGTTGCTTAACTCTGCTGAAGGGAAGAGAAGTCTCTGCTTTCCCTGTGTGTGTGTGTAAGTGACCCGGCATCTCTTAAGTCTCCTGCTTTGGCAGGCAGGTTCTTTACCACTGCCTTTACCTGGGAAGCCTATGTATTCATATTTACTGGAAGCACTTCTAAATCCTCGTTCACACTGGCCAAGGCTTAATTTTGAAAGAATAAACATGTGCTTCCCTGCTCTATTTCTATTATTGCTTCCTCAGAAAACCATGCACAGCCACCGATCTCCAGGTTTTTCTACTCTAATATGCGAATTCTTTGTAGAATGATTGCTATGAAATACCTCCTTCCGCTTACTGCTGTGGTATAGCTTACTGCTATACGTTTTCTGATCTTTTTGATGAAGGTCATCTGTGAGACTCTTTCTTATGATTTGGAGGTCTTGGTTCCATGATCATTTCCTTGGTCAATCATCAAGCAGACCATTTGGCCACAGCAGCTGTAGATGAAATGTGTCATTTACCATCTCACTGGAATTTTGCTATGTATTGTTTGATTCTTATTCCAAGTGATCTCACTAGGCAAGATGGGTCCTGGGTCTCTTCATGAATCACTTACTGTCTTGGTTTCTATTCGGCTCCCTTTGTTCATAATCTAAATGTCCATCCTCCAGCCTTACGAGGTCCTTCAACCTTCAGTGTCCTTTCATATCTTTAGGAGGAAGTAGCCTCTTGATCTCCCAAATAATTGGAATATCACAGAGCCTCTGCTTTTATGCTAATTTGCCAGAACTCTGGGTTTCTCATTTTAAGTGTTTATTTTTTAACTCTCTTATCACCCATTTCTGCATTTTTGCTAATAGTAGCCACAGTGGGAAGTCAGGTTAGGCTCTGTTCTCAGTCATTGTCACTGACTGTCCAATTTGGGTCACCAAGTGTTCCTTAAAACATGGCATCTTTGCAATGTCCCTGGGATCAAGCTTTTCCCCAAGAGTTTACCCCTTGCCATTTGTTTTCACATGTCAATTGCAATGGTGTACTGGAGGAATTAATAAAATAGCTAGTGACAATGGATTGTTAAATATTCAGAAATTTTGTAATCCAGTTGTTAAACCACTGGTAGCTTGAAAGTTGGGCTTCCTTGGTGGCTCTGACAGTAAAAAAATCTGCCTGCAATGCAGAAGACCTGGGTTTGATCCCTGGGTATTGAAGATTCCCTGGAGAAGGGATTTGCTGCCCACTTCAGTATCCTTGCCTGGAGAATTCCATGGACAGAGGAGCCTGGTGGGCTACTGCTCATGGGATCACAAAGAGTCAGATACAACTGAGCCACTAGCACAGACACAGCTTGAAAGTTAGTCCTTGTGGGAGTGTTAACACCATGGAGATTGTCAAGTACTATAAACCAGGGCTTCCCTTGCCAAGAAAGCCAGTTTACCAGCACATCACCACATTTGGGTGAATAAAATGAGAATAATGAAAATAAAGAAATTTTTTGTGAACATAGGTAATCAGGAAATGTTTATTTTTGAGAACACTTAGAAAATGTTCTTTTAACAGTTTCAATAAAAAAGTCACCCAAACACATAGAGGTTTTCTGGAGGAAACAAAAATGCTAAATATAGAGGAAAATAGTCAATAACCTAGACTACCAAAATTTAAAATTTCTTATTAAAAACTACTGTTAAGAAAAGGAAAAGATATGCCACAAATTACAGAACATATTCATGATATGGCAAAGAGCTTGTATCTAGAATATATAAAAACTTCTACAAATAACTGAATTAAAAAAGACAACTCAATAATGAAATGGGGAAAATATTTGAGTAGATACTTCTCAAAAAAAGATATTCACATAGCCAATAATCACATGAAGAAAGGCTCAATATCATTATTAGCAGGGAAATGAAAATTAAAACCACAATGAATTGCCATTTCACATTTACTAGAATAGCTGAAATCAAAGAATGTGTCTAGAATGTGGAACAACCAGAGCTCTCATACTCTGTTGCTGGAAATGAAAAATGTTGCAATCATCTTGGAAAACTACTTGGCAGTTCCATACAGTGTTAAAACATACATCGACCTTTTGATCTTGCCATTCTACTGCTACTCAAGAGAAATTAAAACATACCCGCAAATAAGGCTTACACAAGAACTTTTATAGTAGCTTTATTCACAACAGCTCCAACTGGAAACTACCCAAATGTCCATCAACAGGAGAAGGAATACACAAATCCTGGAACATTTATATAATGGAGTACAACTCAACAATAAAAATGAACAAATCACTTATGCATGCAGAGACCTGCTCAGCAAAAGAAGCAAACAACAAAAGACTATGTAGAGTATGCTTCTATGTATATGACATTTAAAAACTGATGCAACTGTAGTTATGTTTCAGGGCATCAGTTCAGTTCAGTCGCTCAGTCGTGTCCGACTCTTTGCGACCCCATGAATCGCAGCACGCCAGGCCTCCCTGTCCATCACCAACTCCTGGAGTTCACTCAGACTACGTCCACTGAGTCCGTGAAGCCATCCAGCCATCTCATCCTCTGTCGTCCCCTTCTCCTCTTGCCCCCCATCCCTCCCAGCATCAGAGTCTTTTCCAATGAGTCAACTCTTCACATGAGGTGGCCAAAGTACTGGAGTTTCAGCTTCAGCATCATTCCCTCCAAAGAACACCCAGGGCTGATCTCCTTCAGAATGGACTGGTTGGATCTCCTTGCAGTCCAAGGGACTCTCAAGAGTCTTCTCTAACACCACAGTTCAAAAACATCAATTCTTCGGTGCTCAGCTTTCTTCACAGTCCAACTCTCACATCCATACATGACCACTGGAAAAACCATAGCCTTGACTAGACGGACCTTTGTTGGCATAGAGGTAGTTAAAAGTCACTGGAGAAGGAGGGAAGGCAACTTTCTGGAATGATGGAGATAGTCTATGTCTTGATTAGGGAAATGGTTAAAATGTTTATGGGCTTCCTAGGTGGCACTACTGGTAAAGACCCCACCCGTCAAAGCAAGAGACGTTAAGAGATGTGGGTTCAATCCTTGGGTCAGGAAGATCCCCTGGAGGAGGGCGTGATGACCTACTCCAGCATTTTTGTCTGGAGAATCACAGAGACAGAGAAGCCTGGCTGGTCTATAGTCCATAGTGTTGCACAGAGTCGCACATGAACGAAACGACTGAGCACACTCGTATAGGTATATACATTTATAAAACTCATTATCTGTAAGGCTTCCCTGGTGGCTCAGAGGTTAAAGCGTCTGCCTCCAATGCCGGAGACCCGGGTTCAGTCCCTGGGTTGGGAAGATCCTCTGGAGAAGGAAATGGCAATCCACTCCAGTATTCTTGCCTGGAGAATCCCATGGACTGAGAAGCCTAGTAGGTTACAGTCCATGGGGTCGCAAAGAGTCGGACACGACTGAGCGACTTCACCTCACCTCATCTCAAATTCAACACAGGTGTATACAGTATAAAACATTATCTGTATGTAAATTCCACTCAATAGCAATAGGTAAAAAGAACACAAAAAATCATCTCCCAAAATAGTAACTCAAACAAAGCAACCCAAATGAAACAATTTCATCAAGTCTCAGACAGTGAAGAAGCAACATTTTACCTGGTTTAATGATGGAAAATACATATCATCTGATGATACCACACAGAGTGTCAGACCTTAAGACAAAAAGAACAGAGAGCAGAAAACAATTTAATCTTATACCATTACATATTTAGCATAATGGCACTAAAGTTTTCTACCAATCATTTTATTTCAGCTTAGTGGTATCTTAGGAGTAGTTAATTCCTGGCTTTAAAAAAATAGTATTTTGGCCTGATTACTCATATTGATAGAAAGAATAAAGCTAATAAATCATCACAGCCTCCTACACTCCTCGGCTGGCACTAGGTTGCTGACTGACAGTGTAGCCGCCTAGCTCGGCACGCCCTGCACCTCCAGGCCTGCTAATTGCTGCAGAGCCAAGGAGATTTGAAGAAAAGATGAGAGGTGAGTTAGGGGCTTGAGGAAGTCTGCCTAAGAATTACAGGGATGGCAGAATTCTCCAGGCGAGAATACTAGAATGGGTAGCCTTTCCCTTCTCCAGGGGATCTTCCAAGCCTAGGGATGTAACCCAGGTCTCCTGCATTGCAGGCAGATTCTTTACTGTCTGAGCCACCAGAGAAGCCCAGAAAATAGTATAACCCGGGTTAGATGGACAGGGAAGAGAGATATAGCTAAGTCGAGTGCTGCCTGCATGTCCTCTTGGCTGGCTCTGGAACCACTCTTTGCCTTCTTATTTTTCATGTCTGACTTTAATTTCTCTATTTTATGGGCACAGAGATAAGATGAACTAGCGTCTGCCTCTGGCACTCAGGATCTTTCCTCCAGGCCAGCAGGACCCATGTATATGAACCAAGTCCAGGACCAACAGCTTGGGGCCCCTGAGATGCCACCCCTCAGCAGCCCATGAGAAGCCCACTCATTTGCATTAAATATTTTGTAGCTACTCTATGGTGGTTCCCTGGTGGCTCAGAGGTTAAAGCGTCTGCCTGCATGCAGGAGACTTGGGTTTGATCCCTGGGTCAGGAAGATCCCCTGGAGAAGGAAATGGCAACCCACTCCAGTATTCTTGCCTGGAGAATCCCATGGCCTGAGGAACCTGGTGGGTTACAGTCCACAGGGTCGCAAAGAGTCAGACACGACTGAGTGACTTCACTCACTCACTATGGGGCTTCCCTGGTGGCTCAGTGGTAGAGTCTTCCTGCCAGTGCAGGAGACATGGGTTCAATCCCTGGGTCAGGAAGGTCCCCTGGAGAAGGAAATGACTACCCACTCCAGTATTCTTGCCTGGAAAATTCCATGGACAGAAGAGCCTGGTGGGCTACAGCCCATGGGGTCACAAAGAGTCAGACACGACTTAGTAACTAAACAACAACAGCAACAAGCTATTCTCTCACTTTCATGCCAGCTCTCCTCTCCCATTCTATGTGAGGGGCTTGGTGGAGGAATCAGGATTTCCTTTACTGCTGAATTTAGCCTCCTTGACTACTTCCTGACCACAGCTTTTGGAATCCTGGTTTCCAAAGCAGGTTTGGAGGAAACTGGGCCAATTTTTTTCATGTAAAGCAAGAAAACATCATGGAGAAGGAAATGGCAACCCACTCCAGTATTCTTGCCTGGGAAATCCTATGCACAGAGGAGCCTGGTGGGCTACAGTCCATGGGGTTGCAAAGAGTTGGATGCAATGTAATGACTAAACAACAACAAATGATATAAGAAGAGTTTGTTGGATGTTGGTAAGTGGTGGACTGATATCGGTACTGGGCTTCCTAGTTAGCTCAGCGGTAAAGAACCCACTTGCCAATGCAGATGTGCGTTTGGTCCCTGGGTCAGGAAGATTCCTTGGAGGAGGGATTATGACAACCCATTCCAGTATTCATGGACAGAGGAGCCTGATGGGCTACAGTCCATGGGGTCACAAAAAGTCAGACATGGCTGAGTGACTGAGCACAAGAAAATATTGAAGCTGGTTGCTCTTAGCTCCAGCTTTCACTGCCCTTGTTTATGTTGCGGCAACTGGTCCTTCACAAGGCTTGTGACGCCCAGGTAGGGCTAGGACAGGGAGTGGGGTCACTGTGGCTGCCTGGCTTGGCCAGCCTGCAGACGTACAGGCTGAGGCCACCCATAAACAAACCTGGATCAGCATTTTCAAACAGGCTTAACAAACAGAATAACTGTTTGTGATAGGAGAGAACAGTACTGATTGGAGCAGACTGCCTCGAGATGTTCTTCCACGCCTTTGTCTCTCATTCCTGAACTCTATTACAACATTTACAAAAACAAATGCCAGGCATGAGCGTGGGCCTGTGAATTCCCAGGTTGACTAGGCTACCCTTTTTCTTTCTTCCACCGTAAGGAATTAAGAAACTGGAGCTGAAAATGAAAATGTTCACTAACATTTTCTACACCAGTGCACCAGAAGAGACAGCAATGACTCTTCCTCCACTTTTATTATTCCCTAAATAAATAGTGTCAAGAACTGCAGACCTCCAGCTCAGCTTGAGGCAGCTTTAAAAGCCCACCACCAGATCCCCACCAAGATAAGCTGCCCCCAAGCCGAGCTGCTCCACTGTCAGATAGGAGAGATGACTGGGGCTGATGAGAGGAAAAGAGGAGAGATGCTTTTACACAAATAACATAATTTGGCTCCCTGAGAAAAAGGAAAGGCAAAATGCAGGTGGTGTTCCGTCTTCTTTCCCTTGCTTGCATCCCTAAGTGGAAGCATTAATAGGCTTAGTGCTTATTAAGGTGAAATCAAAAAGAGAGAAAGACAGAGGAACTGCATGAACAAAATTACTAGAGATTCAAAGTTTGAGAGTTTCCAGCTGGCTCATTTATTTCGAGAAGGAAATTTAGGAAGTACTAGAGCCCCTTTCTGCCTTCATTTAGCTTTAAAAGGAAGAAGAAAAGCAAGAAATCCATAGCTAATATATGAAGTGTGATCCAAAATGATGGAAGCTATCCCCATCATTTTACCTCAACAATTATTTATTAAATGTCTATTGTATGCCCAGCACCATGCTTGAAATGGGAACCATAAAAAGCCTTAATCAATGGAATATTACCCAGTCATAAAAAAGAATGAAATAATGCCATTTGAAGCAATTTGGATGGACCTAAAGATTATCATTCTGAGAGAAGAAGGTCAGAAAAGGAAAAATGTTGTATGATATTGCTTATATGTAAAAATCTAAAAAAAAAATCATACAAATGAGCTTATTTACAAAGCAGAAATAGACTCACAGACATAAAAAACAAACTTATGGTTACCAAAGGGGCAAGGGGGAGTGAGGGCTATATTAAGAGTCTAGGATTAAATGTATAGACCACTATATATAAAACAGATCATTAACAAGGACCTCCTGTATAGCCCATGAACTATATTCAATGTATTTTTCTGTAATGGAAAAGAAACTAAAAATATATAACTGAATCATTTTGCTATACACCTAAAGTTAACATAGCATTGTAAATCAACTATATTTCAAAAAAAAAAAAAGACAACTATAGATTCTGTACTTAACCTCTTTATAACTTAATCTCTGTACAAATGAACCAGAGCTCCTTGTAAGAAGGGGTTCCACTTTCTGGACTGCTGAGACAGTCTGGGAGGAGTCACATGGATCAGATGCTAGCAACAGTTAAAATGTACTGTTGGGAGTCATTGCTGAAGCTCTGCAGTGGAGCAGTGGTGACTGTAGGATCAAGTTGACTCACTCTAATTTTGGAGTTGTTTTTTCCCAACATCCTATATCTGAATTGTTTGTACTGCACTGACATCATTTATTTGAAACACTGACCACATTTTTTCCCCCACATTCAACCTCAATTTCTTCATAGGTGGTGTTATAGAATCATCTAGTTCTAAGCCACTCAGAGGCTCAGGGAACTTAAAAGCTAGTTTGTGCTTGTTTTAAGTCCTTCTGGTTCAGGACTCCCTGTCTGTCAGTCAAGGGTATCTTCTTAGTATGGCTGTGTGTTATATCTCTAAAGATGCCTTGATGAAAAAAAAAAAAAAAATCCCTGGATAGATTCACCAGCATAGCAGTCAGTCTGTTTTTTTATGTTTAACAAATACAAAGATTTTAGAAATAGTGTGCATTTTAATTCAAGTTCAGAGCAGGCTGATGTTGAAAAATCTCTGGAATTCTTCTCTTTGAAAAGGAATCTGGCTATGTGATACTACAAGCAGCTGTAGGTAGCCATGTTATCTACATTGTCTTTTGTGTGTGTGTGTTGGGGTTGGAGGGCTGGAATGCAAATGAAACTAGACGTTTTTGCAGAAATTAAGCAATTACTATTCGCTGATATAATGTCAATTCGTAAGTGACCCCTTAACAGCATCAAAGCACATCACTCAGAAATTAAAACAATAACCACCTCACTGAGCAAGAAGATGTATTTACTTTGGTGAAGCGTCTGAGAGTTCTGTGACCCTTTCAGCTAAACCAGACTGCCAAAGACAGGGCCCACATGCCCATCAGCCTGAGGAGGGACCCAGAAACCTCCATCCCCTGCAGTCCGTGGGTTCTGACAGTAAAGTGAATCACTTCTGGGGAAGACAATGACTTGTTTACTTTTCACTGAATTGAAGATTGAAGATATTTCATAACAGGATCTGGGAAAATTTGCCAGATGTTTCATTCCACTGTGTTCTTCTGGCAGGTCTACAAGATAGAATGCTGAGAAAGGCTAATAAATCAAGATAGGTATGAAAAGCTTAGGGACAAAATTCATAAAACTTGAACTGCAGGAGGCCACCTTTCCTCTATCTGCTCAAATATGAAATTTGCTTATTTTTTGATGCTTCCAAGCGAGCTAATAAAGACTATAGATCTCACTTTTGCTCATTTCTCCACCCCTTTTCCTCTTGGCATCCTTCCCTTCTGGTACAATTTTGCCCATCTAAGAATGTCTAAATCTAGAATAGGAAATGTGTGTTATCTAAACTACTCAAAAAGGGTGAGCACATAAATATTAATATATAAACCACAGCTTGGAATGTAGCTTCAACTTGAGCTCTTGTTCACTTGGCCGGAGGAAAGTTACACAGGAACAAAGCTTGGGATGCTTTAAAATAAAAATTTATATTGCCAAGGACAAGCACTGAATGGAAAGTTTTTGGCCTATTTTCCTTTCCTTCCTCCCCAGACTTTTGAGGTGCTAGCGAACTGTGGCATTAAGTAATGGAACATTGGTGCAGACTTTGTATTAATGATCTGTTACTTTGGACCACGATCTGTGTTGCAGTGACTGTAATCCCAGTTGTCACAGTTATCCACTGCTGTATAACACCACCCTAAAATGCAGTGGCTTAAAACAATAAACAGATTATCTCACAGTTTCTGCTGGTCAGGAGTTTGGGAGTTGCTTAGCTGGTGGTCTGGCTTGGGATCTCCTGTGAGGCGACAGTCAGGATGTTGAGTGGGGCTGCAAACAGTCAAGGTCTGACTGGAGCTGCTTCCAAGATGGCGCACTCACATGGCTGCTGGCTGGAGGCCTGGGTTCCTTACTCTGTGGAATTTGCCACAGGCTGCCTGAGAGTCCCCATGCCATGGCAGCTGCCCACCGCCGCCACCATCACCCCACCCCGCCCTGGAATGAAAGCTTCAAGTAAGAGGGTGAAAGAGAACAAGCATGAGGCCACAGACTCTATAATCTGGACTCCAAAACCACATACCATGTGCTTCACTTTATTTGTTAGAAACAGATTACATAGTCCAGCCCACACTTAAGGGGAATTAGTCCCCATTTCTAAAGGGTGAAGTAGAAAAGAATTTGTGGTCTTATCTTAAAATCACTTCACTGGTGGAGTTCAGTTCAGTTCAGTTCAGTCGCTCAGTTGTCTCTGACTCTTTACAACCCCATAAATTGCAGCACACCAGGCCTCCCTGTTTATTACCAAACATCCAGCCATCTCATCCTCTGTCGTCCCCTTCTCCTCCTGCACCCAGTCCCTCCCAGCATCAGAGTCTTTTCCAATGAGTCAACTCTTTGCATGAGGTGGCCAAAGTACTGGAGTTTCAGCTTTAGCATCAGTCCTTCCAAAGAACACCCAGGACTGATCTCATTTAGGATGGACTGGTTGGATCTCCTTGCAGTCAAGGGACTCTCAAGAGTCTTCTCCAACACCACAGTTTAAAAGCATCAATTCTTTGGTGCTCAGCTTTCTTCACAGTCCAACTCTCACATTCATACATGACCACTGGAAAAACCATAGCAATTTCTAATTTGTGTAGCTAATAGGGAGATGTCAATAAATAGTGTTCATTAAAGTGAAGATGAAAAGGAAAAAAGAAAGTGTAATTCTATTCGTGTCATTCTTTTTTAAAATTAATTTTTGTTGGAGTATAGTTACTTTACAGTGTTGTGTTAGTTTCTTGCTATATAGTAAAGTGAATCAGTTATACATATATCCCTCTTTTCCAGATTTCCTTTCCATTTAGGTCAGCACAGAGTATTGAGCAGAGATCCCTGTGTTATACAGTAGGTTCTCATTAGTTATCTATTTTATACATGTATGCTCAGTCCCGTCTAACTCTTTGTGACCCTATGGACTGTAGCACACCAGGCTCCTCTGTCCATGGGATTCTCCAGGCATGAATACTGGAGTGAGTTGCCATTCTCTTTTACATGGGATCTTCCCAACCCAGGGATCAAACCCCTGTCTCCTGTATCTCTTGCATTAGCAGGCAGATTCTTTACCACTGAGCCATCAGAGAAGCCTCATTTTAGTGCCAACAAAGGACTGTCTAGTCAAAGCTATGGCTTTTCCAGTAGTCATGTATGAATGTGAGAGTTGGACTGTAAAGAAAGCTGAGCAGCGAAGAATTGATGCTTTTGAACTGTGATGCTGGAAAAATTCTTGAGTCCCTTGGACTGCAAGGAGATCCAACCAGTCCATCCTAAAGGAAATCAGTCCTGAATATTCATTGGAAGGACTTATGCTGAAGCTGAAACTCCAATACTTTGGCCACTTGATGGGAAGAACTGACTCATTTGAAAAGACCCTGATGCTGGGAAAGATTGAAGGCAGAGGAAGGGGACGACAGAGGAAGAGATGGTTGGATGGCATCACTGACTCGATGGACTTGAGTTTGAGTAAACTCTGGGAGTTGGTGATGCCAGAGAAGCCCGGTGTGCTGCAGTCCATGGGGTCGCAAAGAGTCGGACACGACTGAGCGACTGAACTGAGTTTGTATATGTCAGTCACAGTCTCCCAGTTCATCCCACCCCCTCTTCCTCCCTTGGTAACTGTAAGTTTCTTCTCTACGTATTCACTCTTTATCCTGCTCTACTCACTTCCATCCTAAGCCCATCCCCATTTCTTAAGCCATTCTAATACTGTTCATGGCTTTAAGGAATTTCTCCCTGACTCCAGCTGTTGATCTTACAGTTGCTGAGATCTTATGACATTCTCAACTTCTTTAGGTAATAGGACTCAACACAGGCCAAGCCCCAGGTACCCTTGAGGCCTTGAGTTGTAAGAGAGCTGAGAATCTATGAATTTAGAGGACAAGGTAATGTGACATGTAAGGAGGAGAGAAATTCTTCCCATTTGTGATCCTCTTTTACCTCATGTCTCCTAGTGTTCTCCAAGGCATTGCTAAGGCTTCCCAGAGGATTCTCTTGGTTCCTTCCAATGACAAGAGCAGGCAGACTCCCCTCTGTGGATCCAGTGTATCTGCTTTCTCACTCATCACTGCATCTCTTCTGAGCTCCCTGGGTGCAAGGCTTCCGGGCTCTGTTGAAGAATAATCATGATACTAAATCACTCTTTGCCCATTATTATCTAGACTCTGCCCATGGACATCTTTACATCCCACCAGGAAGTCTGTTCTGATCAGCCATTTGCTGACGTCTTTTCATACTTACAACAGGCAAGAAAAGTGGCTTCAGGGACCAGCCACTCACACAGTGCAGTCACTCCTAATGGCCTTATCACTCGGCTACCTGCTCCTCCTTCCCACAGGGAACACCAGTTAGTGTGTGTGAGCCAGAGAGTCTGGCTGAACCATCCTATTACTGTTTTATATAAAGCACTTACTGAATTCCTAGAGGGAAGAGGAGTCTCCAAGGGGGGCTTGTCTCATTAAACTGCTGCTTGCTTTCCAAGCAGCCAGAGAAGAACTGAAAGGTGGTGAGCAAGAGGCAAGACCTTCAGGGAGCTCAGTGGTACTAATGCGCTAAGCTGCGGGCACGTTTGGCAGCGTAAAGGGGAGCAATCTCAGAAGGAAAAATGAAAAATATGCTCTTCTCCTCTGTCCCCTTTAATGAGGCTGAAGAAGAAACAAAGACGTATTATCGAGTGATAAAAATACACCCAGTATCAAAGTTTCTCGGTTCCTGTACCTAAAAACTCTTTAGGATTTGTTCTTTCCTTTTTCCGTTCTTTCTCTTTTCAAATAAAGAAAACTCTTCTGTCTCTGCTCTATGGAATTCTCTACTTAGCCCCAGATAGATAAAATGACTTCTGAAATGTACTCTCTTAAAAGCCTAGAGAAGAAAGAACACAACTTTCTTTAAAAAGCTTCTGGCCATGATGTCTTTCAACTCTGGTTTACAGAAACCATTCACAGGAACCCTCTGGAAAATGTTTCTTTGCTGAGACAGCACCACAGAAAACAAGCCATCTCCCAGGGTGGCAGGATGCTGTCCGCAGAGAACTTGGGGCCTGCATTTGCAAAGCTTCCCAGAGCAGACGGGTGCATCTGGAGGTGAGGCACAGCGGGTGTCTGATTGCCAGGTGCTTCAGCCTACTGGCAAGGCCAAGACTGCAGGAAGAGAAGGGGGCCTTCTGCCCCATGGAGGACAGTTGGGGTGCAGTGATTTCTGAATACTATCCTGCCTCAGAACAGTGCTGGCAAGCTCCTACCTCTCGCCTCCATCGAAGCTGCTCGGCACAGAGAGGGGAGTCTAATTCTCCTTTCTCTAATAGGAGTGGCTACATGAAAATTTATACGAGGCAGTGAGAAGAAAGTGTGTGTGCGTGCCAGTCTCCCCTGTTCATAGGATTCTCCAGGCAAGAATACTGGAGTGGGTTGCCTTGCCCTCCTCCAGGGGCTCTTCTCCACCCAAGGATCGAACCAGCATCTCTGAGTCTCCTGGATTGGCAGGTGGGTTCTTTACCACTACCACCACCTGGGAAGCCCATCTAGTAGCACCTCCTCCAATATCTGAGAACTCCTGGATACCTGTGACCTCAGAAAGGGCAGGCTGCACTTGAAACAAAAGGCTTTGCTGACCTTCCTTTCCCAGGATGTAATTTCTCCCTTTGGCATTGGTAGAACCATAGTAACTAGGGCTGAAGAGCTGTAGTTTTTAGGGCTGAAAGCAAATATTCTAATACTCCCTATTTAGGACATTTGGTAGAACTCTTTTGCCTCACCCACTTTGAAATGAGCTGTGCCCATCTGACCTGTTTTACTCACTAAAGTATGGGTGGAAATAGTTGTACTCTTTCCTATGAGGCTTTAAGAGTTACTACATAATTCACCACCTCTTCTTTTATCTGCCAAGGTGACTGGCAATGGCCAGATGATGGTGGCTTCCAAAGTGGGGATGACCTGGAGCAGAGCCCCTGCCAACAATTGATGGACACATGGAGAGAATGAGAAGTAAGGGTTCACTGTCATAAGCTAGTAAGAAAATTGCCTGGTTGTTAATGTAGCACAATCTATGATGTTCTCCTGGACTCTTTCAATCCCTTCTCAGAAGAGGGGAGCGTCTAGCTGCCAATGGAAGGAGTCTATGCTGGTAGTTCATAGAGAACTCTAGAGGGTTTGAAAAACCCCCTTCTCACTTCCAGTCCAGAAAAATACATATTATCTAGGACACAGGAAAAAACTTTCTATAAAAATTTAGCTGTATGTGATTTTACTGTGGAAGAATAGAAAATTAACCAATTTTTTCAATGCTTTGTTAAAGTTTATGGTGAGACTAATCTACCTTTCTTCCTAGGCCTATGTGAAACCTACAGCCCTTATAATTTCTGTATA
The DNA here is from genome assembly GCA_006408695.1 of Aepyceros melampus. Classification (NCBI taxonomy): domain Eukaryota; kingdom Metazoa; phylum Chordata; class Mammalia; order Artiodactyla; family Bovidae; genus Aepyceros; species Aepyceros melampus. The sequence continues at coordinate 84,485 of SJXQ01011246.1, forward strand.
TATGCTACTCCCGGGCTTCCTGATAGCTCAGTTGGTAAAGAATCTGACTGCAGTGAAGGAGACCCCAGTTTGATTCCTGGGTTGGGAAGATCTGGAGAAGGGAAAGGCTACCCACTGCAGTATTGTGGCCTGGAGAAGTCCGTTGACTATATAGTCCATGGGGTCGCAAAGAGTCAGACATGACTGAATGCCTTCACTTTCACTTCATGCTATTCCCACTTTTTATCTGAATACATTTCATCCCTTGAACAAGACTGAGCTGCAAGATCAGGAGCTAATCATGCTTTACCAGTGATGAAATCTGGCCACATTCTTGTCTAGATCACACTTATTTTCTTAATGAACCCTTCCATCTGTCCTCTGCAGGAGATATTTCGGCAAAGATCTACTTTAGGATCCTTAGGGGTAGACAGAGGATTTCAGACAGTGGCCTGTCACAGTTTTATTCTCATCCAGTGCAACAGTGTGTGAGGGGAGTCTGGGTAATATGGATCCGTACACAAGAGCTATAATTATGATGGTTTTAAAAACAGGGAAAACCCTTGGATATACATGAAATTGCCCACCTGGGTTTCATAGAGCAGAGCTTAAGGCAGAGTTTAAATGCTAAGGCTTCATTTCAGGGATACAATTCCAGCCACAGACAGTGAGGCAAGGGAAGCAGACAAAGAAAGTAAGTCAAAGGCAGGGGCTCCTGAAGCAGCTACAGCTCCACAAGAAAGCAGAACTGGTGCCCCCAGGGCTCTGCAGAGGGGCTGCCCTGGTTGCCCAGTGGTTAAGAATCTGCCTGTCAATGCAGAGAACACGGACAGGTTCAATTCCTGGTCTGGGAATATAACACATGCCGCGGAGCAACTAAACCTGTGCGCTGCAACTTCTGAGTCTGTGCTCTAGAGTCTGCGCTTGCAACAAGAGAAGTCACCACAATGAGAAGTCTGTACAGCACAATGAAGAACCAGAGTAGCTAATAATAAATTTAAAAAAAATTTTTTTAAGGGCTCTGGAGATGCTGTGAGGAGCCACTGCACCTCAGAACAGTCTGTTGAGGAGAGAACGGGAGCAGTGTCTTCCTGTCAGTTTCTTTCTGCCTCCTGCCTCTTACTGGTCACGTGTTGTCTCTCTGGGTATCAATCCATCCCTCAACCCCCAGACGCATACCACCAGCTTGTGTCACTCAGCCCTTCTGGGAGATGGCCAGTTCCCAGCATCGTGCCTAGAATGTGGCAGACCTTCCAGGAGCCTCCATAGGTCTTACAAGGTCTGTATATGGGGCCCGGGCTGCTGCCAGTGGTGATGGGAAACAGGATGACAGCAGCCAGACCTCTCCAAGGAGCAAAATCCAAGACTCGGCGGGTATGTGGGGCAGAGCCAACTGAGGAGATACATCAGCTGCGTCCATCATTGGTACCTCATATTTAATTGAAAGCAATATGATATGTCTATGTGGAGACCAAATTTGGAGAGTCCTCCAAATTTTATTTAGTTCAGTTGAGTTCAGTTCAGTCACTCAGCCGTGTCCAACTCTTCATGACCCCATAGACTGTAGCACACCTGGCCTCCCTGTCCATCATCAACTCCTGGAGTTTACTCAAACTCATGTCGGTTGAGCCAGTGATGCCATCCAACCATTTCATTCTCTGTTGTCCCCTTTTCTCTTGCTTTCAATCTTTCCCAGCATCAGGATCTTTTCCAATAAGTCAGTTCTTCACATTAGGTGGCCGAAGTATTGGAGTTTCAGCTTCAACATCTATCCTCCCAATGAATATTCAGGACTGATTTCCTTTAGCATGGACTGGTGAAATTCTATTGTATGCAAACAATTGAATCCTTGCAATTATAGATGATCGTCAACATGTTTTGGAGGGCTGTGGACCTTCTCAGGAGAAAGCAACTTGGATAAGGTTTAACATTGAGATACTACAAGCTGTGTCAGAACCAGTAAACCTTGAATGTTTGGTTGGCTGGAAATCATGAAGCCCAGTTGGCCTACTGGAAACTGAGAAGGTGAGACTGAGAAACTGAGTCAGTTCTACAAGAGTGGTTAGTAAATGCTCAGTGACAAAATTTTCAAAGACAAAGGACCAGAGATGACACTCATCATACTGCAACCAAGTGAGGCTTGCCAACACATAAGCATGCACTGCTGCTGCTGCTACTGCTGCTAAGTCGCTTCAGTCGTGTCCGCATGCACATTACTCAAATAAACACATACAACCAAGGCAACAGGTTACTGGACATGAAATGATTTGAATTTTTCCAGTGGTCATGTATGGATGTGAGAGTTGGACTGTGAAGAAAGCTGAGCACCAAAGAATTGATGCTTTTGAACTGTGGTGTTGGAGAAGACTCTTGAGAATCCCTTGGACTGCAAGGAGATCCAGCCAGTCCATTCTGAAGGAGATCAGCCCTGGGATTTCTTTGGAAGGAATGATGCTAAAGCTGAAACTCCAGTACTTTGGCCACCTCATGTGAAGAGTTGACTCATTGGAAAAGACTCTGATGCTGGGAGGGATTGGGGGCAGGAGGAGAAGGGGACGACCGAGGATGAGATGGCTGGATGGCATCACGGACTCGATGGACGTGAGTCTCAGTGAACTCCGGGAGTTGGTGATGGACATGGAGGCCTGGCGGTGCTGCGATTCATGGGGTCACAGAGTCAGAGACGACTGAGTGACTGAACTGAACTGAACTATGCCTACTTGACACCAGGAATCATCCAAATATCCAAAATGTGGGTATCATATACATCAATGTGTATATGATGTATCATATACATCAATGACTTCTCAGAGTGCTTTCCAACCTGCAAGATTATTTGGAAGGTCCGTACGGTTAAGTGTGTTTGGACTGTACGTGCATTGCCTTGCCTTGGAACATTTAAGGAGCAGAAAGGCTCCAAGGTGTCTTACTCTAAAGCAGCCTGCTTAAGCTAGGCTTGCCCATACTTCACTTCATCACAGACCACTCCTTTTTGCATAACAATTATCCACCTTTCAAGGAACTGTGAGCTCCTTTGAGAACACTTGGGCAAACTCTAGGCTCTTAAGAAAGGCAGTGTGATTTGGTAGGAATTCAGGTGACTCAGAGCCTGAGAACTGGGCCCTAGGACTGTTTTAGATATTAATAAACTGTGACAAGAAAATCAGGTCATATAACCACACCCTTCCTTGTTTTCCTTGCTTTCCAAATAGAAGATTGTTACAAAATAACATGTAGTAACAAGGCAGGATGTTACAAAGTCAGTAAGGACACCAGATGAGAATGAATGTGAAAGCATTTTGGAAATCCAAAGGAAAGAGAAAACCAGTGAACTCCCTACTCTTTTTTTTTTTTTTTTTTCTGGCCATGCCACATGCCATGCAGGATCTTAGTTCCCTAATCAGGGATTGAACCTGCACCCCTGCAATGGAAGTGCTGAGTCTTAACCACTGGACTTCAGGGAAGTCCTTTGAACTCTGTTAAAGTGAATGCTATGGTCTATGACGGAGTCAATAAGAGATCTCCTTTTTTTTTTTACAAATGAGTCCTGTGTTGATCCAAGCAAGTTTCGCCTTTTTCAACAGGCTCTCAGATAGTTTTGTTAATGCAGAGCCAAGAAGAGAAGATGTTGAATGGTTGCCAGAGTGAAATGAGTGAGTCCTGTTGCCAGTTTTTCCCCAAAAAGCAGATGCTTAGACCATGGGCTTCCCAGGTGGCTCAGACAGTACATAATCTGCCTGCAATGCAGGAGACCCAAGTTTGATCCCTGGGTCAGGAAGATCCCCTGGAGAAGAAAATGGCAAGCCACTCCAATATTCTTGCCTAGGAAATCCCATGGACAGAGGAGCCTGGTGGGCTACAGTGCATGGGATTGAAAAGAGTCAGACATGACTGAGCAACTAACACTTTCTTTCACTTTAGACCACGTTATTCAAAACCAATTATTTGAAAGCACTGAGTGCTGAATAAATATCACTAAATATATGTGTGGATTCTCTGCTTGGGCCCTAGGAAATGAATAATTGAGTTTAAGGTCGACCCCATCCACATAGCTCTTCCTGCATGTGTATATTTTCCTGTATGTTCCTTCCAGATAGAAGCAGAAAGAAGAGTGTGTGAATCATAAACCCCTGGAGAAGCAGAACAGGAAGGGGCGTTTGGGCTCATGTTTTCCTCTCTCCACTTGATAGAGAAGTAAATTGAGACCCGAGAGCCACACCAACTGACCTCTGGTCAAGATGACTGTTGGGAGTGGAGCTGGACTCAGTTCCATTTATCCCAAGCCAGTCCTCTGCCATGACACATGAGCCTCATTTCCTCCTCCCCGGGGATCTGAAAATATTACTATTGGAGACCCACTAGCCCATTAAATATAGATGAACCACAGAGTGCATTTGTTAGGATGGCATAAAGCCTCCAAAAAGCAGCCATGCAGCAAAGCAGTCTAGCTACCATTTAGACTGGCTTTTCTAGAAGACAGTTCTATGGAAAGTCCCAGGAGAGATGGGCTGAATCAGGTCAGGTTCCTTAGAAGCAGAGCCTGACACAGGGTAGGGTGGGCAGAGAAGCTTAGTGAGGGTGTGCTTTGGTAAGGCCCTACCTTGGTCTGATCTCTGGGAGAAGGTTCTGGAGCACATGGCCTGCAGAACAATTGTCCCCTTTTAGGCAAGGAGATCAGCTTTCTATATGCCCGTGTATATCAGGCGCTGGCTGTAGGCCTCCAGGGAGTGTATTTTCTTGGGCAAGACAGCTCCAGTCCTCTGAGGGTGGGTCTCCGGAGAAGGGGGCAGCTATGAGTCATTAAAACAGCAAGTGGGGTCAGGGCATCAGCTGGTTAAAGGGGGCTGGGCCCAGCCCCCCATAGCATCTACCACAAGAGCAGAGGGTGAGTGCATGGAAGAGAAGAAAGTTACAAAGTGGGCAGAGAGAAAAAAAGCAGGCCTGTTATTATCCTGGACGTGGGCGTTTGCTCAGACCCTTCAAGGCTGAACAGAACAGGCAAACAAGTGAAACCATCAGAGGAACGCGCTTGTCTTGATTTCTTTCTCTGGTCATTGTCAGAAAGCTAAGTCCCTCTCAAGCCTCGCATTCCCTTTGAGGGTTCTCCTGCGTTTCATTTGTAATAATCCAAGCAGAGTCAACAAGAAGGACAGGTGTGATGCTATCTCTTGATGCCTTGGCAGCTGTCCCTGACCCTCATGCTTCCCGGAGAAGCCATCCAAAGCTGCCATTCTGCAGAGTGACAGGACAGCAATGGCTAGGACTCATGGAATGAAAATGGGGAGTGGTACCCTCCTACTGTGACAGATTGAAAGTGTTTTTCTCCGTTGCATCTCGGTTCTCTTTGGTATGTGAGCTTGTGGTTCCACGCCAAATGAATCTGTGGACATGGCAATATTTATTTGCGCAAACACATGTCAAAAGTTCTCTGGAAAACAAACTTATTAAGAAAATAGTTTTTGTTTTGGTGAGCTTCAGCCATGATGCTGTATCATAGAATTTTATTGTTGTGAAAGGCTAAAGCCTAAAGGATAAATTTTTCACAATTTATTCATTTTTAAAAACTTTTTATTTTGATTAACAAGTTGTGACAGTTTCAGATGAACAACAAAGGGACTCAGCTTTACATATACATGGACCCATTCTCCTATAAACCCTCTTCCCATCCAAGCTGCCGCATAACATTGAGCAGAGCTCCATGTGCTGAATGTAGGTCTGTATGTAAGTATGTACTGTGTGTAAGTCCTTGTTGGTTATCCATTTTAAATATAGCAGCGTAAATTCCCTAACTATCCCTTCTTCCCATCCTTCCCACTGGCAACAATAAGCTCCTTCTTGAAGTCTGTGAATCTGTTTCTGTTTTGTAAGTAAGCTCATTTGTATCGTTTCTTTTTAGATTCCATATATAAGAGTTATCATATGATATTTTTCCTTCTCTGTCTGACTTCTTTCGCTCAGTATGACACTCTTTAGGTCCATCCACGTTGCTGCAAATGGCATTATTTCATTCTTTTTAATGGCTGAGTAATATTCATATATATTTTATATATATATATATATCTCACATCTTCTTTATTCATTCCTCTGTCAGTGAACACTTAGGTTGCTCCCAAGTCTTGGCTACTGTAAACAATGCTGCTATGAATATTAAGGTGCATGTTCTCTTTCAAATCATGTTTCTCTAGATATATGCCCAGGAGTGGTGTTGCAGGGTCATATGCAATCAGTAGTCAACTGTTTTTGGCTTTTTAAGGAACATTCATACTGTTCTCCACAGTGGCTGTATAAGTTTACATTCGCATCAACAGTGAAGGAGAGTTCCCTTCTCTCCATACCCTCTCCAGCATTATTGTTTGTAGAATTTTTCATGATAGCCATTCTGGCTGGTATGAGGTGATAACTTATTGTAGTTTTGATTTGCATGTCACTAATAATTAGCAATAGAACTTACTCATTTTTAAATGGAAGAAACTGAGGCCCAGGAAAAGAATTTATCAAGAGCATAGAGTTAGAGGGAGGCAGAGGTTGAGATGGTTGGATAGCATCACTGACTCAATGGACCTGAACTTGGGCAAACTTTGGGCGATGGTGAGGGACAGGGAGGCCTGGCATGCTACAGTCTTTGGGGTAGCAAAGAGCAACTAAACAACAATGTAGAATTAGTTCATGGCAGAAACTGTAAGTAGCATTAAAAAAAAAGCAAAAACCAGACAACAGTAATAACCAGTGAGACTTCTATTGGGCACCAGAATGCAAAGCTTGTGCTGGGAGCCAAACAGACCAAGTCAACCAGGACCCAGCCACTGCCTTCAGGAAGGTACAGTGTGCTAAACACTTCACAGCAGACGCTCCATCTGAGGTCTTCAGGGTATCCAGGGGGGATCCTGGGAGTCAGATATCATGAGCTCGGCCTGGAGAATTTAGGGGGAGTCTTGGTAGGTGAGGAGATATTTATTCTGGGGTTTAGATGCTGACCAGATTTTGAAATTCAGGAAAGGGAGAAAGAAGAAGGGTAAGGAAGATACCTCCACAAAATGTACAGCTTAGATGAAGGCAGAGAGACTGGAAGGAGCGGCATTTTTCAGGGGAAGGCATGAATAACTCTCAATAGCTACATAGGAGTGCTGGAAGGGACTCTGGAGGAGACATGGAGTGGGAGCCATGGGTTTAGAAGCTAAGCCTGGAAGGAGAGGTGGGAAGGGAACGAAGACTGAACTCCCAAAGCAGACTTGCCTTGTGAGCGGTGATTTAATGAGCAAATATTAAGTCCTCTTAATCACAAAAGTCTCTCTCTGACCCTATCCAGCACCATTTTAACCCATGAGGCTCGAAAGTCACTGTTTAGGTTGTATTTCTTTGGGTATTAAAGTCTTTGGATATGTCTTTGCCTTAAGGATGCCCTATTAAAATGTCATTCCCCTAAGTGAGATAAGAATAATCCATCAGGTAATCCCTCTAGAAATTTATTGACATCTAAATGACAGCTAGCTGTAAACAAGACCTGGAGGAGAGAAAACAGAAGTGGCACGTGCTGGGAGGGAGCTGGGTGCTGGAGAGGGGAAGACACTGAAAAGGGAGGATTCAGAACTATGCCTGTGGCTGACACTGCCTGACAAAGGTATGTGCAAGCCAGATATGGGATCAAGTGAACTTTCTCTGGTCTTGAGGCTGATGGGTGGTGCCCAAAACCCAAGTTCTGAAAGGAGAGTAACATGTACACACAGGAAAGTGTCCCTCTAGTCAGTGAATGAGAGTGTAGCTTTTAAAATGTCCACCTGATCTTGTTTTAAAGGGGAAAAGAGGGAGTTCTGCCTCACATAAGACTCCAGTTTCCCTTCTGCTTACAGGAAAACATGAATGTGACTCCACATTTGGATATTCTTAGACTCTATTAGAAATCTGCAAATTGGTACAGGCTTTACACTAAACTTGCTTCAATCATCCCCAGGATATATGTTGCACTTATCTCCATATTGGAATGATACTGCCTCAGTTCAGTTGCTCAGTCATATTGCTTGCCCATTCTATGATAACAAAAATGTCACATAGCTACTGAGTGACAGAGCACATCTCTGAAATCATTTCTGTTATTAAACCATGAGAAGGGCATGGAAACCCACTCCAGTATTCTTGCCTGGAGAATCCCATGGACAGAGGAGCTTGGAGGGCTACATACAGTCCATAGGGTTGCAAAGAGTCAGACACAACTGAAAGGACTTAGTAGCAGCAGCATTACAAATATATAGATGGTGTTCATGAATAATGGAGAAGGCAATGGCGCCCCACTCCAGTACCCTTGCCTGGAAAATCCCATGGGTGAAGGAGCCTGGTGGGCTGTAGTCCATGGGGTCCCTAAGAGTCGGACACGACTGAGCAACGTCACTTTCACTTTCACTTTCTTGCATCTGAAAAGGAAATGGCAACCCACTCCAGTGTCCTTATCTGGAGAATCTCAGGGATGGGGGAGCCTGGTGGGCTGCTGTCTATGGGGTTGCACAGAGTCAGACACAATTGAAGCAACGCAGCAGCATAAATCATATTAATGCTGATATTTATACAATGTTTACTAAATGTCAGACATTTTCTAAGGCTTTTATTAACTCATTTAATCTTTATAAAAGCTGTATAAACTAGGTCTCCATTTCATGAGTGTTACGGATAGAACACTGTGTTCCCCCACCCAAATTTATATATGAAAGCTCTACCCACAACCCCTCCCTAGAGTGGTTATATCTAGAGATGAAGCCTCTAAGGGAGTTCTTAAGGTTAAATGAGATTGTAAGGGTGAGGCCCTGATCTAATAAGATTAGAACTCCTTAAAGAGAGACCCCAGAAAGCTCACTGTCTCCCTCTCTCTCCCTCTCTTTTTCTCTCTCTCTCCAGCTCTCTGATTTTCTCACTCTGCCTGGTGAGCATGCGGTGAGAAGACAGTCATCTGCAAGCAGAAAGAGGGTGCTTATGAGAACCCAAACGTGCTGGCACCCTGATCTCAGACCTGCAGTCTCCAGAACTATAAATTTCTCTTGTTCAAGCCACCTAGTCTATGGTCTTTTGTTGTGGCAGCCTAAACAGACTAACACAATAGGTGAGGAGAGCAAGGAACTTAGAAGATAGGTGAACAGAGCTTAGATTTGAGACCTGCCATCTCAAATGTTCTCAACTGCTATTCTTCCCTAGTGGCTCAGCGGTAAAGAACCCCACTGCAGTGCAGGAGACCCAGGACACCTGGGTCTGATCCTTGGGTCGGGAAGATCCCCTGGAGGAGGGCATGACAACCCTCTTCAGTGTTCTTTTTTTTAAATTAATTAATTTATTGATTTTAATTGGAGGCTAGTGAACTTCCCGATGTTCAAGCTGGTTTTAGAAAAGGCAGAGGAACCAGAGATCAAATTGCCAACATCCGCTGGATCATGGAAAAAGCAAGAGAGTTCCAGAAAAACATCTATTTCTGCTTTATTGACTATGCCAACACCTTTGACTGTGTGGATCACAATAAACTGTGGAAAATTCTGAAAGAGATGGGAATACCAGACCACCTGACCTGCCTCTTGAGAAATCTGTATGCAGGTCAGGAAGCAACAGTTAGAACTGGACATGAAACAACAGACTAAAGAAAGTGATATTCCAATGCAATAGTCATATTATTGTATACCTTGCTTATTCAATTGAATACTCATTCATTGAACACCAATTACCAAATTATAACTACAAATACTAGTTTGTCCTGGCTGGTATGAATGGTGAATGAATGATTCTAAAAAGGAAATTCTAGAAAATAGGAAAGGTGATGCTAAAGGATACTAGGATAAATAAGACACAGAAGACAGACATGCCTATAAGGTTAGAAGGAGAGGAGGGGGTAGGAGAGGAAATAGAAGAAAGATTAATTCCACAAGATTGCCATAGGCAAAAGAAATAATGGTTACAAAAGGGAGTGGGTGAGTCATACTGCTTCTCACAGGAGCAGAGAAGGAGCTAAAGATGGGAGGGAGTGGGCGCTCTTAACCTTTCCCGTTGTACTTAACAGCTTCCTCTAATGCCTCTTGTTGAGTTTGTCACTTTTTCACATTAACATTTAGTCCTTTTTAAAATTCTTGAGATAATCACAGTAATTATTTGGAGGCTATAATTCACATAATTAATATATCACGACTGGCTGTATGAATTTTAAAGCAGAATTGAGGTTAAAAATTGAAGTTATACTTTCTTCTTCTTTCAGGCTGGAGGTAAATATCTCCCACCTCTGAACTCCCACAACATTTATCTGTTATGCTTTGTATTCTGGCATTTGTGTGAAGTTGAATCACCTCTAAGAGACTGAATTCCTTGAGCAGAAGGAACATGCCTCTCATCTTTCATCCCTGCTGCCTAACACAATGCTTAGCACATTGCAGGTGTCATTAAGTGTTGTTTTAGAATAATGATAGAAAGCTAAATTACTATTAGATAAATCATTCTAGCCTTTGGCTATCTGTTCTGGACATACTGTAGTGAATGAGAATGTCTACCCGGAAGAAACTAGTAAACTGGAGATATCAAGAAAGAATATTTGACCACATTTTGGAAGCAGGCAATTTCTGACACTGTGTGAAAAACAGACAATTTTAGTCACTAGTACTGGCAACTCACCTGCAAGAATTCATAGAAGTTTGCAGATTGCTCAGATCTGAATGGCTTTTTAAGGCCATTCCAAGGGATTTATGGAAAGTTCATCAGCGTGACTGGGAAATGTGTGAAGAGGGGAATTGGCAAAATTTATACAAAGCAGAATTTAAGGAGTTGTTGTTAGGAAAATAAGGAGTATACATTTTGAACAATAATAGTAAACAGTAAGTCAGGATCCAAACTGAGAGGCCAACAAGAGGGAGAGTCAAAATGGAAGGCCTGAGATTGGGCTTGGTAGGCATTAGTGAAAAAAGAACAAAAATCTCTTTCACAAGACCGTGAAGTCTCAGTTGATGTGTGTAACTTGGATCTAAACCTCACTTTTCTCACCTGCACGAAGGGGTTAATATACATACCCTGGTAACTTGCAAGGTTAATTCATAAGTCAAATGAGGTCCTCTATGTAAATGCATTTTGGTAGATGTGAAAATGCTGAATACGTGGTTAATATGGATACACCTTGAAGGGTGGATTTTTCCATTAAGTGTCCCATAGGTGTGAATAGCTTCATGATGAGCTATGAAGTACGTAGGTAAAAAGTGACATGGGAGAGTGAAAATCCTGGCCTAATTATAACATTCTATGCAGTGAAAACTAAAAAAAAATGTATACTCATTTGATAAATCTGGCAACTCTACCCAGGCTCACTCATTTCTGCTGCCAAAGTTCAGCTCACATGTCAAGGATCAAATGACATTTTTTCCCACTGAGTTTTCTGTTTCTCCTGGCTAGGATATCTTTCCCTTCACAAGATTGAGGGATTGGGGAGGAAGCTGTATCCTTTAGTGTTTAAGACCTTAGACTCTGAGGTCGGATGTCCAAGATTTATAATGCATCTCTCTTATTGACCATTTGTGTGATCCAGGATTTTAAGACATCTCTCTGGGCCCCAATTTCTTCTTCTATATTATGTAGGAAAAGTACTTATGCTATGAAATTGTTTTGAAGATGTGATAAACTCAGTAGTGCTTGACATGTTTTCCTTCATATCTCTACCCATCCATCCACCACATTTTTGAGTACACACTATATGAAAGGTATCCAGTATACAGAAATGAAAAGACATGAACTTGATCCTCAAGGAACTTACAGTCTAGGATTGCATAGAAGCTGATATGATTAAAATTAAAACCAAGTCCATCCAGTCTCATGTCTTTCTTGAGATCTTCTACTAATGACTAAAAATCTTGTATTTCCTTCCAGCTACTCTCCTTCAATTTATATTGCACAATCTCCCTTACCACCTACATAGCCTATAGACATATCAACCTCAACAAGTCCAAAGTGGAACCCTAGGCTTCTTTGTCCTTTGGTACCCCCGTCTTTGTGAACTACACCACCCAATCACACAAACCACCTTTTCTTTTCCTTTTCCAAGTTCCCCCATGCAATTAGGAACCGATTTGTATCTAGTTTTTCATGTTTTATATGATATGTGGTAGGCAGAATTTAAGATGGCTCCAAGATTTCCTGCCATGCAAACGTTGTGCATAATTTTTGTGCAAAATATGATAAATTTTGCTCTTGCCATTAGGAATGGCAGTGACTAGTAATATGGCACAGTTGACTAAGAAAATGAAGTTTTCTGGGTGGACCCAACCAAAACACATAAGTCCTTTGAAAACAGAATTTATTTAGGATGGTTATGGAACAGGAAGTCAGAGGTGCAATCCAGATGACATGAAAAAAATAAACATCTGTGTTGTGAACTGCATCTGGAAAATGATGTCTTTGGGGAGCTAATAGCAGCTACTGTCTCACAGCAAACAGTAAAACTAGAACCTCAGTTGTATAAATGCAAGGAAATAAATTCTGCCAACAACCTGAAGGAGGATCTTGCACCCCAGATAAGACCTGCAGCCCTGGCTGACACTTGATTTCAGACCCATGTGACCATGTCCAATGAATGCATCCACATCAGGCCCAGACTTTTGACCTTCAGAATTGTGAGCTAATAAGGTGCTTTTTTTAGTGGGAAAAGACTTAAACAGACATTTCTCCAAAGAAGACCACAAATGGCTAACAAACACATGAAAAGATGCTCAGCATCGCTCGTTAATAGAGAAAGGCAAATCAAAACTACAATGAGATATGATCTCACACCAATCAGAACTGCCATCATCAAAAACTCTACAAACAATAATTGCTGGAGATGGTGTGGAGAGAAGGGAACCTTCTTGCGTTGCTGGTGAGAATGTAAACTGATACAGCCACTACGGAAGATGGTATGGAGATTCCTTAAAAACCTAGGAATAATACAACCATATGACCCAGCAATCTCAGTCCTAGGCATACACCCTGAGGATACCAAAATTGAAAATGACACAGGTACCCCAATGTTCATTGTAGCACTATTTACCATAGCTGAACATGAAAGCAACTTAGATGTCCATCGACAGATGAATGGATAAAGAAGCTGTGGTACATATATACAATGGAATATGGTACATATATACAATGGAATATGACTCAGCCATAAAAAGGAACACATTTGAGTCAGTTCTAATGAGGTGGATGAACCTAGAGCCTATTATACAGAGTGAAGTAAGTCAGAAAAAAATATAAATATTGTATGCTAATTCTGAAAGAGATGGGAATACCAGACCACCTAACCTGCCTCTTGAGAAATCTGTATGCAGGTCAGGAAGCAACAGTTAGAACTGGACATGGAACAACAGACTGGTTCCAAATAGGAAAAGGAGGACGTCAAGGCTGTATATTGTCACCTGCAATGACAGCAGCCCTGACTCTTATCAAGAGCAGGCTTAGTCTCTGCATACCCTCCTTATTTAACTTATATGCAGAGTATATCATGAGAAACGCTGGACTGGAAGAAACACAAGCTGGAATCAAGATTGCCGGGAGAAATAGTAATAACCTCAGATATGCAGATGATACCACCCTTATGGCAGAAAGTGAAGAGGAGCTAAAAAGCCTCTTGATGAAAGTGAAAGAGGAGAGTGAAAAAGTTGGCTTAAAGCTCAACATTCAGAAAACGAAGATCATGGCATCTGGTCCCATCACTTCATGGGAAATAGATGGGGAAACAGTAGAAACAGTGCCAGACTTTATTTTTTTAGGCTCCAAAATCACTGCTGATGGTGACTGCAGCCATGAAATTAAAAGACGCTTACTCCTTGGAAGAAAAGTTATGACCAATCTAGATAGTATATTCAAAAGCAGAGACATTACTTTGCCGACTAAGGTCCATCTAGCCAAGGTTATGGTTTTTCCTGTGGTCATGTATGGATGTGAGAGTTGGACTGTACTCAGATATGCAGATGACACCACCCTTATGGCAGAAAGTGAGGAGGAGCTAGAAAGCCTCTTGTTGAAAGTGAAAGAGGAGAGTGAAAAAGTTGGCTTAAAGCTCAACATTCAGAAAACGAAGATCATGGCATCTGGCCCCATCACTTCATGGGAAATAGATGGGGAAACAGTGGAAACAGTGTCAGACTTTATTTTTTTGGGCTCCAAAATCCCTGCAGATGGTGACTGCAGCCATGAAATTAAAAGATGCTTACTCCTTGGAATAAAAGTTATGACCAACCTAGATAGTATATTCAAAAGCAGAGACATTACTTTGTCAACTAAGGTCCGTCTAGTCAAGGCTATGGTTTTTCCTGTGGTCATGTATGGATGGAGAGTTGGACTGTGAAGAAGTCTGAGTGCAGCAGAATTGATGCTTTTGAACTGTGGTGTTGGGAGAAGACTCTTGAGAGTCCCTTGGACTGCAAGGAGATCCAACCAGTCCATTCTGAAGGAGATCAACCCTGGGATTTCTTTGGAAGGAATGATGCTAAAACTGAAGCTCCAGTACTTTGGCCACCTCATGCGAAGAGTTGACTCATTGGAAAAGACTCTGATGCTGGGAGGGATTGGGGGCAGGAGGAGAACGGGACGACTGAGGATGAGATGGCTGGATGGCATCACGGACTCGATGGACGTGAGTCTGAGTGAACTCCGGGTGTTGGTTATGGACAGGGAGGCCTCACGTGCTGCGATTCATGGGGTCGCAAAGAGTTGGACACGACTGAGCGACTGAACTGAACTGAACTGAACCAGACTTCCCAGGGTGGGACCTGCTCTTCGGAACGGCATCCTCTTTATGACTGCCCAGCCTCTCCCCCTGGGACAGCAGCTGGGGAGCCCCTCTGATGAGATGACTACTTTCCTGCTCACCTTCTCCAGGCTCTTAAATATCACCTGAATGGAGCATTCTCTCCTATAGAAAGCCTGGGTGCTGGCAAGCTGCTGGTAGGCTGCTGCTGCTGCTGTTGCTAAGTCGCTTCAGTCATGTCCGACTCTGTACGACCCTGTAGAGGGCAGCCTACCAGGCTCCCCTGTCCCTGGGATTTTCCAGGCGAGAACATTGGAGTGGGTTGCCATTGCCTTCTCCAATACATGAAAGTGAAAAGGAGAGTGCAGTCGCTCAGTCGTGTCCGACTCTTTGTGACCCCATGGACTGCAGCCCACCGGGCTCCTCTGTCCGTGGGACTTCCCGGGCAAGAGTACTGGAGTCGGGTGCCATTACCTTCTCCGCTGGTAGGCTATACTCACAGTTTAATTGCTGTTTAGTCAGTAAGTCATGTCTGACTCTCTGCAACCTCATGGCTGTAGCCCGCCAGGCTCCTCTGTCCATGGAATTCTCCAGGCAAGAATGCTGAAGTGGGTGGCCAATTTCCTTCTCCAGGGGAGCTTCTTGACCCAGGGATCGAACCCAGGTCTCCTGCATTGCAGGCGGATTCCTAACTACTGAGCTAATCCCTTGATTAAGAATCACCCCCAAGCCCTTTGCATCTCAGTCGCCCAGATGCAGGGTCCTGCTGAGCATGCAAGAGCTAACCAGTGCAGAGGAAGCCCCCATCATTAATAACAATAAACTGTCGGTGCTGAGGCTGGGAGTGCAGTCAGTGTCCAGCCTCCAGGTGGCTGGAGAGGGATATCAGCCTTTCTTTCCGCCCAGACTCACAAGGCAGAGGGTTCCCCAATCTCAGGACGGGCTTCAGATCCCGGGCAGCCCCATCAAGAGACCAGTGCTTGCTCCTGGAGGGTGCTTCTATTTTTGAGGTTTGAAAGCCAGCTCGGAGAGAGGAAGTAACTCGCTCAGGGTTGCATCGTGGCCAAACAGCAGCATTGGGCTCCCACTCTCGTCTGCTGGACCTTGGAGCCGAACTGCAAGGGCATTGCCAGAGCAAATTTAATAGGACCATGACAGGCAGGGGGAAGAGGCACTGGTTGACTGGGGAAGGCGATGAGTCAGCCATGGACATGCTGGAGTCGGGGCCCCACCAGCAAGGCGACAAGTGCAGGGTGCAAATCTGAGGCCTCAGGCAGAGATCAGGGTGAGAAGAGAGTCCTTCATCTGCATAAAACTGCCCCAGGGGTGTGCTGAGCAATGGGGTGAAGCAGTAGGTGGGGCGGAGGTAGGTGGGGAGGGCAGAGAAAGAAGAGGCCAGAGCTGGGACAGGCTGGCAGCAAGTAAAAGGGCCGGTGTGGACAGAGTGTTTCCTGTGCTCCGGGCACTATCCTGACCCTCTCCATGGATTCGCACATCCCCTACACAACAGCCCTCTCAACTGGGTATTTTATTACAAGACCATTTTGCAGATGAGCAAATTGGTGAGGCTAAACAGTCATGCACGTCAGAAAACTCCACGGTGGAGTGGTGGAGTACGGCTTCAACCCAGTCAGCTTAACCATTGCGGTCCCAGACATCTACACTGGATGGTCCCTGGTCCTGCTGCTGAGGTTCCCTGTGGATTGGGGCAGAGGGGCGGGAATGAGGGAAAAGCCAGCAGCCATCGGACCAAATTTGGAAGCATAATGGGCTTGACATTTGTACGGTATCTTAGAGTCTGCAGAGGACACCACATCATGGATTCTGTTTGGCTTTGAACACAACCAACAGCTGAGCAGGGCAGGTCCATGACCCCTCCATCTTCTCACAGAAATGGAAGCCCTGTGAAGTCCGTGGGCTCCTCAAGGTCATACCAGGAGGCTGCACCAGAGGCTTAATCTCAACTCTTCAGACGCTGGAAGGGTGTCTGCTGCCCCTAAGAGGAATACAGGGCCACTCAGAGGAGGGATGGCTGGTCGGGAGGGGCTGTAGGCCCAGCGGGCCTCCTTGACTGACAGCGTCCAAGCTGAGAATCTTCTAGGAAGGGAAGGAACACAAGGGGGAGTCCACGGGGAGCTTTTCTGGTCAGAGATCATTCAGTCAAAAGCTGATTCCTCAGGCTTCCCTAGTGGTCCAGTGGCTAAGACTCTGCACTCCCAATGCAGGAGGCCCCAGGTTTGATCCCTCGTCAGGGAACTAGATCCTGGATGTTGCAACTAAGACATTGAATTTAAAAAATAAATAAAAGCTGGTTTGGGGTGGACTCACAGGACAGAGTGAAGCACAAGGCAAAGAGCAGGCTAGTCAAATTCCGGCGCTCGCCACATAGCAGCAGCATGGCCTGGGGCCACCTAACCCCTCCACAGCCCGCGTGGCTCCAGCCGTGTCTTCCTCTGCCGGCTGGGTGGGGGTCGGAACGCTGTGAGGAAGGCACCTGACACTCGGCTGGGGCTGGGGGGGCGTGTCAGTCAAGGGACTGCTGGTGTCAGGGTTGCACCCAGCTGAATGGTGTACACATTCTTTTACTTTTCAAACCAGGTTTATTTCCTAGAGCAATTTAAGGTTCAGAGCAAAATTGAGTGGGAAGGTCAGAAATTTCCCATACACTTCCGGTCACTCCTCCCCAGCCTCTCGCTTTCATCAAAGGGTAGCTTCGCTGAAATTTTGTTTCCAAAAGTGAAAGTCGCTCAGTCCTGTCCGACTCTTTTCAACCCCGTGGACTATACAGTCCATGGACTTCTCCAGGACAGAATACTGGAGTGGGCAGCTTTTCCGATCTTCCCAACCCAGGAATTGAACCCAGGTCTCCCGTGTTGCAGGCAGATTGTTTACCAGCTGAGCCATGAGGGAAGCCCTTGTTTCTAAAGTTCACAGGAAAAAGTCAAAAAAAAAAAAGGAGACTCTTGAAATCTTGCCTAAGTCCCTTGGGAAGGTGAAACTGAGGCCCAGAGCAGGAGATTACACACCCAAGGTCACAGAGCCGAGGAGGACCGGCCCCTGCTCTCTGTCACCCTGGGGTGGCAGAGCATCACCAAGTACTCTGGGCTCAGCCTGGTGCCCACACAGGCTGCAGAACCGCCACCCCAGCTGGCATCCGCGGGAATCCTCACTGGCATCCCAAATATCCAAGTCAGAGGGCACTTGGAGTTGTCACATTGCACTCTTGCTGCGTTGTCCTCACGCAGGGGTCAGAGAGCCCAGGCAGGAGGTTTTGAGGCTGGCGAAATGAATGAGAGCAGCCAGACACAGAGGCCTGCAGCGGGACCCCTCTGTCTCCACACCAACTGTGCATTAATGCCAGAGTCCTCGGGCCCCCTCTGCACTCCCTGGGGACCTCAGGCCACAAGAGCAGAGAAGCCGCAGTAATCCCCAGTCTGTCCAGGCTGACTTCTACCCAGGGGCTGTAAGGAATGTCCAGGGCAGGCGGGCACACTAAAGAGTATGGGTTCGTACTTGGGCACGGCGTTCCCGACCACGCCCACGAACACAGAGCTGTTTTCTCACGCCTGTCCGCTTGGACCACTTTACAGATGATCGTTCGGTCCTTCGTCTACAAACTGCAGAGCCACTGGCGGGTCGGTGAGCACCACGCACAAGCTGACTGCTCTCCGAGGATACGGGTCTTGGGTGGAAGGGAGGCTGAGCCTAAGGACTAAACACACATACAACCAAGATAGTTTCAGATACTGACCAGCGCTGTGGAAAAAAAAAAAAACCCGAAATGAAACATCGTGACTGGGGAGCTGGGTTCTCTAAACCGGGGAACAGGGAAGGTGTTTCTGAGCAGGTGACATTGTAGCTGAGCCTTGAGCAAGGAGGAGCCAGCTGTGCAAACATCTGGGGAGAGAGGGTTCTGTGAAGAGGAAACAGCAAGTGTTAAGGTCCGAGGCTGGAGTCACCCAAGTCTTCTACGACTTTTATTAAAACAAATAATCTGAAGGCAAGGGAGCACTTCTGTTAAGGAAAGAGTAAACAAGATGCTTTCATTCTCTCACCTGTAATCTTCCCCCGCCACCTCAAAATCATACTTGGTCCTAGTTCATTCCTACTCAGCTTAAATACCTCTTCCACCAAAGAAGGCTTCTGGTTCTACTAGTTTGTGGTTTATAAAAACTTGTCTGTGGCAAAACGAGAAAAACATCAGTAAACCCTGTGTGTGTGTGTGTGTGTGTGTGTGTGTGTGTATACAAAGTTGCCAACCATGTTCCCTTTCTTCTGAGAATCTCTTGAGATTTATTGTTACTAGTCATCCCTCTGTTCAGCCACAGTTGGTTCCAGGACCCTTTCGATACCCAAACTGAAGGATACTCAAGTTCCTTATACAAAATGACACAGTATTTGCATATAACCCATGCATATTCCCCTCTTCCATACTTTAAATCATCTCTAGATTACCTATAACCCTTAATGCAATGTAAATAGTTATTACAATGTAAATGTTATGTAAATCGTTGTGGCAAATTCAAATCTTGCTTTTTGAAACTTTTTGGAATTTTTCCCCCCAATATTTTTGACCCATGGTTGGTTAAATCTGTAGAGGCAGATCCACGGATACAGAGGGCCAACTGTATTTTTATTTTTTCTGTTAACAAGTCCTTTTCACTAACTACTGAGCATGTCGGTGTTGTTCAGTTGCTGAGTCATTTCCAATTCTGCGACCCCATGGACTGCAGCATGCCAGGCTCCCCTGTTCTCCACTATCTCGGAGTATGCTCAGATTCATGTCCACTGAGTTGATGATAATAAACATAGATAACAACAAAGTTAACAATGTGGCAAAAATTAAAAGCTGACCACTCTTTGCCAATTCCTTATATTGGTAGGGAATTTCGGAGGTCTGTGAAATCCCAGGTCTGGGGACACCTAAAAACTAGACTCCATTATTTGCCCCTTCTTTGCACCCAAGTCATTCTGGATTTCCCACACCCTTTCATCCTCTCCCTCTTTCCAGAGTTTGATTTCCAAGAGGGCAGAGCCACCTGGGGTTGGCCTCCAGCCAGACCCAGAATAAATGCTCAGAAGATACTGACTGAATGCACTGTGATTCACGTTGACACACTCAACTGAAATAAAACAGGGAGCAAGCTGATGAAGGGAGAGAGCTGTGTAAAGGAGCAGACAGACCCCAGACCTTACAGTCAGACGCCTGGGTTCAAATCCTGCAAGAGAGTGCAGTTCAGGGGAGCCAGAAAACCTCACCTAGTCAGGAAGAGTAAAAGTGAGAGTTGCTCAGCGACTCTTTGCAACCCCATGGATTATACAGTCCATGGAACTCTCCAGGCCACAATACTGGAGTGGGTAGCCTTTCCCTTCTCCAGGGGATCTTCCCAACTCAGGGATCGAACCCAGCTCTCCCACATTGCTGGAGGATTGGTTACCAGGTAAGCCACCAAGAAAGCCCAAGAACACTGGAGTGGGTAACCCATCCCTTCTCCAGCGGATCTTCCCAATCCAGGAGACGCAACCGGGGTCTCCTGCATTGCAGGCAGATTCTTTACCAACTGAGCTATCACGGAAGCCAGAAGTTGAGGTGGAATCCTTTACTTTCTCAGAGCCTCAGGTTGAGAGATGATCATGCCTTGATCCAGCATTCTTCTCAAGAACCAAGACAGGTGTACAGAGAAGGACTTGGTAGATACTGTGCAGCTATCAATAGCTCATGGTCATTTCTCCAGCACCTGCAGCTCATATCCCGTTTTCCCCATCTCAGCCCGCAGGTCAGCTTCTCCCCCACCAGGAGCTGCTTCGGGAGCCTGGCCCTGCAAGTTCCGAACAGCAAAGCTCAGAGCCCGGCACCCAGTAGGCGCTCAACAAATCCACCAGGGCACCATAACGTCTAGGCAGACCACCCTCCCTCCGAGGTTAAGCAGGTAACCTCTCGGGCTCCTTCCTGTCTGGTGCCTTTTTTCAGGACAGGTCTAGGAATCATATTTAGGAAAAGCAGGTGGGTGTGAAGAGACTCTGCTTCAAAGGTTAGTGCCTATTTTTGGTTCCCACTTCCGAATCTTCCAGAATTTATTTTTGCCTCCTTAATAAAAAGAGCCCTGTCGCATTTCCTTAGCTTGTCTTCTGGATTTTTTTCTTTCTTATTTTTTTAAACCGGTATTTTAAACCGCCCACTGCAGCCATCCCAGGACGCGGCGAGGAGCGGGGAGAGGGGGTGTACAGACAGGTGGAGCGTGTGCCCGCGAAGGCGGGGACCCGGGCGGCGGCGGCCCGGGGCGGGGAGGGGCGGTTGCGGAGTTCAGGAGCCCCGCGCGCCCCTGCACCCGGGGGCGCGGGGGAGTGTGCATCTCGGCTCCGACGCCCCGCACACAGAGATGGTGGTGGGGGGGCTCCCGCCTGCAGTCCTCTACCCGCTCCCCGCCCGCGGCGGCATCGCTCCCACCAGGCAGCAGCCGCCCCGGCGTGCGAGCGCGCCCCTGTAGGCGCCCCGGAGTCGGCCGGAGGGGCGGGGCCAGGGCGGGGCGGCGGCGCTGATGTAATCCCGGCGCCTGGGCGGAAGGATATGGAGCGCGGCCGGCTGGCGGGGCGCTGAGGCCGGTTGCCGGGTAACGGAGCGGAGCGGCCGCGGTGCACCGCCCCCCGCCCTCCGCCGAGTGGCGCCGCCGCCGCCGCCGCCGCCG